>CM042179.1:9054703-9104703 GCA_023376005.1 Doryteuthis pealeii | reverse complement strand
CTATGTTCAGATTAATCTTAGTCTGTTCTATCTATCTATCTATCTATCTATCTATTTAGTCTGTTCATATCTGTCTATTTTAATTTGTTCATATATACCTATCAATCCATTTGTACGTATCTATCTCTATATCTATCTATCTATATCTATCTATCTCTATATCTATCTATCTATCTCTATATGTTAATACCTATCTTTCCATATAACCATTCCCAGGTAATTTCTATTTTTCATCTTAGTTATATAACATTTGTTTTTCTTCTTCCCTTTTCTTTTTCTTCTTTTCTTGTATTTTGTTTTTGCTTTTTTTTTCTGGGCGAATGAAGCAAATAATAAGAAAATGGAAAGAAGGAAGATTATCATTTTCTAAGCTTATTTTGTTTCAACACAACTACTTTTATATAAGTATTTTCCATATGGGATATACTTCATATTCATTTATTCATCTATTTATCATTCGTTTGGTTGAGTAACACAATTACATTCAAATAGTGTTTTTTCTTCTCTTATCTGTATCTGATAGGCTTATATATATATATATATATATTATATATATATATATATATATGTGTGTGTGTGTGTGTGTGTGTGTGTACACACACACACACACACATTATATATATATATATATATATATATATATATATTTATCTATTTATTTACTTGCATTATATACCCATATGGGGCCGGGTTAGCTCAGTCGGTAGAGCTTCGGCTAGAAACCACAAGGTTCCTAGTTCAATACCGGTCCTCGCCAACTCAGCGTATGAGTAGCACAGGGATGTGTGCGGTAAAGTAAGGAGCTGATTGTAGGTGTGGCGCACCACGTCAGATGCTACAAACAATCTCCTAGGTCTAGCGCTATTGAAAAGGGGATTGACTCCCTCGCTGACTGGCTGATACCGACTTTAGGCCGCCCCGTCGACTTTACTTTACTTTTTTATATACCCATATGAGATGTAACATATTTTTGGTGGATTTTCATGTTTCTATGTTGCTAAATTATTTTTGGGACTTCAAATATGACGTTTTTTTTTTTTGTAGTTTTTCCCCTTTTCTTTTTATCTGAATTTCGTTACAAGTTGATTTTTAAATATGATATAGTCATTATGGTTTGTGATTATGTAGACACGTAATTTCCTTTTAAAACAATAATTTTTATTTTGAAGCATTTTATTATTTATATATAATATATATATAATATATTATATATATATATATATATATATATATATATATACGCGTGTATGTGTCTGTGTGTGTGTCTGTGTCTGTCTGTGTGTGTGTGTATACATGATGTCAAGTGTTTCCTTGATAGGATTCAACTTAAACATATATATAAAGATGTGTATATATATTTCTTACATAGAGATAGTATCATAAATAATTGAATAAACGGATACCTTCGTACATATATACGTATAGGTAATATCTGTACCAAGGTGTATATATATATATATATAATATATATATATAATATATATATATATATAAAATATACACCTTGGTATATATATGATATATATATATATATATGATTATATATATTCATATATATCATATATATATATATAAATGTGTGTGTACATATATATATATGTACATATATATATATATACATATATATGTATGTACATATATATATACATATATATGTATGTACATATATATATGTACATATATATGTACATATATATATATGTACATATATATATGTATATATATACATATATATATGTATGTAAATATATATATATATATATAATATGCATGTACATATATATATATGCATATATATATGTGTGTGTATCTGTGTGTGTGTGTGTTCAATACATTTTAATTTATTTCTCTGTAATCTTCCATTCGTTTCAGTCGAGACATTTTTTCTTTTTAATTTTTAAACTATGATTTTTTTAAATGTAAACAATAACACATTAAAAATACACTTAATGGATAGATTTTTAAAGAAAACATATTGGAGATAGGATATCAAACTGTGATATTTTCACTTGGAAACTTCAACGAATTAATTATAGATTACTGAAAATGAAAAATTGTCCATCTGTTCTTTCGCGCGAAATTCGGCATACGAACGCCTCCGTAGAAAACGCTTTCTTCTTCTGGCGGGAAAATATAAGATGACGTAAGATTGTCCCATACGGGAAAATGTTAACTTTGACGTTCCATCAGCAATACACGGTGTTTACATGATCCAGAAATCAGATTTATAATAAATATAACGCTATTCATTAAAATCATTTTTCTAATAGTTGAAAAATATTTTATTTGAATTATAGAATTTTATTTGACTAAAGTCATTAATATTCTATATAATAAATCATTAGAACCAGCAGGACCTGTGATGTACCACACTATGATTATTTAATTATTACAGTATTTGATATGTTTACTTAAAGAGCTATTACTAAATAGTTCAATATGTAAAAAAAAAGTATTATCATCTTGACTAGCATGGCCACAGTATGATGATTTAATTATTACAACGTTTGATACGTTTACTTAAAGAGCTATTACTAAATAGTTCAATATGTAAAAAAAAGTATTATCATCTTGACTAGTATGACCACAGGATGATAATTTAATTATTACAACGTTTGATATGTTTACTTAAAGAGCTATTACGAAATAGTTCAATATACATATTTTTTAAAAGGTATAATAATCTAGATTTAAATCTCTCTCCATATTTTTTCTTTCTTTCTTTGCATCTTTTCATTATGTTCGACTGAAACAGATTAACGTTATCGCTTCCGCGCACTCAATCTCTCTTTCTATATTTTCCCTATTCTCTTTCTTTCTTTCTGTATAGAATGTCCTTTTTCTTCCCTTTACATCTTTATAATAAACACGGAATAGTCGATTATTTAGCTGAGGTGACAATACTCATAAGAAATAAGGATTCAGCGGATAATCAACACCAGGATTTACATTTTCGCATTTCATCTTGAACGATTTGGGCGGTCTTATTTTTAACCAAAGGGTGTTGCAAGATGATAACGGTCGTACAATGAAAGCAATATATAGATTAGCTAAAATAAAACGATATGCTTTCTTTTAATTTCAGTATTTAAATATTTACACATTAGTAACCAGGTTACTACTAACTTTATTATTATTATTATTATTATTATTATTATTATTATTATTATTATTATTATTGTTGTTGTTGTTGTTGTTGTTGTTGTTGTTGTTACGAGGTCTTCACACCTGCCATGGCCGGTGATTCGCTGGAGGCTGAGTGACAGCGAATCTCCCCATGTCACCAGGACTATTCTGAGTATTCCAGTCGATCTTAACAGTGCTGCAGTTTGGATGGTCTCGATTCTTCTTCTGATATCCAATTCACCCAAATTCTTTTTCAGAGCTTTGGGAACCGTTCCAAGGGTACCAATTACATTGGTACGACTTCACCTTCATGTTCTACAGTTTCCTCAGTTCTCTAGCAAGGTCCAAGTATTTGTCTATCTTTTCGCTTTCTTTCATTTTTACTCGGTGGTTGGCCTAGACGGCAAAATCCACAAGATGACAGGTTCTCTTCTTGTTGTCGATCAATAATAAGTCCGGTCTTCTGGCCGGGATTTGGTGATCCGTCTGTACCTCGAAGTCCCAGAGAATTTTATGTCTCTCATTCCTAGTTTTGTACTGTCTTTGTGCGGGTTTGCTGCATTCGCTTATTATATGATTAACCGTTTCGTCTCTGACTTCACACATTCTGCACTTGCTATTCAGCTATGTCTTATCTATTTTTTGCCTTTATATAGATTGTTTTTATGATATTGTCTTGTGCTGCGATTATAAGCGACTTGGCTTCTCTCTGGAGATTTCCTCTTCTTAGCTATATCCATGTCTTCTGATGTGACATCTCTTGAGTTTGATGCTTGCAGTACCTATGTAGTTGTTTTTTCAATACTAGATCCGGTCTCCTGGTCGGGATTAGGTGATCCGTCTGTACCTCGAAGTCCCAGAATTTTATGAGTTTCATTCTCCAGGACAGGTTCAGGTTTGTGCATATACCATTTAGTTGTATGGTCAAAATTGAATTTCTTGCACAATTCCCAGTGGATTACTTTTCCCACCCAGTCGTGCCTAGTCTTGTACTCTGTATGTGCTAGTTTGCCGCATTCACTTATTATATGATTATCCGCTTCGTCTCTGTCGCCACACATTCCGTATTTGCTATTCTGCTGCGTCTTATCTATTTCTGCCTTTATATAGTTTGTTCTTATGGCATTGTATTGTGCTGTGATTATAAGCGATTCGGTTTCTCTCTTGAGGTTTCCTCTTCTTGTCCATGTCCATGTCTTCTGATGTGATATCTCTTGAGTTTGATGCTTGAAGTACCCATGTAGTTGTTTTTCTTCCAATTTCTGTTTTTTTTTAATTTTTTTTTTATGTATTTCTGCTTGCCAATCTGTTGCAATTGCTTTTCCTGGCTGCTGCAATTAGTCTTTCCTTACTTTTATAAGTGTATTCGTCAAGTGCTAGGATTGTCGTATCTACAATATCTTCAATGTTGGTGAGACCCCTTCCCCCTTCTTTTCTTGGTACATATAGTCTGTCTATGTCGTCTTTTGGGTGTAATGCTTTGTGCATGGTCATGAGTTTCCTTGTCCGTTGATCCATCTGCCGGAGTTTCGCTCTTATCCATTTTAGGAATGGCCCCGAGTATCTTACGAGAGGGAAAGCCCATGTGTTTATATGTGTTGATAAGGTTTCTGCTACATAGCTTGGTTTCTTGGAGCTTTCTTGTTTTTCTGAAGTATTCCTTTCTTAGTTTTTCCTTCATTTCTGTCAGTTTAATGGCGTCTGCTTCTAATATTACCAGGTAATTAATAGTTCTCTTTTTCTCCGAGTGTCCTAATTTCTTCTCGATTCGGTAGTTATATTCATTTCGTCGTTTCATTTTTTTTCTTTTCTTCATCACTAACATAGCGCACTTGTCGATGCCGAACTCCATCCCTATATCTTGGCTGTATATTCTTATAGTTCGTATCAGGGTGTCTAATTCTTGTTCTTTTTTGGCAAAAATGTTGATGCCATCCATATATGGCATCAAGATATGCGAGGGTGAATCAAAAAGTAATGTTATTTTGTTTCGGACAAGTATAATACCAGCAGAGGAACATGTATCATACATCAAAATGAAGCTGGACCTCTGTGGACCACATCCCTACTTCTCCACATAGTAACCGATTCTCTCAATAGCGATGTTCCACCTTCAAATGAGAGCATGCGTCCCAGTGCCGTAAAATTCTGTTGACTGTTGTTTGAACTACTTCTTCACTACAGATTTCACTTCCTCATCATCTCTATCAATAATGGAGATTCGCTTCCGGTTTTTGTCTGTAACAAAAATTACGTCTCTGCTTACGTCACATTACCCAAAATCGTCATAACATAGAATAAATACACTCAAAATTTGAATATGCAACATTAGACGGTCCTCATTGTTTTTTTAAAACAAGTTTTAATAAATACATGACTAGTATCATATATCTCTATATAGTTTGTTTTATTTTAATACATATTTAAAGTTTACATTTCAAATTGTTTTATTTTTAATCCTTTAATGAATTTGATGATTTTACTTACTTAGGGTACAAACTCGCTGACATTGAATTTTTTACTCCCACCCCTCAGGCAATATGTTTCAAAAATCTATTTTTACATCGCCCAGAGGGTTTTTTTTATTTTGTACTAGTTAGAATAATGTTGGCCTGTCAGTTATCTGACAAGGTTCAAGTATTTGTCTATCATTTTGTTTTCTTTCACTTTCACTCGGTCGTTAGTCCACGAAATGACAAGTTCTCTGGTTTCCTGTGTCTCAAAGTCCCAGAGAATTTTATGTCTCATTCTCCAGGATAGATTCAGGCTTGTGCCATTTAAGTACATGGTGAAAATTGAATTTCTTGCACAATTCCCAGTGTATCACCTTTCCCAGCCATTCGTGCCTCGTTTTGTATTCTCTTTGTGCTAGTTTGCTGCATTCGTTTATAATATGATTAACCGTTTCGTCTCTGTCTCCATTATTATTACTAGCAAATATATGCACCCTCCGGGTGCAAGTATTTAAGTAGAAACTAATGAAACTGAATAAAAATGCAGATAACATGATTTGGAACAGAGGGGGTATGATTGAAAAATCTTTGCTTACAGTTATTTCTTTTTGTTAAGGGATTTCGATTTTGCTCATATTCAATAAGATAAAACTAAACAATTGAAATCAATAATATTAAGCACATATTTATTAAAATCAATTTTTTAAGATCAATATGCAAATTAGCCTTCCCATTCACACGTACAATTGCATATTATTAGTATGTAGATATGGTCAACAGTCTTAATGATGTAAAACAATTTTATTAATAATTGAGGTTAAAAAAAAAATAAAATCATGGAGAATGGGATGCAGATAACAAAGGGAATTGTGATTTGTATAGTAATATAGTTTCGGTTACAGACAGAAAAACATACAATCTCCATTATAATAAGATTATTATTTTCACTCCTTTTAGCTGATGGTATTTCACTGAAGTGTGAGTGACAAAAGTCTCCTCAGGTCTCCAGGACTCTTCTGAGTATTCTATTGTAGGAGTACAGTAGTCTGGATGGTGTCAATTCTTCCTCTGATTTCCAGACCCTCCAGTCTTTTTTCCAAGTTTATTGTGCACCAACTACAAATGGTATCACTTTCACTCTCATGTTCCACAGATTTTTCAATTCTCTGGCAAGGTCCAGGTATTTATCCATCTTTTCATTTTCCTTCAGCTTCACTCTGTGATCTGCTGGGACCGCAAAGTCCACCAGTTGACACGTTCTCTTTTTTTTTCTTTTTTTTTTTTTTTTTTTTTTTTTTTTTTGTTAATCAACACTAGGTCTGATCTCCTGACTGGTATAGGGTGATCCGTCTTTATCTCAAAGTATTATTATTATTATTTACTCCTTTTGAGTTTTCACATCAGCATTAGCTGATGGTCTTTCACTGGAGTCTGAGTGACAGCAAGTCTCTTCATGTCTCCAGGACTCTTCTGAGTATTCTGGCAGATTGCAGCAGTGCAGTGTTCTGAATGGTTTCAATCCTTCCTCTGATATCCAAACTTTCCAAACCCTTTTCCAATCCTTTTGGGACCGTTCCAAGTGCACCAACCACAATTGGTATCACTTTCACTTTCATATTCCATAACCTTTTCAGTTCTCTGGCAAGGTCCAGATATTTGTCCATTTTTTCATTTTCCTTTAGCTTCACCCTGTGATCTGCTGGCACTGCGAAATCCACCAGTTGACAATTCTTTCTTTTTTGTTAATCAACACTAGGTCTGGTCTTCTTGCTGGGATAAGGTGATCCGTTTTTATTATTATTATCATTATTAATAGTGCTATTACTATTATCGCTGCAGATGTTGATGATGATGATGATGATGTCGTGTTTGCTGTGCTGCTGCTGCTGCTGCTGCTGCTGCTGCTGCTGCTTCTGTTGCTTAATATACTGGTGATAGACATAGATTTTATGAGTGTTTGACTGCTCAGGTATTTTAGATGCTTTTCGTTTTGGTTTGATTTTTTTTTCTTTATAAAAATAAGAATTCAAAAATACAAAATAAATTAATCTCTTTTCCCGATTCTAACTTACATTCCCCGGATATTACTCCTTGTTCTTTGTATGAGTGTCATACAAAGCCGAACATAGCAGAAACGGTAGGCACTCTAATTTACCCAGGGCGTAAACTGAGTTAGATGCAAACGCTTTTGTCTGTGTGTGCGCATGCGCACTTGCTCAAATACAGGTGAGGCAAACAGGTATTTGGTTTTAAAAGCAAAATTATAATTTTGACTTGATACTACTGTCAGGTGAGAATCTCAATTAGATTTAGGAATATTCAGTTTTATTGTACCTTATTCTAAATCGAGTAAAAGCTTTGGAGAAACCAATGACATTATAATAATCATATCGTCGTCATCCACATTATTATTATTATTATTATTATTATTATTTTGAGTTTTTCACATCAACGTTAGCTTATGGTATTTTACTGGAGGCTGCAAGTCTCCTCAGGTATTCTAGCCGTATTATTATTATTATTATTATTATTATTATTATTATTATTATTTCACTCAATTTGAATTTTTCACTCCCGCTTTAGCCGGTGGTTCCCTGGGGGCTGAGTGACAGCAAGTTTCGTCAGGTCTCCAGGACTCTTCTGAGTGTTACAGCTGATCTCAGCAATGCTGTAGTCTGGATGGTATTACTACTACTACTACTAGTAGTAGTAGTAGTAGTAGTAGTATTGAGTTTTTCACACCTGCCGTTGTCGGTGGTTCACTAGAGGCTGAGTGACAGCAAGTCTCCTCAGGTCTCCAGGGCGCCTATTCTAACCGATCTTAACAATGCTATAGTTTGGATGGGCTCAATTCATCCTCTGATTTCCAATTCACCCATATTCTTTTCCAAATATTTTGAGACCATTCCCAGGGCCCAGTTACGATTGGCTCGACCTTTACCTGCATGTTCCACTTTTTTTTTCAACTCCGCATTTATTATTATTATTATTATTATTATTATTATTATCATCATCATCATCATCATCATCATCATTATTATTATCATCATCATCATCATCATCATCATCATCATTATTATTATTATTATTATTATTATTATTATTACTATTATAATTATTATTATTATTATTATTATTATTATCATCATCATCATCAGCAGCAGCAGCAGCATCATTATTGTCATTATTACTATAAAAGCAAATGGAGGGAAATACACTGTCTATAGAAGTAGCAGTTGCATTGTGGAAATGGAGCGACTGTGATGCTTACAACTGTGGTGACGTTGGTGGTGGCGACAACGGAGGTACAATGATGACATCGGCAGTGGCGGTAGCAAAAGCGTTGGCGGCGGCGACGACGGTGGCAATATGAGTCGATGCAGACCGCAGTTTATTCCTATTATCCGGGATGGAAAGAAGAAATTAGTTATTCGGGATGGAAAGAAGAAATTAGTTATATAGCATACAGGTGGCAATTTTTGTTTTGTTTTTTTCCGAACCAAATTTAACTGGTTCCAATTTTATTCATCTCCAATAGTCTTTCTCTGGTGGCAATATTCATTATCATCTATGAATTTCCAAGTAATGTGGAAAACTCCCATATTCTAAAAATAAACTATGATCAAAATCGACGTCATATCATTATTATAATGTTTCATATTTTCATCATTGTCTGTAGATGCTGTACTGGTGCTCTCATTATCATTAGTACTACCTTTTTGTGTTTTATACCGTTTTGAGTTTGCTGTGGATAGAATACCGACTGTGGTGATACCTGTGTGCTATATGCAAATATACATGGTGGAGGCGCGTGGTGTAATGGTCGTGAGAAATGGACTCGTCGAGTTCAAATCCTGGACGAGGCTGTTTGCATTTCCCATAGCGCTTATATCCTTGGGAAATGTATGCATCCAACTACTCTCCCTCCAGCTATGGGTAAATAATAGGGCAGACTGGGCTCTTTAACTTTGGTATAGCAACTGGTCTAGGAGATAGAAAACTCTAAATTCAAACCCGTTAAACTCCGCTTAAGAAATGAGGAATAAAAGATTGGATACTATCCAACAAAATGTGATTAAAAATTGAGAAAAAAACGAATAAAGCACAAACAACTTCATTCAATTGATATTTCGCCTCGGTAGGTTCACGAAGCTTTCGTCAGAAGATTTGAATAGATCTTCTGACGAAGCTTCGTTAACTTGCCGAGGCGAAATATCAATTGAATGAAGTAGTTTTGTGCTTTATCCGTTTTTCCTCAATTTTGAATCACACACACACAGACATTTATAAAACATTACCTTTCAGTTCATATTTCAGTATAATGCAAGATTATCCATTATATTAATGGACAGATCAATTTTTTCAATTGGAAATGCATTTTCCCCGAAGAAAGAAACAAATAAAAATTAAACCTATTGCACCTAAGTTGTGTACACGTCACTTTTCGTCATTTTATTGTGTGTTTTGTGTGTGTGTTGTGTGTGTGTGTGTGTGTGTGTGTGTATGTGTGTGTGTGTGTGTGTGTCCGCTTTTTGGCGCACGTGTGGGTATGTGTCCTCGTGTATGAGTGTCTTTGTGTGTGTATCTATGAGTCGGTGTATAGGTGTGTGTGTATGTGTGTGTGTGTGTGTGTGTGTGTGTCCGCTTTTTGGCGCACGTGTGGGTATGTGTGTGTGAGTGTCCTATGAGTCGGTGTATAGGTGTGTGTGTATGTGTGTGTGTGTGTGTGTGTCTTTTTGCGCACGTGTGGTATGTGTGTCCTCGTGTATGAGTGTCTTTTGTGTGTGTATCTATGAGTCTGTGTATAGTGTGTGTGTGTGTGTGTGTGTGTGTGTGTGTGTGTGTGTGTCCGCTTTTTGGCGCACGTGTGGGTATGTGTGTCCTCGTGTATGAGTGTTTTTGTGTGTGTATGAGTCTGTGTATAGTGTGTGTGTGTGTTTTTGTCTGTGTGTGTCTACATCTAGGTGTTTTTTGTGTGCATGTGTTTTGTGTGTGCGTGCATGTGCGTATGGGTGTGTGCTTTGAGTATGTGCGTGTCTACGTAACTATATCTAGGTGTGTGTGTGTGTGTGTGTGTGTGTGTGTGTGTGTGTCTACGTCTAGGTCTATTTTGTGTGTGTGTACCCGCCCCCTCCCCCCCCCTCTCTCTCTCTCTCTCTCTCTCCTCTCTCCTCTCTCTCTCTCTCTCTCTCTCTCTCTCTGAGTATGTGTGTAGATTATCTACATATCTGCGTGTGTATATGTCCTATTATGTAGCTTTATTTTATTAGAAAATTAAAAAAAACTCTTTGGAAGAAAGAGAGCTCTCTACTTTTCTGAGATAACCTCTGTTGAAAGTGTCGAATGCATAAAAATTCCTTTGAATAAGTAAAATGTACACGAAATGACAAATCAAATAAATTGTTACCTAATTCCCATTTACATAGTCAAACACTAAGCAACAATTTCCTTTTTTTTTTTTCTTTTTTTTTTTTGAGGGTGGGTTTGAAGAATTCTGGTTAACATTTTAAATCATCTAAGAACTTGGATAATTGAAATATTCAGCATGAACACATGCACATATCCAACAAAATTATTATTCTGCAGAAAATAAGGGAAAGAAGAGAAAAAGAAAGAATTTTGCCAGAGATTATTATACGTTTTACATATTGAACTATTTGCTATAGCTTAGTGCCGGTTTAGCGTTTGGCTAGGAATCACAAGGTTCCTGGTTCGATACCAGCCCTCGCCAACTCAGCGTATGAGTAGCACAGGGATCTGTGCGGTAATGTGAGGAGCTGATGGTAGGTTTGGTGCCCCACCTCAGACGCTAAAATAATCTCCTTGGTCTAGCGTTAGTGAAAAGAGGATAGACTCCCTCGCTGTCTGGCTGATACCGACATTAGGCCGACCCGATTACTTTACTTTACTTTTTACTTAAGTAAATATATCAAACGTTGTAATAGTCAAATTATTATACCGTGTTATTGTTGTATACTCTCTTTCTTTACTTCTATTATTCTTCTGCTCATCTTACGTTCTTCTTCTAGCGTCTGGACTTCTATTTCCCTGTTCTTGCTGGTTGGTCGTCCTTGATTCATTTCTTCTTCTATGTCAGTCTTGTTGCCAAGACATTCATCAACCACAAAACCATATTATTTATTTAAACCTTTATTTACTTAACTAACATCTTCCTCTAACTCCAGCTAAGGCAGATACATCTTCTCTGCCTGACGTCCAAGCTTAAACTAAGAGCCAACCAGGTCCCACGTGACTTCATGTATTTCGCGGGCTTTCTCTAATATTCCATGGAAAGCCCCGCCCGTGATATGAAAACGGGCCGTCCCTTCAGAAATACAGGGGGTTGACAATAATCTATGCATAGATTATGTAACATTATATCCACAGTTCCCGCTAGTACGGTAATATTACATTTTCTTTGACTAATTTCATACGATTACTCTGAAAGCAGTACTAGTTCTGATCAAATATATACTTCTCTGAAATTGACTCTCTTTCAATACCAGCATATGAACAGAACATTTTTAGGAAGCGCGTGGTGTAATGGTTAAAGTCATGGGAAACGGACTCGTCGCTCGAGTTCAAATCCTGGACATGGTAATTGCATTTCACTTAGCGCTAATACCCTTGGGAAAGGTATGAATCCTACTCTCCCTCCAGTTTTGGGTAAATAGCAGGGCAGACTGGGTTCTTTAACCATGGTTAGGTAACCAGTCTAGGAGAAGGAAAACTCTGAATTCAAACCTGTTGAACTCCACTTAAGAAATTGACCTTGTGTCATATCCTGCTTGTGCGGGGGAGTTGGTATATATATATATCAACAGAACATTTCGGAATTTGAGACCAGCCTTTTGTATAGCTTCTTGTTCCTCAAGGGCGGTCACCGCAAGCAGCACCTGCCCACTCGCCTCGAGATATTATCATCATCATCATGTCGCGCTGTTAGCACGGATATCCATGACAATCTCTCTCCATCCGTCCCTATCGCTCATCATTCTCGGGAGGTCCTCTATGCAACATCCTGCATCCACACAGAGCTGATCAACGTACGTCTTTGCTGGTCGGCCCACACTGGCTTGTCCATGTGTTGACTTCCACAGGAGGACGTCGCTTATGAGTTTATCCTTGCTTCTCCAGCAGTGTCCCGCGTGTCTTGACCGTCTTACTCGGATGGTTTGGGTGATATTTGGCAGGTGGCCGATTAGCTGTTTTCTCGTGGGGTGTTGTTTCCACGCCTTATGGACCGTGTTTATTGCCCATTGCTTGAGGGACACCACAAGGGGAATGCCGACGGGACCATGCTTGTCTTGCATTGGCATTACATGAACTTCAGTTTGTGCTTGGTTCTCCTCATAAAAAAATACTTTATGCAGTTTAACGTCATATCCAGGACACTAACACGCTCAGTCACCACCTTCTAACACATATATCATAAAAAAGATTTGGGAGGGTTGCATAAGAGCAATACGACTGGGAATATCATATAGGTGATAGGGCTTGACATAATCAGCCGATTGATCAAAAGGGGCCTCTCCGACCGCCTGTCTAGCCTAAGTGAGGGAGTATTTGTCTAATACGCCATTTGTATGGACTGGGCACAAGGTCTCGTTTTAACGTGGGCCCACCCACAAGCCGAAGCCCATGGGTGGGAAAGAACAAAAATTGCGTCGATCCCTTCGGCATTCCCCCTCAAGGGGGCGCCTCAGCGCTGGGCAATAAACCCAACCCTGTCCCCAAAATGGGCAGGTATTGCCTGGGGGGATAGCCCCTGGGAATCGACGCTATTAATTCACTTTGCCGGTCCAGTGGCCGAAGCACACTGGACACCCCCCCCCCCGATGGGGCAGGGAAAAGAGTCTAGCCTAAGTGAGGGACAAAGTAAAAGGTTGCATATCACGGGCGGCTGACCCACCAGTATTCCATCAATAAGCATCTTGGCGTGCCACCCACGGGCAATAGGTGTCCCAGTCGTTTTTCGGTTAGCGTAGATTGTAATCATACATGACAGTTGCATATATAACCATGATTTCAGTGATTGATTTGGATATTATCGATATATTGATTACATTCGGTGGCGTTGAATATTCTCAGGTAATGCCATCATTCGATCGCCCATAAACTCAATACTTCGATCCATGTGAATGTGATATTTTCAATAGGTTAACCACTTGGAATATCGTCAACCAATATCTTCATATAGTTATTTATTAAGCTAACCTTAGACGTGGCACAAGGTCAGAAGTATGGGGCGCCCAGTGAGAATCGAACTTACTAACAATGGTCTGCGAATCTAGCTTGCTAACCATTACACCACATGAGGTGCCCAAATATATTTTATTTACTAAGCTTAGCTTAGATGTGGCACAACCAAACACAAAATATAGTTATTTACTAAGCTTAGCTACGGGGCGCCCAATGAGAATAGAACTCACTAACTATGGTTTGTGAATCTAGCTTGCAAACCATTACACCACGTGAGGTGCCCAGTTATCTAATAAGCTAAGCTTAGATGTGGCACAAGGCCAGAAGTACGGGGCGCCCAATGATAATTGAACTCACTAACTATGGTTTGTGAATCTAGCTTGCAAACCATTACACATGTGAGGTGCCCAGTTATCTAATAAGCTAAGCTTAGATGTGGCACAAGGCCAGAAGTACGGGGGGCGCCCAATGAGAATCGAACTTAGTAACATTGTTCTGCGAATCTAGGTTTCTAACCATTACAAGTTATTTACTAAGCTTAACTTAGCCGTGACCATTATACCACGTGAGGTGCCCACAATGTATTCATATATATATATATATATTTACCAACCCCTCCGCACGCGAAGGATGTGACACAGGTCAATTTCTTAAGCGGAGTTCAACAGGTTTGAATTCAGAGTTTTCTAGCTCCTAGACCGGTTGCCTAACTAAGGTTAAAGAGCCCAGTTTCGCCTAATATTTATCCATAGTTGGAGGTAGAGTTGGATTCATTCCTTTCCCAAGGGTATTAGCGCTAAGTCAAATGCAGTAACCACATCCAGGATTTGAATTCGGGGCGACGAGTCCATTTCCCATGACTTTAACCAATACACCACGCGCTTCCCAATGTATTCCCGCCCTGTCGGCTGGGGGCGTTTGAATGCAATATTCCACTTTGGACCTATCTTGGGCTAGACGGGCGGTCGGAGATTAATCGGCTGGCCATGTCAAGCCCTAGCACCTATATGATTGCCCCCAACCCTATTGCCCTTATGGCAACCCCCAATACTTATCATATGGGTGCTAGAAGGCGGTGGCTGAGGGTCTACATGTCCTGGGAATGACGTTAAACTCTATCTGATGGTGAGGTTCCAGTTTTGGAGGTTTAGGGAATGTGGAGCACCCCTTCATCACCATTGCTCCCTGGTCCACTCTGACCCGGAGTAGTAGTACCTATTAGGGTCCCATCTATGGGTTGAATAGAAAAATGTATTTATAAACAAAATTGTATTATCCATTAAGAATTGATTTATTTCAAAACTTTATCGGCATTAAATGACCCACTGAGGTTGATATGCCGTAAAACAAATCAAAACCAAACCCAATGTATTCATATAATCATTCATAACCTCCTCAGCAACTCTACCCAAATGTGTAAGATATTTTCGGTGTGTTGACTTCTTCCGGCAGAGTTGAATATTCTCAAGTAATGCCAATATTCAGTCTCTAAACGTTTCGCTAGAGTCCAAGTGGTACAACCAGGCCCCGACACTAACTTTTTTCATGGCCGTCCCGAACAAAAATTATCAACCGTCCCGTCCCAAATGGGGTTTGGACCGTCCCGAAATCAAAATATTTTTGTTTAATTCATTAGCATCATCTATACTTGTCAGTCATCAGTAGCATAATAACATGTAATAAAACATTAAGAAAAGCTGAAGCCGTGATAATTCTGGATATTTGGACAAAAAATCCATTTCCTAGTGTGTTTTGAGCTAAAAAAAATACTTACCCTGAGAAAGGTTAGTAGTACATAATTTGTTCCTTTTAAACTATCTCCCTCCACCATTATTCATTACATGGCTTTGAGAATAGACTTGCGGTGCCGTAGCCTTATTTTGTGGTCAGCATTGGGGCAATCACTGGACGGCCAATATTGGAATGTAGTACTAACTTATAGGAAAAACTTTTACCGTCCCCGGCAAACTGTCCTGGGTGACGTATTGATCGTCCCGGATGTAATTTTTATCGTCTCTCGGGACGATGGACGACGGGACAACGTTAATGTCGAGCCCTGGATACAACCATACATTAGTACTGGCACGGCTACAGCTTGAAAGAATTCCAGTGTTTTGTTTTTTACCAAAGAGGTCAGATTTTAGTTTTCGGCCATTAACTTTATTAAAAAAAACATTTATCGTTCTGTTTCACTATTTTCTGTCTGGCAACTAATGAAATATCTATGTATTAATATGCTAGGACATACCTACGCGTACCATGCCTTGTCATCACCTCAAATAAATAATGGAGTATTCAGTTTTGATTCAGAAGATATGAATGCATATGTTCAAATGATATACACTGTCGTCACCTCAGCTTGATAAAGGACTATTGATGTAATTGTAAGGAAAGAAAGGGAAAAAAAGACGCCAGAAGGAGAAAGAAAGAAAGAAAGAAAGAAAAAAAGGTGAGTGATAGGAAGCAATAGCACTTATTGTCTGTTTCAATGAAATAGAAACAAAGCATTAAAAATGAGGGAAAAAAAGGTCAGATTTCTGTATGGTCAATAACCTGACAAAAGCAGTTCACTAATATTATGCTTTATAGACATTTTTGTTGTTGTTTTTTTTTTGTTGTTGTTGTTTTTTTGTTTTTGTTTTTTTTTTATAGTCAGTTTTATTGGGGGGTGGTTTACTCAATTTTTAACTCAATTTTTTTTTAACTCAATTTTTTAAAACTCATTTTAACTCAATTTTTTAACTCATTTTTAACTCATTTTTTAAAACTCATTTTTAACTCAATTTTTTAAAACTCATTTTTAACTCAATTTTTTAAATTTTTTAACTCAATTTTTTAACTCATTTTTTTTTTAACTCAATTTTTTAACTCAATTTTTAACTCATTTTAACTCAATTTTTTAAAACTCATTTTTAACTCAATTTTTTAACTCATTTTTAACTCAATTTTTTTTTCATTTTTAACTCAATTTTAAACTCATTTTTAACTCAAAACTTTTTAACTCAATTTTTTAACTCATTTTTAACTCAATTTTTTAAAACTCAATTTTTAACTCAATTTCTTTAAATTCATTTTTAACTCAATTTTTTAAAATTCATTTTTAACTCAATTTTAATTAATCTAGGGATCGTAAGGTTCCGGCTTCGATACCAGTCCCCCTCCCAACCCAGCGCATGGGTAGCCCAGATTGGGCAATCTGATCTGTGCAGTAAAGTGGGGAGTAGACGGTAGATGTGGTGCCTAGTCTTTCGCTGTGCGGCTGATACTGACAACAGGCCACTCCACCAAAATTTATATATATATATATATATATATATATATATATATATATATATATATATATATATAAAGTAAATTGTATATAAATATATATATATAAGTAAATTTACTTATTTATCCATTCAACATTCTCTTTCCTGTATTTTCATTTCAATATATATATATATATATATATATATATATGTGTGTGTGTGTGCGTGTGTGTGTGTGTGTGTGTGTGTGTGTGTGTGTGTGTGTGTGTGTGTAAATCTTTCAGTGCTGTTATTATATTTTGTAATTAGATATTGTTTATTGTTTTTATGGGGTGTTTGTATTTGCAGATTTATTAAGTTAGTAGGGTTTATCAACATGTTACAATATGTTATAAACCCCCATAACCGAATAAAACTCCAACCAAAAAAATCGTTGGCATCTTTCCGTCTATTGAAGACGATGGCGTTGTGTCAACTTTTTTTTATCTGCAACTGCGTGAGTTGCTGAACAGACCAATTTTTGAATGGCAATCTCTGGTGCAGGCATTGCAAACAAACGGTGATGCTTGCTGGAGAAGCTGTTGTCTCTCCTTCCTTTTAACTCTCTTTTCTGCGACGTCTTCTTTCCTCTCTTTTTCACTCCTTTTCGTTCCTTGTTTGATGAGGAGGCGCCAGGTTGTACTGTCTTCTGCATAAGCCTCCCATGTGTTGATGTCAATGTGGCATGTCTTCATGTCTCTCTTGCAGACATCTTTAAAGCGCAGGCGTGGTCTCCCTACCGGCCGGTGCCCTCTACTAAATCACCATACAGTAGATCTTTGGGGATGCAGTCTTTTTTGCCACAAAAATACAATAAACAATAATAAACAAAGAATGGTTCAATCTTGCATAGAAAATCATTATTTGGTACTCCCCTCGGCCTTGTGTCACAACTAAGCAAAGTTTAGTAAATAGATACATAAGCTTTATGCTTAGGAGATTAACCCATTGAATCTGCAAGTCCAATATCTTAAGCCGAGCACTCTTTTACCCCCATATTTTGGACTCTAGAAGATCACAGATACTAATGATAAGAGGATTAGTATGGTGATGAATTTTGAATGTGTGTTTGTGCTCGTTTTTTTTCTTTATTTGTTTTTCTTTTTTTGTGTTGTTTTTTTTTTTTTCGTTTTTTTTTTTTTCAATTTTGTGAGCTTAAAACAAAAAGTACACCAATTTTAATTAAAAGTGACCTTTTCGAATCGAATTACTTCAAACGAAAACGTTCTAAATATCGTTTAAGATTAAACACAGAACAATCTTTTCGTGTGTGTGTGTGTGTGTGTGTGTTTATTGGGTCTGTTTGTCTGTCTGTCTGTGTTAAGATTTATCGGACCCCTTAGTCTGATGGATCGCATAGGTGAGAAACTAACAGTAACTAAACACTGTCAACACTATCCTAATTTAGATATATATGCTCTACCATCAATGTTGAGTGATTTTTATTTATAAATATAGAAAACTATATATCATGAATTTTATATATATATATATATATATATATATATATATATATATTATTATTATAATGGAGATTGTGTGTTTTTCTGTCTGTAACCGAAACTATATTACTACTCAAGTCACAATTCCCTTAGTTATTTACGTCACATCCTCCATGATTTTATTTTTATTCAAACTTCAATTATTAATAAAATTGTTTTACATTATTAATACTGTTGACCATATCTACCTATTATTAACATGCATTTGTATTTATATATACAAAATATAGTGGTTTGCAGTGTGAAGGGGAAGGCTAATTTGCATATTGATATTCAAAATTTGATTTTAATAAATATGTGCTCAGCATTATTGATTTTTAATTGTTTGGTTTTATCTTATTGAATATGAGCAAAAATCTCTTCAATAAATCTTAAAAGAAATTCCTTAACAAGAAGAAATAACTAATATTATTCTTTACTTCCTATTTTAACTAAACAGTTTAATTCGGAAAATTTACCAATGAAAGAGTTAGTTTCAAATTTGTTCTATTTTTCAATCATACCCCTCTGTTCAAAATCTTTTTATCTACATTCTTATTCAGTTTCATTAGCCTTTCTAATTTAATATGATATTTTATTATAAAATTTAACTAAAATACTTGCTAGTTATTATAATGGAGATTGTGTGCTTTTCTATCTGTAACCGAAACTATATCACTACTCAAGTTACAATTCCCTTAGTTACTGACATCACATTCTCAAGGATTTTGTCTTTATTTTAACCTATTATTAATAAAATTGTTTTACATTATTAATACTGTTAACCATATCTACATACTAACAACATACAATTCCATTTATATATACAATAAAATAGCGGTTTACAGTGTGAAGGGGAAGGCTAATTTGCATATTGATATAAAAAAATCGAATTTAATAAATATGTGCTTAGTATTATTGATTTCTAACTGTTTGGTTTTATTCTAATGAATATAAGCAAAAATCTCTTCAATGAATCTTAAATGAAATCCATTAACAAGAAAAAATAACTGTCATTTTATTCTTTACTTCCTCTTTTAACTAAAAACTTAAATTAGAAAAAATAACAATGAAAGACGAGAGTGATGGAAGAGTAAGTTTCAGTTGTTCTATTTTTCGATTATACCCCCTCTGTTTCAAATATTTTTATCTGCATTCTTATTTAGTTTCATTAGCCTTTCTAATTTAATATATTTTATTACATTAAAACTTAAATACTTGCACCTGGAGGGTGCATATATTTGCTAGTATATATATATATATATATTATATATATATATATATATATATATATATATAAACTTTGTTCTTGTGAACGTTGGGGTTTTTTTTGGGGGGGGGGAATTTTGAAGCATGAAAAAACAGAACAAAAACAAAAAAGAACAAAAAACAGATTTTAATATTCAGCTGTTGTTTTGTCCCTGGTTCGATATATATATATATATATATATATATATATATATATATATATATAGATAGATATAGATAGATAGATAGATAGATAGATAGATGTGTGTGTGTAAAGAAATAACAAAAGACTTAGAGATTTAGCATTATAGTCTATTTCAGGGAGCTTAGACAAATAGTCTAAATCTCCCGACTCATCAGATGAGATTTAGACTCTAGACTATTTGTCTAAGCTCCCTGAAATAGACTATAATGCTAAATCTCTAAGTCTTTTGTTATTTCTTTACTTATATATTTGCTCTGTGACTCTAACATTAAGAGCACACATTGAGCTCTCAAACTGCGACTTGGTTTTTTTAAATAAAACTCTTGTGTCGTAAGGAAGATTTCTTCTCTGGACTTTTGGATTATAATATATATATATATATATATATATATATATATATATATATATATATATAACTGTACCGGAATTGGCAATAGGAAGCACTGTTTACAGTTCCAGCTTTGTCAAGGAAATCAAAAGTAATGGGTTCTTTCATATCCCAAAAGACTACCAGCATGACTTTCTTTAATTCTGAGGAGTAAACATGTAAGGTCGTAGCAGATATATCTTCTTATTTCTTCAATGGAGATCCAATGTCTGTTTTTCAGTAACCGAAACTAAATCACTACTTACGTCTACACCCCCCCCCTTCTGGAATTATGTAAGTTTAACATTAGTCAAAATCATTAATTATAGAATAAATTTATTCATTAATGATGTCTCTATGAAAATCTGAGTTAGATTTGTCTCAAAACATCCCATGTTATTAGTGTGTTAAAATCCCGCAATTTGTATTATATATCAGTAAGAAATAAAGGTTTACATAATATATATGTGGTTCATTTGCATACTGGTTTTAACAAAACCGGGTTTAATAAATAATCACTGGGTGTTACTGATCTTTAATACTGTTTTATTCTCCAACGTATTAAAATCAATTCTATCAATGACTTTATATAGAAACCAAATAAAATATAATTAAAATAAATGTAATCGTTTTGTATGCATTCTTATTTAATTTCGTTAGTCTTTGTAATTTGATATATTTAATTACATTAAAACTTAAAAACATATTCTTGCTAGTTCATATGAATCTTACATGATATTAGAATATAAAATTGATTAAAAGGAGAATTTAAATGAAATTTATTCGTATCAAACATGTGAGTAGGTGTGTGTCCGTGGTGTAGTGGCTAATGTGCAGGACTTCGACATAGTAGTAAGCGAGTTCGAACTCCAGTCGCGCTATTACGTTTATCTTTTTTACTAATACCCTTGTGAAATGTATGAACCACTTTATTCCCCTGCAACGAGTTCAATAGTACGACTACTGTTCTTTTACAATGATGGCTTTGGCATCAAATAACACAGGGTGGTTGACATGCCATTAAACACATAAACCAAATCAAAGCAAACGCGAGAATGTCTATCAGAGACAGTGGTCAATATTGACTTCTGGGAATCAATATCCAAGGAATCGATAAATGCTTTCGGGTCAGAAAGTAATCGATAAACGTAGTGGATGTTTTAAGCTTGATTTTAAGGCTCGAAAAATGACATTAAATAATAAAAAATATATTAATAATTTGAAGGCAATTACAATGCGTATAAAAAATAAAAACAAAAAGATGTTATTTTTGTCTTATCGATTTCGAAGTATAAACTTCATCATCAGAGGTTCGTATCAGAAATGTACGTGCTTACGTTTTTCTTTGTGTGGTTATAATTTCTCTTCTTATTTCTTTTTCCTCTCCTTTTTTTCTTCTTTCTTCTTCCCTCCTTTCTTTTTTCCTCATGTTATGAATGAAATGGGCGAATAACTGTAATTTCTTTTCTTTTTTTTTGAATGTTGAGAACGAATGTTTGAACCCTGTATCCAATATTGTCTGTTTGTCATCCGGTGAATATTGCAAGATTGTAGCTATATTAAATTCAAAATAAAAACCGTCAATAGAAAAATTTATATACTTAGCTTTTGTTTTGTTTTGTTTTTTCTTTTCTTTTTCCTTTCTTTTTTTGAATTTCTTTTTTCCTTTGTTCTCTAATTTAATTTTTTTTTTTTTTCAGTTGTAAAAAATATTCTGAACTCTGCATATTTCCCTGTTGGTCTGCTCTACTATTTACCCATTAATGTGTGAAGAATACTTGGATGCATGCCTTAACAAGAGTCTATGGGAAATCCAAACAACCTGAATGATATAGACATTTACTATAGTGACACTATTGACCTAGTATGGGTATCCATACGAGTAGGATGTGACACTGAGTCAATTTCTTAAGCAGATTTTAACAGGTCTAAATTCAGAGCTTTTCTTCCACTAGGCTAGTTGCCTAACCAAGATTAAAGAGTCAACTCGGCCCTACTATTTATCCATGCCTTACCCGCTCAGGCGGGGGTCCAGTGCGCTTCGACCACTGGACCGGTGAGATGGTAAATTATTAGCGTCGATCCCAGAGGGCCATCCCTCCAGGCAATACCTGCCCCCTTGATTTAAAGGGGCAGGGCTAGGTTTATTGCCCAGCGCCTGAGGCGCCCCCTCAAGGGGGAATGCCGACGGGATCGACGCAATTTTTCTACCCGCCACCCATGAGTCTCGGCTTGTGGGTGGTCCCACATAAATAGGGCCTTCGTGCCTGACTCGGTACGAGTGGGGTACTGGGAAAATAAACCTACTATTTATCCATAGCTGGATGGGGAAATAGTTGGAGCCATACCTTTCCCAAGTGTATTAGGGGTATGTGAAATGTAAGCAGCCTCGTCCAGGATTTAGACTCGTCTGGTCGTGTCCACTTCCAGTAACTATTACACCACACGCCTCCAATGTCTGAATGATGATATATGAGCAAATTGACGATGACTGGAGGCGTGTTATCTAAAAAATAAAGTTAATAAGTAATGAGAAAAGTAGAGAACATCTCCTATTCTCTCTTTTAATCGATAGAAAGCCTACTTATTTTTATGAGGTAGTATATGTCATTTTATGCGACAAATTCACTTTAATCTTCATTTTTCAGAGTTTTTCTTCTTCTAGATTGGTTGTCATAGCATGGTTAAAAGAGTAAAGTGGCTCTATTATTTTAATCGTAGCTGAAGAAGGAGGTATGAAGACATGTCTTTTCCCCAAGTTCATTAGTGCAAAGGGAAATACAAACAGACTCGTCCAGGATTTGCCGACATCAAAACCAGTTGCGCCCTTTTAAATGGTTGATTGTTCTTCTTGAAATTGCAATGAATTGAAATTGTATACATTTTTATTTTTGCTTGAAGGCAATTACAATGCGCATATCGCATAAATTCGATAATTATAGAAGACAATAATGACAAGTGAATTTCGCAAAGAATTACTCGGTGTGAAGAACATTTTGTAATTAGATATCTTGTATCTTAATTTTGACATAATTTATTTTTTGATTTGATTTTATCATAAAAATAATAATTTTTGACAATAATATGATATAATATATAATATAATAGGATATTTTTTATATATAAGATATAAAAAGTAAAGTCGGCATAATGTCAGTATCATCTATACAGCGAGGAAGAATTATTTTAGCGTCTGAGGTGAAGCGCCACACTTACCATCAGCTGCTCACTTTACTGCACAGAACCCTGTTGGCAAGGGCCGGTATCGAACCAGGAACCTAGTGAAACCTAGTCGGAAGCTCTACCGACTGAGCTAAATCGGTCCTATATAATAATATATAAATATATAATAGATATGAATATATAATAGATAGGTGATATATATATATATATATATATATATATATATATATATATATATATATATATATATATATATATATATATATATATATATATATATGTGTGTGTGTGTGTGTGTGTGTGTGTGTGTATACATATATATATATCTGTTTATCAAAATGCTTTGATTCAGCATTAAATGACCCGAAAAGGTTTGATACGCCGTAAAACAAAACAACCAACCAATCTATTTATCTATCTATTTATCAAAATGATTTAATTCGGCATTAAATGACCCGAAAAGGGTTGATATGCCGTAAAACAAAACAACCAACCAACCAATCTATTTATCTATCTGTTTATCAAAATGACTTGATTCGGCATTAAATGACCCGAAAAGGGTTGATATGCCGTAAAACAAAACAACCAACCAGCCAATCTATTTATCTATCTGTTTATCAAAATGACTTGATTCGGCATTAAATGACCCGAAAAGGGTTGATATGCCGTAAAACAAAGCAACCAAACTAAACCTTTGAAATAAACATCACCTTTTTATTTTTCACATTTTAATGACTTGTGGTGGTGGTGGTGGTGTTGTTGTTGTTGTTGTTGTTGTTGTTGTTGTTGTTGTTGTTGTGTTGTTGTTGTGTAGTACTAGTAGTAGTAATAATAATAATAATAATTAAATGTGATGATAAACGATAAATATTATTTATTTATCCTCACATTTAATATTTGTTATTTCACTCCTTGTGAGTTTATTCACACCAGCGTTAACTGATGGTCACTCACTGGAGTCTGAGTGACAACAAATTTCCTCGGGTCTCTTGGACTCTTTAGACCGAAAATTGAACAACAATTTATTTATTAGATTCAAAAACACATTTTTTGTACTGTTAATGTAAATATTACATCAATTATATAACAAAAAAAAAACAACAACATATTCTGACTTTGTTTTAGTTAAAAGTATAATCCGCACTTTTTTTTCTCAAAATTTAAATGGCAAAATCCCTTGTGCGTATTATATACGAGGTTAAAAATGAAAAATATTTTCTAAGCAATGCCCGAGTCTTTATCTGCTGTCCTGCAATGTTTATTCAGGCGCATTTTGTGATGTCGGGCGCGAAAAAAAATTCCTTGCGTATTATACTCGAGGGCGGATTATACTCGAGGATTTACGGTATATGAATGACACATCACTAATAGCCATCACATAGATATTAACAGACTGAGATAGATATGAACAGACTGAAATAGAGAGACAAATAGATGTGGTCCAATGCTGGTCACTTGACAAAATGTGGTACTATTACATGCCCACATCTTCATCGCGCACACAATTGGTGTGAGAGAGTGAGATTCAGCTCGGGCCGTCAAAGAGTTAATATAAAAGTATATTGTCATGTCAGCTGGATTCGAATTTGGACAACCAATACAGAATTGACTGATATGGTTTCTCTTCTGAAGTGTACGAAACAAAGCGATTGGTCACATAATAAATATTCGATGTCAGACACTGGTAAAGAAAATACCTTTGTAATTGTGTTTATGTACATTTTTGTGTAGACTCAAATACAGTTTATATCACACACACACACACACACACACACACACACACACATACACACGAGCGCGCGTGCGCGCACACACACACACACACATACTGGAGTTTAAGTCCAAGTTTGAAAATCGCTGTTATTCAATCAACGCAGATGTTTTTGACTAATCCTGTTTCGATTCAATTATCTTCGTCCTGCCATTTACTGGACAACTTCTGAATACCAATTAATTGCTTCTTTTTTTTATTGCATTCTCCAAAGAGTATTGAGATTGAGAGAGAGAGAGAGAGAGAGAGAGAGAGAGAGAGAGAGGCGATGTCTGTGTGGGCCTACGCACATATAGATAGATAGATAGATAGATAGATAGATAGATAGATAGATATGAACATACTGAGATTGATAGATAGATATGAACATACGGAGATTGATTGATAGATAGATAGATAGATAGATAGATAGATAGAATAATATGAGCTAGATAGACACCGAATGAACTGGATAGATAGATAGAAACCGAATGAAGTAGATAGATAGATCTATCTATATACTGATACGCAAATAATAATAATAATAATAATAATAATAATAATAATAATAATAATAATAATTCCGGCCAAAAGACCAGTCCTAGTATTAATTAATAACAACAACAAAGAACTTGTCTTCTATTGGATTTATGTCGTTTCAGTTTGTTTTTTTTTAATTTTATTTTTAAGAATCCCCTGGTGTTCCTAAAATCTTTTCGTCCAGTCATGGACCGGCAATTTTGCTAGTATATATATATATATATATATATATATATATATATATATATATATATATATATATATATATATATATATGTGTGTGTGTGTGTGTGTGTGTGTGTGTGTGTGTGTGTGTGTGTCTAATCATTATCTATCTATTCCAACCTGTCAAATATGTATGCCTATCTATCTATATATTTCCGAAATGCTTTTACTAAAAAATTTGAAATAATATATATATATATATATATATATAATATATATATATATATATATATATATATCACTGAAAAGTGAACAAATTGACAAATACTTGGAATTTGTCAGAGAACTAGAAAAGATGTGGAACATGAAGGTGACGGTGATACCAAGTGTAGTTGAACTGTCCTCCTCAAGTGTTTGAAAAAAAAAAAGGAATTGGAAATCGGGGGAAGAATCGTGACCATCCAGACAACAGCATTGTTAAGATCTGTTATAATACTCAGAAGAGTCCTGGAGAACAGGGGAAACATGAAAGTCAAAGTGATACCAACTGAAGTTGGTGCACTTGGATCGGTCCCAAAGGGATTGTAAAAGGGTTTGGAAAGTCTGGAAATCAGAGGAAGGATTGATAGCATTCAGAACACTTAGAGACTTGCTGTCATTCAGACTCCAGGGAAAGACCACCAGTTAAAACTAGTGTGAAATACTCGTAAGAAGTAAAATAGTGGTAGTAATAGGAGTATTAGTAAGTAAAAGTAAAGTCGTCGGGGTGGCCTAATGTCGGTATCAGCCAATCAGCGAGGGAGTCTATCCCCTTTTCAATAGCACTAGACCAAGGAGATTATTTTAGCGTCTGAGGTGGGGCGCCACACCTACCAACAGCTCCTCACTTTACCGCACAGATCCCTGTGCTACTCATACGCTGAGTTGGCGAGGGCCAGTATCGAACCAGAAACCTTGGGGTTCCTAGCCAAACGCTCTACCGACTGAGCTAAACCTTTACTACTACTACTACTACTACTACTACTACTACTTTTCTACATTTTAAATTGAGCGCGAGCCTTTATTTGGATTTAGGGGCCGAGTTAGCTCAGTCGGTAGAGCGTTCAGTTATAAACCACAAGGTTCCTAGTTCGATACCGGTCCCCGCCAACTCAGCGTATGAGTAGCACAGGGATCTGTGCGGTAAAGTAAGGAGCTGATGGTAGGTGTGGCGCACCACCTCAGATGCTAAAACAATCTCCCTGGTCTAGCACTATTGAAAAGGGGATAGACTCCCTCGCTGACTGGCTGATACCGACTTTAGGCCGCCCCGATGACTTTACTTTACTTACTAATATACCGAAACATGCTACATTCCAGTATACAGTTGTTCACAACTAATGCTGTCCTGGGTGTGAAGTTAAACTGCATTTAGTGGTGAAGTTTCCATTCTGTTAGGATCTCATCTCTGGGTTAAATAGATCAAAATTAGATGCACAACAAGAACGAACGAAACTTCTTCAGCATAAAATAACCCAACAAGGGTCGACATGCCGTAAAATCCAACCAACCAACCAATTTGTGCCAAATTAGTCTTGGCCAATATTATCAAGGCATCAGCTGTATAGCGATTATTTGCAATCTCGTCTTGGGAGGGGGGATTCTTTTAGATTCAGTCTTCATTGAATGTGCTACTATTATGTCTCTGAGATAGACTAAGTTTAGCGAATATAAGCTTCTTAAATATGATCAAAATAGATTGAGAACTAAAGATTACACAGGTAAGAAACTATAAAAGATGCAATGGATTACTATTGACTAATATATTAGTATAAATCGTATTGACTAATATATTAGTATAAAACGTATTGACTAATATATAGTATAAAATCGTATTGTAGTATAAAAACGTATTGACTAATATATTAGTATAAAATCGTATTGACTAACATATTAGTATAAAAACGTATTGACTAATATATTAGTATAAAATCGTATTGACTAATATATTAGTATAAAAATCGTATTGACTAATATATTAGTATAAAATCGTATTGACTAATATATTAGTATAAAAACGTATTGACTAATATATTAGTATAAAATCGTATTGACTAATATATTAGTATAAATCGTATTGAATCGTATTGACTAATATATAAGTATAAAATGTATTGACTAATATATTAGTATAAAAACGTATTGACTAATATATAAGTATAAAATCGTATTGACTAATATATTAGTATAAAATCGTTGACTAATTAGTATCGTATTGACTAATATATTAGTAAAAATCATATTGACTAATATATTAGGATAAAAACGGACTAATATATAGTATAAATCGTATTGACTAATATATTATATATTAGTATAAAATCGTATTGACTAATATATAAGCATAAAATATTGACTAATATATAAGCATAAAATCGTATTGACTAATATATAAGCATAAAATCGTATTGTATATAAGACTAATATATAAGTATAAAATCGTATTGACTAATATATAAGCATAAAATCGTATTGACTAATATATATGACTGACTATATTAGTATAAAAACGTATTGACTAATATATTAGTATAAAATCGTATTGTAAAAACGTATTGACTAATATATTAGTATAAATCGTATTGACTAATATATAGTATAAAATCGTATTGACTAATATATAGTATTAAAATCGTATTGACTAATATATTAGTATAAAATCGTATGACTATATATATAAATCGTATTGACTAATATATAGTATAAAATCGTATTGACTAATATATTAGTATAAATAATTATATTAGTATAAATCGTATTGATCGTATTGACTAATATATTAGTATAAAAAGCAAAGTTAGTGGAGTGGCTCATAGTCGATATCAGCCGAACAGCGAGGGAGTCTAGCACAAGACTGGGGGGAGTATTTTGCTGCGGTAGAGCGTCACACCTACCGTCAGCTCCCCCACTTTACTACCTACCCAAGCTGGGCTATTCATGCGTTGAGTAGGCGGGGACCGGTATCGAACCCAGAACCTTGCAGTTTCCGTAAGCGGATGCTCTACCGACTGAGCTTAACTGACTCCAATATATTCGTATACTCGTCCTATGGGTATTTACTGGCACCCCACCATTAACGTGCGGGGGTGGGGGGCATCACACAAACCGAATCACACGCTCAGCCAGTGAAAATAATTGCGTGGATCTCTTCGGCATTTCTTTATTGGGGGCGTCTCGGGCACCCAGCCCTATCCCTTTAAATCAAGGGTGCAGGTGTTGCCTGGGAAGATGATCCCTTGGGATCGCGCTGTTATTAAATTCCTTACCGGTCCAATGTCCGACGCTACTGGACACCGGGTTCCAAAGAACTCGGCAACTTGAAAAAATAAATAAATGAAAGAAAGTATAGAATGGATGAAATAGGATATTTTAATCAATTTTACTTACACGTGTTTCGGTCAGGAGTTTATCCATGTGTACATCATTCAAACTATTATTATTTTTAGATAACCATATGAAATGAAATAATAATAATTGGTTAAATAAAATTAAATAAAATAATAATCATTTGGTTATTTAAAAATAATAATAGTTTGAATAATGTACACATGGATAAACTCCTGACCGAAACACGTGTAAGTAAAATTGATAAAAATATCCTATTTTATCCATTCTATACTTTCTTTCCTTTATTTATTTTTTCAATATACCGTCGGGTTAATTTCCAGTTTCATTTTACAGAACTAGGTAAGTATACTCGTCCTATATATTCCTTTATCTTTATCGGAAATTAACCAAAATAGCGAGTCAAAGTAGCAGCGTACTGTGTTCCAACTGCTGCTTGTTTCATGTTATGACGTCATATAGTTATGACGTCATATAGTGTGACGTCACCATTTAAGTGCTTCTTTCCTTACCTGAAGATTGTACAAGCACAAAAGACGGTTTTGTCATCAAGTCACAAGGTCAACGATTGCAGTTATTTACGGTCTAATCAATGCAATCATGTAGTCTCTCTCTCTCTCTCTCTCTCTCTCTCTCTCTCTCTCTCTCTCTCTCTCTCTCTCTCTGGGTCTGTGTTTGTGTGTGTGTGTGTGTGTGTGTGTGTGTGTGTATGGAAGCGAGAACAACTTATGTGTGCATGCGTGCGTGTGCACGTATGTATTACTTTTTTTTTTTTTCAAAAGAGAATAAAACCAAGTTAAGAACATGAATGACGTCATTAAGAGAATAAAACTTTGCCACCATTCGAAAACGAAAGCCAAGAAGAATAAAGAAAAGACGAATTGATAGAATTGGACGTTAAGGAAAATGAAATAGATTATTACATGGTGTTTGCCCAAGCCTTCCTGAGAAATGTTACAGTTCAAAATCAAAGGAAAAAAAATTGTCGGTCTGACTGAAGAGACAATTTAGAAAGAATTTTTAAAAAACAAAAAAGAAACAAAGATAAATATTGCAGAAATCGGAAAATTTTCAGTCATTGATAAACTTGATATTATTTTATTATAAACTATGAGATGAATCCTTGAAAAAAAAACGTAACAATAAATCTGACTATCCCTCACAACCTACTGCTTGGCATAAAATAATTCTGGATGGGTTGATATCCACACCCGGGTTTCCATCAGTCCATTACTGATCAAGGGGGATAACTCTAAACGTCGTTAAGTCTGAGGTTAATACTTACTTACTTGGTCATAACAGAAGACACCGGGTAGAATGATCCTACCCTAAAAGTGACTTAACTAGTTCAACCGTGCTGTGCACCTGCGTCCTGACCGCACAAAGCCCAATTCAAAAGTGTTGTAGCGATTGCCTACCCCTGTTTGGTCTGGAAGAGTTATCTTCCCTTGTTTTGAGGTTTTCTACCGCCAGGGGTACTGACTATTTAATCAGAGAAGCCCCAAGTTTGAACTCTCTTGTCTCCAGGACCCCGCAACCTGCACACATGGGTTAGACGATTGCGTCTACACCCTTTCATGTGGGGGACTTCGCCCCCCATCACAGCCTAAGTAAGTGAAATTACTTTATGGACTCTCCATAACTTCTTTATAGTACATTTATGTATCTATTTTACTCAACGTCCGCGTACCTCATATGGTAGAGGCGTGCTAGTATCATTGACAGGTTAATTTCGCAGGGATTGTACGGTGCGGACTGTTAGCCGAGTGGTAAAGTCACAGACTTTGCCTGCTGGACTACCGGTTTCGATTTCTGTCGGAGGGAAATCGTTAGTATACATCGCTGATGAGACTTAATAAAGTTGAAACAGACTGTACGATGTTCTAGCATCGCATGATCGTTTGCGAAATTCACTTGTCATTGTTATTTTCTATAATTATCGAATTTTATACGATATCCGCATTGTAATTGCCTTCAAGCAAATATATAAATAATATATATATATATATATATATATATATATATATATGGGAGAATATGTACTTAATTGAAGTCAAACCTAATTTTTTTGAACGTTAATTCATTAATGATTAATTAGGCGGGATTTAATCATTAATGAATTAACTTTCAAAAAAATTAGGTTTGACTTCAATTAAGCACATATTCTCCCAAATATTGTCGGCTGAAAATAGCCATATTTGTTTACATATATATATATATATATATATATGTATATATGTATATATATATATATATATATATATATATATATTGTAAATCTTACTTTTCATATCACATAATTATATACCAGTATAGTTTTTTACTAAGCTTAGATTAGATGTGGCACAAGGCCAGAAGTATGGGGCGCCCAGTGAGAATCAAACTCACTAACAATGATCTGAGAAGCGAGTTTGCTAACCATTACATCACGTGAGGTGCCAGAGTTATATACCAGCATAAGTGAGTAAAGTTGGTGGAGTGGCCTATTGTCGGTATCAACCAGACAGCAAGGGAGTCTATCCCCTTTTCACGATCGCTAGAACAGGGAGATTTTTAAATTAAATATAAATAATAATATATCATTTATGTATCTGTTTTATACACCTTTGTGTACCCTCTCTTCCCACATTTGTTCATGATGTATCTCTTTTAGCTACATTGTATTTTGTATATGTAAAAAGTAAAGTCGTCGGGGCGATCTAAAGTCGGTATCAGCCAGTCAGCGAGGGAGTCCATCCCCTTTTCAATAGCGCTAGACCAAGGAAATTGTTTTTTAGCATCTGAGGTGGAGCGCCACACCTACCATCAGCTCCTTACTTTACCGCACAGATCCCTGTGCTACTCATACGCTGAGTTGGCGAGGACCGGTATCGAACTAGGAACCTTGTGGTTGCTAGCCGAACGCTCTACCGACTGAGCTAAACCGGCCCATATGTTTCTCTACGTGCTCGTGTATTAAAGTCCATTTGTTACATTTCAAACTCTTGTCGGAATATTGATTGTACTTATATATACCCACGTTGGGAGGTCATTAAGACTTCCAACCAAATATAACACCACATAACTTAACAGTGTCATGACGGAAACACCACTCCTGGGTTCCCATCTGATCAAGGGGAGTAACTCTAAATGCCGTTAGGTCTGAACCTAATACTTGACTGATTTATTTTTCTCCGGATTGATACTTCGCATATTTTGTAAATATTGTCACAATCTACCTTAATTAGATGCAAGTTTATATATTGTCGGTGCTACATTTTGATATTTTGTGATGGTTGCTTCACAGTCATTGAATGTAAAAAATGAGCTGAGTATTGCAATAACAGATACAATTTTTTTTAAAAGGTAAGATTAAAAATGTAATAAAAATGAATAAAAATTAAAGACTATTCAAGTGGCGTGTCAAACAATTGCTTTCACTGATATATCAATATCGAGTGAATAACTAAGATAGATAGATAGATAGATAGATAGATAGATAGATAGATATAGATAGGCTGTGAATATACTAGATAGATAGATAGATAGATAGATAGATAGATAGATAGATAGGCTGTGAATATACTAAGATAGATAGATAGATAGATAGATAGATAGATAGATAGATAGATAGATATAGATAGATAGATATAGAGATAGATAGATAGATAGATAGATATAGATAGATAGATAGATAGATAGATAGATAGATAGATAGATAGATAGATAGATAGATAGATAGATAGATAGATAGGCTGTGAATATACTAGATAGATAGATAGATAGATAGATAGATAGATAGATAGATAGATAGATAGATAGATAGATAGATAGATAGATAGATAGATAGATAGATAGATAGATAGATAGATAGATAGATAGATAGATAGATAGATAGGATGTGAATATACTAGATAGATAGATAGATAGATAGATAGATAGATAGATAGATAGATAGATAGATAGATAGATAGATAGATAGATAGATCATGAATATATTGAGATAGATAAATTGATAGATAGATATTGAATATATTGAGAGAGAGAGAGAGAGAGAGAGAGAAAGAAAGAGAGAAAGAGAGTATGAGAGAGAAAGAGAGTGTGTGAGAGAGAGAAAGAGAGTGTGAGAGAGAGAGAAAGAGAATGCGAGAGAGAGATCATCAATATACGAGGAATAGATAGATAGACAGATAAATAGATAGATAGACAGACAATGTACTTCTAGTTCAAATAATAAATCATGAAATAATGCCATTATTTTTCAATTACATTCTGCCGGTCATATATCAGAATGGGACTGATTATATACTTTTATTGTATTTTAATTTAAATTCTAAAATAATAATTAGAGATAAATAGATAGATAGATAGATAGATAGATAGATAGATAGATAGATATGAACATAGTGTGATAGATGAATAGGAACATAATAAAACAGATAGATGAATAGATAAATAGATAAGAAACTACTATAATATATGTGGGTTTGTGTACAGAGTCACATAGACACAGAGAGCGAGAGGGGGGAACCGAGAGTGATATATAGAGTGAAACCCAACAGTTTGAAAAAAAAACAATTTCTCTGCGAAATTAAAAGAAAAGAAATGAATATTTTATCCATATGAAATATGAATCATCATTAAACCAAATAGAAATGTAAGGATAAAATCGTGTAGTGAGTCTTTGGTTCATACAGTAGTACTGATACGGTCACAGTTAGCAATAATTCCCATTAGAAATTTAAGCAGTAACAATTTTAAAGTATTACCATAAATAATATGCAAGCCGCCTTTGTGCAATAAAATCGAGGGTGTTGAACGTTGTTAAAATCTATTAATAATGGAGATTGTCTGTATGTATGTCTGTAACAAAATATACGTCATAGCTCTACGTCACAGCTTACGTCGCAATATTTCTTATGCTATATACACCCAAAATTTGAGTAAGCAATTTTAAAAATTGTTTTTTACTCTCGTCCTTTTTTTTCTTACAGTAACAAGAAGTTAACTAAAAAGTTTACAAATAAACAAATACCAACGATTTTGTGGAAAATTGATGTGGAAAATATTCAAAATAATTGTTTGATTATTACATGCATGCAACATTTTATTTGAGAGGGACGGGGCTCAGTTTTCATTTCAAATTGGGGTTTTTTTGGGGGGGTTGTTTTTTTACTCCTTTAATAAATATGAGGATTTGTCTTACTTATATATAAACCCTCTGACATTGAATTTTTAACTCCCACCTCTCAGGCAATGTCTTTCAAAAAAAAATTTACGACGCCCGGTGGGTGTTTTCTGTTGCTAGTATAAATAAAATATTTATTATGTTTATAAATAAAATATTTATTATATTGTTAGGAACACCCTAACTAAATAGACTTAAAACTAAAATAGAGTTGCTTCCTTTTGTTTTGTCAAAGCGTTTTGTTTACATTTGAATGTTTTGAAAACGCCAGCGTTCTGAGTTCCTGGCCCAGCTCGCTTGGCAGTAAAAGCAGTTTCTACTCTGTGTTTTAATAAATACTTGTTAATTTTATAACAAACCTGGTCTTGGATAATCATTCCTATCCTCCATATAATTTATCTGTATGTTAAAAACATCCGCTGTCGTTTATCGCAAAAGATTTATACACACACACACACAACCACATACCTAAAAATGCACAATGTTTCCTTTCGATACACACACCTACACCGTCCCATACTCACGCCATAAATAGAGAATATTTGACGTCATATTTCAAACTGTCTCCTTTTTTCAAACCTCAAACAGTTTTAAACAGACTGAATAACAATGACTACCACTCGCTTTTCTCGTTATTCTGTGATAAATAATTTCTTATCACCTTCCATATACCAACAAATGCCCTGAAGATGATCTAATTAATAGATCGAAACACTGTAGCGTCGGCCAATAAACTCACCACTTAACCCATTTAAACCTGTGTTTTTTTCATTTTTCTTAATATACTACATATAGTCATATTATATAAATAATATAATAATTGTGTTAATATAATAGAAATTGTTAAGATCGTTTAAATATGCATAATCATTAAATCAGATAGGAATTAAAAGATAAAAACGTGTAGTGAGGTGTTGTTTCATACAGTAGTAATGATACGGCTACATCTCGGAATAATTCCCGTTAAAAATTTAAGCGGTAACAACTTTTTTAGTTTGGTTTGGTTTGCTTTGTTTTACGGCATATCAACCTCAGTGGGCCATTTAATGCCGATAAAGTTTTGAAATAAATCAATTCTTAATGGATAATACAATTTTTTTATAAATACATTTTTCTATTTAACCCATAGATGGGGCCCTAACAGGTACTACCACTCCAGGTCAGAGTGGACCAGGGATCAATGGTGATGAAGGGGTGCTCCACATTCCCCAAACCTCCAAAACTGGAACATCACCATCAGATAGAGTTTAACGTCATTCCCAGGACATGTAGACCCGCAGCCACCGCCTTCTAGCACCCATATGATAAAAAGGGGCTGGAGCTTGCCATAAGGGCAATAGGGTTGGGAAAATCATATAGGTGCTAGGGCTTGACGTGGCCAGCCGATTGATCGGAGGGGGCCTCTCCGACCGCCCGTCTAGCCCAAGATAGGGCCAAAGTGGAGTATTGCATGTCATGAACTGCTCATCCACCTGGGCTCTATCCTTAAGCATCACGGGTCGCCACCCACGGCCAACAGGTGGCCCCATTGGGGAGTCTTACCCTTCTGCAGAGGTGCAGTTGGTGCATTCTAACGCCCCAGCCGACAGGGCGGCAACTTTTTTTAAATTTAACTAGACCGCCTTTGCGTAATAAATTAACTAGACCGCCTTTGCGTAATAAATTAACTAGACCGCCTTTGCGTAATAAATGCGAGGGCGAAGAAGTATTCACGTTTAACGTTGTTGAAATATAAATAAAATATTTATTTTATAATATAAATTGACATTATATAAATTATATAATAACTGTGTCAATGTGATATAAATTGTTAAAATCGTTTAAATATGCATAATCATTGAAACAAATAAAAATGTAAAGATAAAAGATTATAGAGCAGTACTTATACTACTAAAGTTCAGAATAATTCCCGTAAAAAATTTAAGCAGTAACAATTTTTTTTTTAATTATTACGATAAATGATGTTAATAATATGAAAGCCAAAGAAAATGGCGGACAATCAGAGAAATTAACTCGTCCGCCTTTGTGCAACAAAAACGAGGGCGAAGAAGTATTAACGTCGAACTTCGTTGGCTGCAAGCCAAAAGGTGATAATTGCAGTTGTGATCAACGGTATTGTTCCCAAATGACAACTTCCGGTGTCCTAGGCTCGGTATTTATTACCCATTGAACATGATACAGTCACGTAATTAAAGCAGACGATCGTATTAGAAAAACGACATCTCGCCAGCCAGATAGTATTGTGAAAAGACGCAAGACGCTTCTTGAATATTCTATTGTGTTGTTCTTGTTATAAGATACTCTCGTGTTATCAAAGCCGATCGTGTGTATTTCGTGTGATTCTATATAGTACATCAGGGGCATTTTATTGCGTCCTCTTTTCTTTGAACTCGCTGTATGAAGAGATAGACTTGTATCAAATGTTATATTTTTGTGCATAAATTATCCTCTTGTTGTTTAACTTAAATACACTGCCTTTAATTCAAATAAGAATAACTGAAAAAATAATGGCATTATCGTTCAACCAAATTGTTCCAATCTTATATCAGAACGAGACTGATAATATAATTTTAGTGAAATATTGTATTTAAATTTACATGATTAAATATTAGATAGATAGATACATAGATACATAGATACATAGACAAGTATATGAATAGAATGAGATAAATAGACAAAGAAATGAATAGACTGAGATAAATAGATAAAGATACGAATAGACTGCGATAGATAAAGAGATAGATAGATAAAGAGATAGATAGAAAGAGATAGATAGATAAATAGATAGATAGACAAAGAGATAGATAGATAGATAGATAGATAGATAGATAGATAGATAGATAGATAGACTGAGAGATAGATATAGATAAACAAAGAGATAAATAGATAGATAAACAAAGAGATAGATAGATAGATAGATAGATACATAGATACATAGATAAGTATATGAATAGAATGAGATAAATAGACAAAGAAATGAATAGACTGAGATAAATAGATAAAGATATGAATAGACTGCGATAGATAAATAGATAGATAGATAAAGAGATAGATAGAAAGAGATAGATAGTTAAATAGATAGATAGACAAAGAGATAGATAGATAGACAAAGAGATAGATAGATAGATAGATAGATAAACAAAGAGATAGATAGATAGATAGATAAACAAAGAGATAGATAGATAGATAGACAAAGATAAAGATAGGTAGACAAAAAGATAGATAGATAGATAGATAGATAGATAGATAGATAGATAGATAGATATCTGCTTTAAGTTTATTTCGTAAATCATAAAATAATGTCCTAATCTTTGGATGATATCTACACAACAAAATATATTCGGCATAAAATAGTCCAAAAAAGGTTGAAATGCCGTAAAATCCAACCAACCATATCAAAGCGATGGAACGGGCCTGATAATGGAGGTCATGAAAGGAATTCTGCTCACAGCGGAAAGACGAGCAAAACTCAAGACAAAATGAAGGTTTTTAAGACGGGCAAGACGCGCGGGACACTGCTGGAGAAGCAGGGACGAAATCATAAGTGAAGTTTCCCTGTGGAAGCCAGCACATGAACACGCCAGTGTGAACCGGCCAGCAAAGACGTACATTGATCAGCTCTGTGCGGATACAGGATGCTGCGTAGAGGACCTCCCGAGAACAAAGAGTGATAGGGACGGCTGGAGAGTGATTGTCATAGATATCCGCGACATGATGATGATAGATATGCATAAAATCATTGCGGTTTTAGTTTTAAATAATCAAGGAGGTTAAGATAAGAAGAAAGGGATGTAGACATGACATGGATTGACAATAGATAGTCAAAGAATATGGGGTTAAATCGAACTTAACGGACCTAAATTCCACCATCGTATGTCACAAAAAATACCAAAAATTAGGGAATTAACCAAGTTTAATGAAATTTTCAGTGTTGATATATTAATGAATAAACAATATAATGCACCAGTTGTTTTATTTAAAAACTTTTACATTTTTTATTCAGGTCAATTAACTGTGAACCACGTATGTTTGTGAATCTGTGTTACGCCTCAAAGCTACGTGGTTCAAAGTTAACAGACCTGAAAAAAATTATCAAGTTTTTAACTAAAATAACTGGTGCATTATATTGTTTATTCATTAATATATCAACACTGAAAATTTCATTAAATTCGGTTAATTCCTTGATTTTTAGTATTTTTTTTTCTTTCGGTGGGGTGACATACGATGGTTGGATTTAGGTCCGTTAAGTAGAATTTAATCGAATATGGTGCCACAAATTTAGATAATAGAATGTCTGATAGTGTTCCAAATATTTCACAAAGATATTAACTTCATCGCGAAAATTACGGAGAACTGGAAAGTGGAATTAGCAACAGGAGGACAAACCTTAAAAGAGGTTAAAATCAAATAAGAATCTTCGAGAAAGAGAGAGAGAGAGAGAGAGAGAGAGAGAGAGAGAGAGAGAGAGAGAGAGAGAGAGAGGTCAATTTCTCCATTATTAATTGTAATAGCAATGATGTCACTGAAATATATTCTGAGAAGAATGTGCATGCAACTCATACCCTATCAGATGGTGCTGTAGAACAGGGTTTCCCAACCTTTTTCAGCACATGGCCCACTTTGAAACTAGATTTTTTTGTGGCCCATGAAATTATTATAATAGAAAAAATATTTCTATTTTACATAAGGTATTTATTCAATAAAGATACAAATTGATATAAAACATAATGTAGGGGCGTATCAGGGCCTAGATCTCTCACCATTCTCCCCTACTGTGAATTAGTTGACATCTTACTTTCTAGAAAATATAAATTCCCCACATATATGATTGGATTTTGTATATAAAAAGTGAATGCTCTGAAATCATATAGAATTATATTTCCTTGACCCACCTGAAATTTGCTGTGGCCCATTTTGGCCATGTGACCATAGGTTGGGAACCACTGCTGTAGAATACGCCGACTGAACCTCTGCAGAAGAGTACCCCCCCAGTGGATCCACCTGTTGTCTCTGGATGGCGACCCATGATACTCAAGACATGCAGCACTTTAGGCCTTAGTTGGTCTAGACAGTTGGTCGGAGAGGACCCCTCTGATCAATCGACTGGTCAAATCAAGCCTTTGCACTTATGTGATTGTCTTATAGCAAATTCCCGAATCCTATATGAGCTAGAAGCCAGTTGCCGAGGGTCATAGTGAAAGGCAGAATAATGCGATCTTGCACATCTTATTATAATGGAAATTGTGTGTTTTTCTGTCTGTAACCGAAACTATATTACTACTCAAGTCACAATTCCCTTAGTTATTACATTCTCAATGATTTTATTTTAATTTTTATTTTAACCTCAATTATTAATAAAATTGTTTTACATCATTAATACTGTTAACCATATCTACATACTAATAACATGCAATTATATTTATATATACAACAAAATAGTGGTTTGCAGTGTGAACGGGGAGGCTAATTTGCATATTGATATTAAAAAATCGAATTTGATAAATATGTGCTTAGTATTATTGATTTCTAACTGTTTGGTTTTATTTTAATGAATATAAGCAAAAATCTCTTCAATAAATCTTAAATGAAATCCATTAACAAGAAAAAAATAACTGTCATTTTATTCTTTACTTCCTCTTTTAACTAAATACTAAAATTGGAAAAAATAACAATGAAAGACGAGAGTGATGGAAGAGTAAGTTTCAGTTGTTCTATTTTTATTATACTCCCTCTGTTTCAAATCTTTTTATCTGCATTCTTATTTAGTTTCATTAGCCTTTCTAATTTAACATGATATTTTATTATATTAAAACTTAAATACTTGTACCCGGAGGGTGCATATATTGCTAGTAATAGTAATGAAATAAACATCAACGACACATTATCTTTTGTTTTAGTTTTAATATTTTCCATCTAAATTATTCTAATAGATGTTTGTCAATTATCTACGGGCGTGGGATGAAAGATGGTGGATCTTTAAGTTAAAATGGTGGGAAATTGATCAGTGAGCTTTCAATCCAGACATTCAGTTCCAAGATTCTCGTTTATCCAATCAGAATGTTCGGCAAGACGAAAAAAATGGCCGCCGAAGGAAATTGAAAGAAACATCAACGTGTAGCTTTCTTTTTCATATTTCTTTATTTATTCATTCCTTTTTCTTTCCGCCCTGTCGGCTGGGGCGTTAGAATGCACCGACTGTACCTCTGCAGAGGGGTAAGACTCCCCCAATGGGGCCACCTGTTAGTCGTGGGTGGCGACCCGCGATGCTTAAGGATAGAGCCCAGGTGGATGAGCAATTCATGACATGCAATACACCACTATCTTGGGCTAGACGGGCGGTCGGAGAGGCCCCCTCCGATCAATCGGCTGGCCATGTCAAGCCCTAGCACCTATATGATTTTGCCAACCATATTGCCTTATGGCAACCCCTAGCCCCTTTTTATCATATGGGTGCTAGAAGGCGGTGGCTGCGGGTCTACATGTCCTGGGAATGACGTTAAACTCTATCTGATGGTGAGGTTCCAGTTTTGGAGGTTTGGGGAATGTGGAGCACCCCATTCATCACCATTGCTCCCTGGTCCACTCTGACCCGGAGTGGTAGTACCTGTTAGGGTCCCATCTATGAGTTAAATAGAAAAATGTATTTATAAAAAAATTGTATTATCCATTAAGAATTGATTTATTTCAAAACTTTATCGGCATTAAATGACCCACTGAGGTTGATATGCCGTAAAACAAAACAAACCAAACCAAACCAAAATCCTTTTCTTTCTTTCTTTTTTTTTTTTTTTTTTTTTTGTTAAACTGCATCTAGTGGTGAAGTTCCAGTTTTGGAGCTCTGGTGGAGTGTGGAGTATCCCTTCATTGCCATTACTCCCAGGTCTACTCCTACCCGGAGTGGTAGTAGCTGTTTGAGTTCTATCTATTGACTAAATAGATTTTTTTTTTAATCTAAAAATATGTTTAAAAAATTAGTTGAATTCTGAGTTTTCCTTCTCATAGACTGGTTGACATATCTATTGTAGAATCATGCCCAATTGTTTGATTAAAGAATTTTGTCTGATAGCGATAGAAAATAAGATTGTTAATTTCAATAATTATGACAAAGATGAAAAAAGAAATATTCTTATTAATCGTAATATTGATTTCTTTCTTTCTAGTGTATTTCTAATATTTATCTACAATTTTTCTTGTCCATATTATTCACATGAGCCATAATTCACCAACATAAATTGTTTCAAACATTATTTTTATTATATTTGTGATATATGTATTTACCCATGAACTAAAAATTAAGGGAAAGGGTAATAAATTATGAAGAAGGTAATAAGCTTTACTCAAACTTTATTCAATATAACTTAATTGTAATTTAAGTTAGTCTGATTCAAGGACTTTTTTTTTATATATATATATATATATATATATATATATATATATATATATATATATATATATATATTACTAAATAATGAACTACTTCAACATCTGTTACTAATAGCAATTGATAATGTGATTCGGGAAATTTCCAATATTTCTCTTGATTTTGTCGTTATAAAACCAATCTTAATTTTCATAGATTAGCTTTATTTTTTAACTAGAAGCGTTGCCTGGGTGGTGGGGGATGTAAAAAAAAAGATCCATTATTTTTCAATCGCGAGTTGAATCCTCGTAGTATGCCCCATAAAATCCCTATGTAAAAAAAAAGACCTTGCATTGATCCAGCCAATATGAAAAGAAAAATAATGTCTACTATTTAAAATATCGAATGCAATTTTTTTTAATTCTATGCTGTTTAAATTTTATTTCTTAATTATCTTCACTAATATAAACCTAACCTTCATTATTCTTGGTCAAAAAGCAAGATCTACTGATAGTGAATGTGTATATATATTTATTTACTTTATCGTTAATAGTTTTATTTTCATAGTTTCCCCCGGACATACATACACATAAACTGCCCTTTATATATGAATAGAAGATTAGGAAAGAAAATTCTTTCATAATTTCTTCACACGAAAACAGAAACTTCCTTTTTTTTATCAATAACATAACCTTTATTACCTAAATGGCATCCATCTTTTAAAATGGCGTTATCACCAGCCTTCTGATCGTAAATGGCAAAGTGTCTAATGGCTGTCAATGATTGCGTTTGTTTTAAACTGCATTCGATGTTGCTGGTCACGTTTACGCGCAACGATTTATGAATAATAAATAAGGGACACAAATCTTCTTAGCTACCACAGATACAATTGTCCTCGTGTTCAGAATAAATAATAACAATAATTTCTGTAGAAATAGTAAGAGTATTACCAAGGGTATAATCACAGAATTATTACAACCCACTAAAATAGCATCAATAAATTTACTGTTAATATGATTATTTGCAAGGTGTGCTTGTGTAACGGTTATCGTCGTACAAAATGGAAACGGCGATTCGAGTTCAAATCTATCTATCTTAGCCTGTTTATATCTATCTATCTATCTATCTTTTTATCTATCTATCTGTGTGTTTATATCTATCTATCTATCTGTTATCTATCTATCTTAGTATGTTTATTTCTATCTATCTTGGTATGTTTATATCTATCTATCTTAGTATGTTTATATCTATCTTAGTATGTTTATATCTAACTTTCTTTCTATCTATCTATTTGAGTCTGTTTATATCTATCTATCTATCTATCTGTTATCTATCTTAGTATGTTTATATTTATATATCTTAGTATGTTTATATCTATCTATCTTTCTTTCTTTCTATCTATCTTAGTATATTTATATCTATCTATCTATTGCAGTATGTTATATATATATCTATCTATCTATTGCAGTATGTTTATATCTATCTTAGTATCTTTATATCTATCTTAGTCTGTTTATATCTATCTTTCTTATTCTGTTTATATCTATCTATCTTAGTCTGTTTATATCTATCTATCTTTCTTAGTCTGTTTATATTCATCTATTGTAGTATGTGTATATCTATCTATCTATCTATATTAGTATATTTATATCTATATATCTATGTTTATATCTATTTACCTATCTATCTTTGTATGTTTATATCTATCTAACGCGTAGTGTAATGGTTATCGTCGTGGAAAATTGTCACGGCGACTCATGTTCAAATCCTGGGTGAGGTTGTTTACGTTTCACTCCGCTTAACAAACTGACCCGGTGTCGCAACCTGTTCGTGGAGGAAGGGTTGGGTAAATAGATATATTGTTACCGCTAATTATCTTGGTGGAGGAGCGTTATGTAATGGTTATCGTCGTAGGAAATGGACACGGTGGCACGAGTTCAAATCCTGGAGAGACTGTTTGCATTTCACAAAACGCTAATATCCTTGGGAAGGGTGTGAATCCAGTTATTCTCCCTCCATCTATGGATAAATAGTAGAGGCAGATTAGGCTCTTTAATCTTGGTTAGGCAACCGGTCTAGGAACTCGGAATTCAAACCTGTTAAACTCTGCTTAAGAAATTGAAATGAATTAAAGATAATCAGGATTTACGTTTTTACACTTCATCTAGGACGATTTTGACGATTTCCTTTTTAACCAGGTGTTGCAAGATGATAACGGTCATATAAATAAGGAACATGAGTATTAATATATAGATTGCATTTCATCTTGGATGATTTGGACAGTCTCATTTTTAACCAGAGGGTGTTGCAAGATGATAATGGTCATACAAATAAGGAACATGAGTATTAATATATAGATTGCATTTCATCTTGGATGATCTGGACAGTCTCATTTTTAACCAGAGGGTGTTGCAAGATGATAACGGTCATATAAATAAGGAACACGAGTATTAATATATAGATGGCATTATTTTGTGCCACTATTAACTGATTCAATTATTCTATTAATGTTTCCTCCACTTAGCCCCTTACTTAGGCTAGACGGACGGTCGGAGAGGCCCTCTCCGATCAATCGGCTGGTCACGTCAATCCCTAGCGTCTATATGATTGCCCCAACCCGATTGCACTTATAGCAGGCCCCAACCCTTTTTATTATATATGTGAATCTCCCATACTTGATACCTTGTCACATCCCACCCGTGGCGAACGGGTTGGGTAAATACCCAGTGCGTCCCATCGTGGTGTAGTGGTTAGCAAGCTATTCTCGCACATCTATTACAACAGCACGTTTGCAAGTTTGACCTTCGCTGGATGCTCCGTGCTTGCGACCTTGTGCCATATCCTAACCGTGACGAACGGTTAGGATGTGACACAAAATACCAAAATTCTGTTCTTCAGGAAGAAGTTCGCTGTTTTCAAGCGTATAATAAATTCATTTCCTTACTTGTGTGATCAGGATTTTCCGCAATATTATTCCCACTAACAGGAACAGCGGATATACATACAGCATGATAATTTTGATTATTACTACGTTTGAAATCTTTCTCAAGAGCTATTGCGAAATAGTTCAATATGTTAAAAGTATAATAATCTTAATTTAACTCCCTCTCACTCTTTTTTTTTTTCTTTCTTTCCTTCTTTTCATCTTTCTATTATGTTCGATTGAAACAGTTTAACGTTATTTTATTGTTCTTGTTCTTGTTCTTGTTCTTGTTCTCTTCTCTCTCTCTCTCTCTCTCTCTCTCTCTCTCTCTCTCTCTCTCTCTCTCTTCTCTCTCTCTCTCTCTCTCCTCTCTCCTCTTTCTTTTTTCATTATATTTTTCTGCTCAGCATGTCCCTTTTCGTCCCTTTCTTTCTTTATAATAAAAATGGAATGGTCCATTATTTAGCTACGGTAACGACACTCATAAAAAAAATGAGAATTCGGCGGATAATCATGATTTACATTTTTGCATTTCATCTTGGACGATTTGGATGGTCTGATTTTTAACCAGAGGGTATTGCAAGATGATAACGATCTTACAATTAAGGAACACGAGTATTAATATATACATATATACTAATACCTCTGCATATATACATTATTATTATACTAATACCTCTGCATATATACATATATACATATATACATCATTGCGTAAATGATAACCATTACGCAAACACGCCTCCTCATGCAGTCCTTGAGTAGTTTACATGATATTACTTCCACCACTCGGATACCATTTATAGAATAACCAACATAGAGCTGGCAGTGGAAGAAGGTGCGATGAATCAATACTGAAAACAAACATTAATTTTTAGTTTTAAATCATTGTATCATTTACAAGAAGAATTTAATAGAAACATACTTATATAAAATTGTTTTCAATGTTTAGAACTCTGATTTATTTGACTGCTGGTGACTTTTAATATCAAGTTAGACAATTACAAAAATGCTCAAATTTTGGAAATTTTCTGACTAATTTCAAAAATTGGTGGAGTTATGTTGAATTTTAGCTCTTCAAATTTGGTGGGGTTTGAAAAAATTGGCGATATTTTGTAATCCATTTTTGTCTGCAAAATGAGTTCTAGAGCTTCCCTACTACTAAAGATTGGTTTATTAAAGCATTTTTGCCCAGGAAATCCAAAAATGCTATCAAGAATATATTAAAGTAACACAAGGTCAATTTTTTAGGCGGAGTTTAACCGGTTTGAATTCAGAGTTTTCGTTCTCCAATAAAAATAAGAATGGTGGTGTGTAGTGTAATGGTTAGAATCGTAGAAAATGGATTCGCCAACGCGAGTTCAAATCCTGGATGAGGCTGTTTACATTTCACATAGCGCTAATACCCTTGGGAAAGTTATGCATCCAACTAAACTCCCTCCTGTTATGGGTAAATAGTAGGACAGACTTGGTTCTTTAACTTTGGTTAGGTAACCAGTCTAGGAAAAGGAAAACTCTGAATTCAAACCTGTTAAACTCCGCTTAAGAAATCGACCTTGTGTCACATCCTGCTCATGTGGAGGGGTTGGTAAATATATATAAGAATAATAATGACTAGCAATACCAGGACAGCAGAGGACAAGAAAGGCGATCATACAATCTCACACAATCACAAAAAAAACATCAACACGGACAATGATGACAGCCAAGATACATAAAAAAAAAAAGATGCTGACACTTAAAACACAGACAAGAACCCTTAAAAAACAAACAAACGAGTAGTCGCAAAAAAGAAGCAAGGGGGTCACTAAGAGCGACCGTCCCCATACCACCCAACGAGGTCACAGAGATGATACCATCAATATCAATAAAGAGTATATATAGATGACAAAAAGAACAAATCAGTATTCTATTCGTTCTGAAGAAGGGATATAAACATCCCCGAAAATTTAACGAAATAAAACGAAATTTAACATTCAAAAACTGAGTTTCTTATATTTCCCACCCAATGCTTCATACTAAACCCCAAATTATATATATTATGGACACACACACATATATATATATATATATATATATATATATATATATATATATATATATATATATGCGCTCCTCTTCCTCCTGGGCTTGAGCACTTTGTTTGGGGATCTCGATGACGGCCGCCAACTAAAGCGTAAACTCAACGCTCTCCTATAAAAGGATGGAGCACTCTATGACGGCCTTTACATACATGCAGATGTGTGTATTAAAACAGTTAAAATCCCCTTCATATTCAGTGGCTCAGTAGCCGGGTAAGTTGTCCGACTGCTGCTTAAACGATCGGATTTCGAACCTGGCTGTAGGTAGGTCACAAAAATGTCTAGCCATACTGAAGAGACTTGATAAGTCGAAACACGTGTCTGTGGATGACTATATATATAGTATTTCAAAAGTAATGTTTATTTCTACAAACACCACCCATAACACACTGGATAGTGAAAGTATTCAGCTATAAAAACATACTACATTGGCTATACCTTTTTCTGACCGTTGCATTCTCTGGAAATAAATTGGAGCCTCCTTTATAGTTTAATTGAAATACCTATTTAAATTTTGAAAATCTTAATGCTTAGAAATACCTAAAATGAAACTCATAAGAAAGAGTAAATCTTATGATTGGAATGTTAGACTATAATTAAACATTTACGGGTGTTTTTTTCATATACTTATAATTTGATATTAGATTTTCAATATTTAAAAATTGATGTGACTAATAAAATTAAACTCCAATTTCAATTGTTAGCATGGAAAATATGCCACTTTTGAAAATATTAGATATTTCAGCAGTAAATATTAGAAAAAATTTCCATTTTATTTTTTATATATAGATAATATATAGATTGTATTTATAAGTCTCGTAAGCACAAAGCCGATTTCAAGCCATTTGTAACTTTTAATCTCCTTTTATCTCTTATCTACAACGGTTTTTTCCCGGTTTACCCTTATTAGAACATAGCAGAAATATATTCAATTAAAGTCGACAAAGAACGAGGAAATTTCGTGTTAAATCTTTTTTCTTTTTTCTTTCCTAAAATAGTCACAGATTTTTCATAAATACAGATTAATCTCGATAACGTTTTTTTTTTTCTTTACTTTTTTTTTTTTTTCTTTTTTTTTTTTTTTTTTTTTTTTTTTTTTCGGAGTGGCCTGCCATTTTAGTACAGAGTTTCCAGGGAATTACAAATCAATTCCATTTACGAGTGGACACTTAATTAATGAACCTGACTTAGTAGATCTTTTGATTATAACTGCTTTTCTAATTATATTGCTTTCTGGCATAGGGTACCTAAATAATGAGAATATAATAGTTCAAGGGAGATAAATCTTAAAAGAGTCAATGTTATAGAGTACCTAAATAATGAGAATGGAATAGTTCAAGGAGATAAATCTCAAAAAAGAAAAAGTTATAGAGTACCTAAATAAAGAAAAAGTAATCCTCCAAGGGAGATAAATCTCAAGAGAGCAAATGTCATAGAGTACCTAAATAATGAGAATGGAATCGTTCAGGGGAGATAAATCTCAAAAAAGAAAATGTTATAGAGTACCTAAATAAAGAAAATGTAATCATCCAAGGGAGATAAATCTTAAAAGAGGAAATGTCATAGAGTACCTAAATAATAATGAAAATTTTTATGCTAATTTTTACCCAATCGAATACGCATTCCAATAATAAAAGACGTTTGTAACAACTTCTTTCAGTCAGAATTATTTTGAAGAACTATTCGGGTGAAACCTAGGTAGATAGTGTCGGACTCATATATACTTACATAATATATATATATATATATATATGTGTGTGTGTGTGTGTGTGTGTGTGTGTGTGTGTGTGTGTGTGTGTGTGTGTGTGTAATCCAAATGACTGACAAAAATAAGGGGTGATTCTAATTAGGATCAGTGAAATCTCACTATACAAACATACTGTATGCTTTTGTAGGTGCAAACCTGTATATTCATACAAGGATTTGTATAAATCTCTAAGAGAGCTCAATGTTATGATAATCAATAAATTAGATTATATACAGAGAAATATTTAAATTTAAAGAAAGAAAAACTTAGCAAACCGTCATCCTGTGATAATATTTAATTCGACCAGAAACTCAAAATGAGTCTAGCCTCTTCAGACAGCTTTTACAAATATATATTATCTTATATTATAAATATATATTATATATTTGTAAAAGTTTCTGGTCGAAATGAATATTATAACAGGATGACGGTTTGTTAAGTTTTTCTTTCTTTGAAAGTTATATATATATATATATATATATATATATATATATATATATATATATATATATATATATATATATATATACGTAGGTGGGATACCATGAATTTGGTATTAGGATGATTCTAAGCTGGTCCTTTTTTCTAACAGTACAATGTTGAAGAGTTCAGATCCGAATTGAGAGCTCAATGCTTAATTTTTATAAATAGAACAATATAAGTTGCAGAAACACACACAACCTATCAAATATCGGACATATACTGCGAAAATAATAACTCAATGCTTGAAGAAGACAACAGATCAGAAACACGTGTCGCGTATGTAAGATAAAAAGAATAAAAAACATTTTTTCTGAGAACATAATACATTTTGCAGACCTTCTTCTTTTTTATAAAATATTAAATTTTCTCCCGTTGGAACCAGAACAACATTATATATATATATATATATATATATATATATATATATATATATATATATATATATATATATGAGAGTACGCAAACAGTTTGTTTTTGATATGGCGTTAGCCGACAATTTTTGGGAGAATATGTGCTTAATTGAAGTCATGACTAATTTTGAAAATTAATTAGTTGATAATTAATGAATTAGGGGAATATATCTATTCAATCTGTTTTCTCGATTTGTTTACGCTTTACATTTGAACAGATATATTCGCCTAATTCATTGATTATCAACTAATTAATTTTCAAAATTAGGTATGACTTCAATTAAGCATATATTCTTCCCCCCAAAAAAAAAAAATATATATATATATACATATATATGAAGATTGGAGGGTTGGAGTAAAATCCGACAGTATGAGGTAAGGTAAAAGGAAAGTGAACAAAAAGTAATAACTCAAACAAGTCTGAGAGGAGAAATA
>CM042179.1:9009703-9047203 GCA_023376005.1 Doryteuthis pealeii | reverse complement strand
ATCTCATCTGACTCGCTATATATATATATATATATATATATATATATATAGCGAGTCAATAAATAATTATCTCCCTTAGAGATATATAATGTTTGAGCTAATTGTGTATAGCCATGCCAGTTATGAAGCGGACGACAACAACGATAAAGAAGTTGAAGAGAACACGCGGGGGGGGGGGTACTGCAACATCAAAAACTGTTTGTTTCCATGGAAACGGTAGGATAGTTTCTCGCACCCATAGTTAAAGAATAATGCAAACTTCGCCAAGTGATAGACTTTTTTCTCCTAAACGGACACCACCGGAAGTAATTGACAATTGTGTCAATTACTTCCGGTGGTGTCCGTTAAGGAGAAAAGTTTTGATTCAATTATTTTGCACAAAGGTGTATGTAATGACAAACGATAACACCGATAAACTTTGGAAAACTTTATTCTACTTAGAATTATTGGTACACTTATTGAGAGTTTATATAATCTAGTATTCACTAGAGAATCATAAAATAGGGGAGGTGACTCTCAATTACTTATTACAGTATATAATAACGTTTGTTCTTTTGTTTTGTTTTTTTTTTTGTTTTTGTTTTTTGTTTTGTTTTTTTTGTTTTTTTTTTTTAATGTATTTCTCATGTTGCTTGTGTTTGTGTAAAAACGTTTTCTAATAACAAAAACAAAATCACCAAATTCTATTAAAATGTGTTTAAATATAAACGTCATTCTTTACATAGTTTACCGACCTATCGACTGGGGCTGTAGAATAACCAACTGCACCCTAGCAGAGGGGTAAAATCCCCCAAATGAGGCCACCTACTGGCCGCGGGTAGTAATCCGAGTTGCTTAAAGATGGAATCCTGGCGCCTGTGGTATAATGGTTATCGTGATAGGAAATGGACACGACAACGCGAGTTCAAATCCTGGACGAAGTATTTCATATAGTGCTAATTACTTTTGTGAAAGGTATGCATCCAACTATTCTCCCCCCCCCCTCTATGGGTAAAATAGTAGGGCAGACTGGGCCCTTTAACCTTGGTGTGGCAACCGGTCTAGTTGAAGGAAAACTCTGAATTCAAACCAGTTAAAACTCCGCTTAAAAATTGACCTTGTGTCACGTTCCTCCAGAGGCCGGGGTATTGGTAAATACATATATCATATTGATGAATTCTAGTTTGTGTGAATAATATGGACACGAAAAACTGCTGATAAATTTTAGAAATATAATTAAAAGAAAGAAATCAATTTTACGATTAATTAGAAAATTGTTTTGTTTTTTATCTTTTTCATCATTGTCATGATTATTGAAATTAACAATTTTATTTCTTATCGCTATCAGACAAAATTATTTAATCGAACAATAGATCTACAAATTCTTTAATCGGACAATTGAGTATAGATCTACAATAGATCAGTCAACCAGTCTATGAGAAGGAAAACTCAGAATTCAAACCTGTTAAAACTCTGCTTAAGAAATTGATTTTGTGTCACACCCCACTCGTGGAAGAGGGGTTGGGTAAATACATATATAATATTGTTCTGGTTTTTTTTATGTGAATAATATAGACAAGAAAAACTGTTGATAAATATTAGAAATACAATAGAAAGAGATGAATTAATATTACGATTAATAAGATTTTTTTTTTTCATTTTTAGTTTAGGATAAGGAAAACTCTTAATTCAAACCTGTTAAACTTCGCTTAAGAAATTGACCTTGTGTCACATCTCACTTGTGGCGGAGGGGTTGGGTAAATACATACTAGGAAATTCTAGGCGCTTGAACCTTGGTTAGGCAACCGGTTTTAGGATAAGGAAAACTCTGAATACAAACTTCGCTTAAAAATTGACCTTGTGTCACATCCTGCTATACATATATCATAAACATAATACAAATAATGTTTGAAACAATTAATATTGATGAATGATGGCTAATATTTTAATATGGACAAGAAAAACTGTTGATAAATATTAGAATACAATTGAAGAAGATAAATCAATTTTACGATTAATACGAAGATTTCTTTTTTCATCCTTGTCATAATTATTGAAATTAACAATTTTATTTTTCATCGCTATAAAAAAAAATATTTTATCAAACAATTGAGCACGGTTCTACAATAGATCTGTCAACCAGTCTATGAGAAGGAAAACTCAGAATTCAAACATATGAAAAACTCTGCTTAAGAAATTGACCTTGTATGTCAGACTCAGCATGTGGCGGAAGGGTTGGTATATACATATATCATATTGATGGGTTCTGGTTTGTGTGAATAACAAGGGCATGAAAAACTGATATCAAGTATTAGAAATACAATAGATAGAAATTATAATGTAATATTACGATTGATTAGAAGATTTTTTTTTCATTATTATATTGATGGGTTCTGGTTTGTGTGAATAACAAGGGCATGAAAAACTGATATCAAGTATTAGAAATACAATAGATAGAGATTATAATGTAATATTACGATTGATTAGAAGATTTTTTTTTTCATTATTGAAATTAATAATTTGTGGTATAATGGTTATCGTGGTAGGAACTTAGACACATGGCCTAGTGGATAAAGGAGTTAGGTTAAGACAGTTCTAAGTGACAGTTATCTCTAGACTGCAGGTTCAATCCTGGTCATAGAATAATAATTAACACAGCTTAACGCCTCTACACCAGCTATGGTTAGCGGAATGAGAACATGATACCTCCGTGGAATGAATAAAGGGTTAAGTTCAAAGTTCCGTGATGGCTCCCGATTACGACAAGAAGGTTCCCAATTTCGACAATCAGACAAAATTCTTTAATCGAATAATTGAGCATGGTTCTACAATAGATCTTCAATATGAAAATTGGTAAACAGCCTTTGACACGTTTAACCATTTAGAGTATCTTCTCTAAGAACTGTACAAATCTTTTCCTTTTATATTTTACTTTTAATCTTTTTTTTTTTTTTTTTTTTTGTGAGGAGGTGGGATATTTTGAGTCACATTTTTAATGTTCTTATTTTGTTTTTTGTTTTTTTAGATTATAAAAATAACGCAGAACAGAAATGCAGCTTAATTTTTCTATTTCCAATGTTAGAATCAATAAACAGGAATAAATCAATTTTGAATATTTTTTTTTTTTCAAAATTATTCACTGTCAAAATTTAATTAGCCAATTAAAACTAAATGACGTCTAACTGCCCCCTCCCCCAAAAAAAACAGAACGCTCTTTTTGACCCACCTAATTAGACTTGATAATTCTGGTTATTACGGGTGCACTTGGCTTACCCAATTGTTAGAATAATATGAAATATCGGTTAAACAGCAATAAACGTTTAGATTGTACAGTTGCTACAAGGTGTGTCATAAAAGTATCGAGATTGAAACTGTATTTATCAAGATAGAAATGAACAATGAATGGAACGTTAATTATTTTCAGAATAGAAGGTGTGTCATAAAAGTATTGAGATTGAAACTGTATTTACCAAGATAGAAATGAACAATGAATGGAACGTTATTTTTTTTTCAGAATAGAAGGTGTGTCATAAAAGTATCGAGATTGAAACTGTATTTACCAATATTTGAAATGAACAATGAAAGGAACGTTAATTTTTTTCAGAATAGAAGGTGTGTCATAAAAGTATCGAGATTGAAACTGTATTTACCAAGATAGAAATGAACAATGAAAGGAACGTTAATTTTTTCAGAATAGAAGGTGTGTCATAAAAGTATCGAGATTGAAACTGTATTTACCAAGATAGAAATGAACAATGAAAAGAACGTTAATTTTTTCAGAATAGAAGAAGTGTCATAAAAGTATCGAGATTGAAACTGTATTTACCAAGGTAGAAATGAACAATGAATGAACGTTAATTTTTTTTCAGAATAGAAGATGTGTCATAAAAGTATCGAGATTGAAACTGTATTTACCAAGATAGAAATGAACAATGAAAAGAACGTTAATTTTTTCAGAATAGAAGGTGTGTCATAAAAGTATCGAGATTGAAACTGTATTTACCAAGTAGAAATGAACAATGAAAAGAACGTTAATTTTTTTCAGAATAGAAGGTGTGTCATAAAAGTATCGAGATTGAAACTGTATTTACCAAGATAGAAATGAACAATGAAAGAACGTTAATTTTTTCAGAATAGAAGGTGTGTCATAAAAGTATCGAGATTGAAACTGTATTTACCAAGATAGAAATGAACAATGAATGGAACGTTAATTTTTTCAGAATAGAAGTGTCATAAAAGTATCGAGATTGAAACTGTATTTACCAAGATAGAAATGAACAATGAAAAGAACGTTAATTTTTTTCAGAATAGAAGGTGTGTCATAAAAGTATCGAGATTGAAACTGTATTTACCAAGATAGAAATGAACAATGAATGGAACGTTAATTTTTCAAATAGAAGTGTCATAAAAGTATCGAGATTGAAACTGTATTTACCAAGATAGAAATGAACAATGAAAAGAACGTTAATTTTTTCAGAATAGAAGGTGTGTCATAAAAGTATCGAGATTGAAACTGTATTTACCAAGATAGAAATGAACAATGAATGGAACGTTAATTTTTTCAGAATAGAAGTGTCATAAAAGTATCGAGATTGAAACTGTATTTACCAAGATAGAAATGAACAATGAAAAGAACGTTAATTTTTTCAGAATAGAAGGTGTGTCATAAAAGTATCGAGATTGAAACTGTATTTACCAAGATAGAAATGAACAATGAATGGAACGTTATTTTTTCAGAATAGAAGGGTGTCATAAAAGTATCGAGATTGAAACTGTATTTACCAAGATAGAAATGAACAATGAAAAGAACGTTAATTTTTCAGAATAGAAGGTGTGTCATAAAGTATCGAGATTGAAACTGTATTTACCAAGATAGAAATGAACAATGAATGGAACGTTAATTTTTTCAGAATAGAAGTGTCATAAAAGTATCGAGATTGAAACTGTATTTACCAAGATAGAAATGAACAATGAATGGAACGTTAATTATTTTCAGAATAGAAGGTGTGTCATAAAAGTATCGAGATTGAAACTGTATTTATCAAGATAGAAATGAATAATGAATGGAACGTTAATTATTTTCAGAATAGAAGATGTGTCATAAAAGTATCGAGATTGAAACTGTATTTACCAAGATAGAAATGAATAATGAATGGAACGTTAATTTTATTGCAGAATAGAAGGTGTGTCATAAAAGTATCGAGATTGAAACTGTATTTACCAAGATAGAAATGAACAATGAATGAAACGTTATATATATATATATATATATATATATATATATATATATATATTATATATATATATATATATATATATAATCAACCCCTCCGCACCAGTAGGATATGACACAAGGCCAATTTCTTAAGCGGAAATTAACAGGTTTTCATTCTCCTAGACTGGTTACTTAGCCAAGATTAAAGAACCTTGTCAGATTGAAGCTGTACCAAGATATATTTATTAGTTCCTTAAATAATCTTGTATATATAGTTCAGTCAGCAGAAAATCCGCCTCGGAACCACTAGTCTCCGAGTTCGATACCGGTTCTGTATCAGCCGGAAAGCGAGCGAGCCTATCTTTTTTTCACTAGCGCTAGACAAGTGTGATTGTTTTTGCGTCTGAAGTGGAATGCCACGTCTACCATGAGGTCCACACTCTACCGTACAGGTCCGAGTAGTGCTACACATGTGCTTAGTTGTCAATGGTCGGTATCGATTTCATGCCGAAGATGGGTTTTTTTTTAATTCATTGTTGATGGGTATTCAAAAAAAAATTATTCAAACACCATTTTTTAAGCTCATTTTTTTTCTATTCAACCCACAAATGGGACCCTAACAAATATTATCATTCCGTGTCAGATTGGACTTGAGGGTAATGGTGTTGAAGACCTCCACCTCCAATAGAGTTTAACGTCATACCTAGGACACTAAGACCCTCAGCAACCGCCTTCTAGCACATACATGATAAAAGGGCTGGTTCTTGCCATAAGGGCAACAGAATTGGGACAATCATATAGGTGCTAGGGTTTGACGTGACCAGCCGATTAATCAAAGGGGGTCTCTCCGACGACCTGTCTAGCCTAAGTAAGGACCAATTTGGAGATGTGCATGTCATGGACTGCTCAGACACGAGGGTTCAATCCTTAAGCATCACAGGTCGCTGCCCACGGCCAACAGGTGGCCCCATTGGAGAGGGAGTCTTACCTTTTTGCAGAGTTACAGTCGGTGTATTCTGCAGCCCTAGCCGACAGAGCTGTTTTCATTATTCTATCCTAAGTAAGGCGAAAAAGCCACTAAGAAAGAAAGATAAAGAAAGAACCAGGGATTTAATCCTTAAGCATCACGGGTCGCCAATCACGACCAGCAGATGGCCCATTGGGTGGGGATGGTGTCTTGGTCCTCAGCAGAGGTACAGTCGGTGTATTCTAAAGCCCGGCCGGCAGGACTGTTTTCATTATTCTATCCTAAGTAAGGCGAAAAAGCCACTAGAAAGAAAAGATAAAGAAAGAACCAGGATTTAATTTAAGCATCACGGGGTCGCCAATCACGACCAGCAGATGGCCCCATTGGGTGGGGATGGTGGTCTTGTTCCTCAGCAGAGGTACAGTCGGTGTATTCTAAAGCCCGGCCGGCAGGACTGTTTTCATTATTCTATCCTAAGTAAGGCGAAAAAGCCACTAAGAAGAAAGATAAAGAAAGAACCAGGATTTAATCCTTAAGCATCACGGGTCGCCAATCACGACCAGCAGATGCCCCATTGGGTGGGGATGGTGGTCTTGTTCCTCAGCAGAGGTACAGTCGGTGTATTCTAAAGCCCGGCCGGCAGGACTGTTTTCATTATTCTATCCTAAGTAAGGCGAAAAAGCCACTAAGAAAGAAAGATAAAGAAAGAACCAGGATTTAATCCTTAAGCATCACGGGTCGCCAATCACGACCAGCAGATGGCCCCATTGGGTGGGATGGTGGTCTTGTTCCTCAGCAGAGGTACAGTCGGTGTATTCTAAAGCCCCGGCCGGCAGGACTGTTTTCATTATTCTATCCTAAGTAAGGCGAAAAAGCCACTAAGAAAGAAAGATAAAGAAAGAACCAGGATTTAATCCTTAAGCATCACGGGTCGCCAATCACGACCAGCAGATGGCCCCATTGGGTGGGGATGGTGGTCTTGTTCCTCAGCAGAGGTACAGTCGGTGTATTCTAAAGCCCCGGCCGGCAGGACTGTTTTCATTATTCTATCCTAAGGGCGAAAAAGCCACTAAGAAAGAAAGATAAAGAAAGAACCAGGATTTAATCCTTAAGCATCACGGGTCGCCAATCACGACCAGCAGATGGCCCCATTGGGTGGGGATGGTGGTCTTGTTCCTCAGCAGAGGTACAGTCGGTGTATTCTAAAGCCCGGCCGGCAGGACTGTTTTCATTATTCTATCCTAAGTAAGGCGAAAAAGCCACTAAGAAAGAAAGATAAAGAAAGAACCAGGATTTAATCCTTAAGCATCACGGGTCGCCAATCACGACCAGCAGATGGCCCCATTGGGTGGGATGGTGGTCTTGTTCCTCAGCAGAGGTACAGTCGGTGTATTCTAAAGCCCGGCCGGCAGGACTGTTTTTCATTATTCTATCCTAAGTAAGGCGAAAAAGCCACTAAGAAAGAAAGATAAAGAAAGAACCAGGATTTAATCCTTAAGCATCACGGGTCGCCAATCACGACCAGCAGATGGCCCCATTGGTGGGGATGGTGGTCTTGTTCCTCAGCAGAGGTACAGTCGGTGTATTCTAAAGCCCCGGCCGGCAGGACTGTTTCATTATTCTATCCTAAGTAAGGCGAAAAAGCCACTAAGAAAGAAAGATAAAGAAAGAACCAGGATTTAATCCTTAAGCATCACGGGTCGCCAATCACGACCAGCAGATGGCCCCATTGGGTGGGGATGGTGGTCTTGTTCCTCAGCAGAGGTACAGTCGGTGTATTCTAAAGCCCCGGCCGGCAGGACTGTTTTCATTATTCTATCCTAAGTAAGGCGAAAAAGCCACTAAGAAAGAAAGATAAAGAAAGAACCAGGATTTAATCCTTAAGCATCACGGGTCGCCAATCACGACCAGCAGATGGCCCCATTGGGTGGGGATGGTGGTCTTGTTCCTCAGCAGAGGTACAGTCGGTGTATTCTAAAGCCCCGGCCGGCAGGACTGTTTTCATTATTCTATCCTAAGTAAGGCGAAAAAGCCACTAAGAAAGAAAGATAAAGAAAGAACCAGGATTTAATCCTTAAGCATCACGGGTCGCCAATCACGACCAGCAGATGGCCCCATTGGGTGGGGATGGTGGTCTTGTTCCTCAGCAGAGGTACAGTCGGTGTATTCTAAAGCCCCGGCCGGCAGGACTGTTTTCATTATTCTATCCTAAGTAAGGCGAAAAAGCCACTAAGAAAGAAAGATAAAGAAAGAACCAGGATTTAATCCTTAAGCATCACGGGTCGCCAATCACGACCAGCAGATGGCCCCATTGGGTGGGGATGGTGGTCTTGTTCCTCAGCAGAGGTACAGTCGGTGTATTCTAAAGCCCCGGCGGCAGGACTGTTTTCATTATTCTATCCTAAGTAAGGCGAAAAAGCCACTAAGAAAGAAAGATAAAGAAAGAACCAGGATTTAATCCTTAAGCATCACGGGTCGCCAATCACGACCAGCAGATGGCCCCATTGGGTGGGGATGGTGGTCTTGTTCCTCAGCAGAGGTACAGTCGGTGTATTCTAAAGCCCCGGCGGCAGGACTGTTTTCATTATTCTATCCTAAGTAAGGCGAAAAAGCCACTAAGAAAGAAAGATAAAGAAAGAACCAGGATTTAATCCTTAAGCATCACGGGTCGCCAATCACGACCAGCAGATGGCCCCATTGGGTGGGGATGGTGGTCTTGTTCCTCAGCAGAGGTACAGTCGGTGTATTCTAAAGCCCCGGCCGGCAGGACTGTTTTCATTATTTTATCCAAAGCTAGGCGAAAAATCTAAGTAAGATAAATAGGTCAAGACAGAGTCATGAATAGAATCGATGACTGCCGTTGCCTTTGACATTTAGCAATTTATAAATACCAAGAAAACAAAAGGCTGGCAACAAAAAGAAATTCCAGAAACGAGAAGTACAAAGGAAGAAACTATCATGATAGAAATTATGATTGCATTTAGATTTTTTTTTCTGTAAAAGATGATATTGAGCAGTAAATCTAGTGTTATGTCTAAATACGTGTGGACATGGCAACAAAGAACAGTTTCCATGGAAGTATTTATAGAAAAGAGTAACATTCCGATGATGTTATAGTGATTGAAGCCGACATTATAATTCAAGTACAATAATACTGACAATTCTTCTTTGAAAGACTACTATATATATATATATATATATATATATATATATATATATATTATATATATATATATATATATATATATATATATATAAAGGAGAGATGTTGGTATGTACGTGTCGACGTATAACTCCAAAACAGGAGGTCACTCAGATTTACAATTTTGCATACACATTGATATTTTAATATTCACTTCAGTATGTATATTCATATTCTAGAAGTTTTTATTTTGTGAGAATTTTTAGTTTTAAAGTGGGGGCTCGTTTTACAATTTAGGCATAAATTGGATCCTCCTTTTATGACCGTAATTTTGTTTTTTCGTCGATAATGATTAAAATCTGATGTTTTTATTTTAGAGTACCAAAGCCAAAATGAAAAGAAATAACAACAAAAGGTAATATTCAACTTTTTACTCGTAAATTCCTACCATAAAATTTGGCTTGGTCATTTTATGGTAGGAATTTACGAGTAAAAAGTTGAAGTGTAAAAACGAACCCCCACTTTAAAACTAACCATTCTCACAAAATAAAAACATTTAGAATATACACATTGAAGTGAATATTAAAATAAATAAATAAAATATATTTAGTATTGTAAAATAACGGGTGCAAGAAAAATAAAACATTTATTGCAAAAACATGGACATAAAATGAGGGTTCAGTTTATTTTATGGTAGGAATAAATGAGAAAACTGTTCTTCTTTACCCACTTAGTTTAACATAGGTAGACCCAAAATGGGCTTAAAATGCATTTTTGACAAAATGACTTTAGCCCCCCCCCCACACACACACACACACACGGGAAAATAATTTACCAAAAATCAGGGAATTATCGGATTTTAACTAATTTTTCAGTGTTTATTTATCAATGAATGATCTTTATAATACATTACTTTTTTATTTCAAAACTTTATCATTTTTTTCAGGTGACTTAATTTTGCCCTTATGTTGGGGGCGTAACATTTTTTCGAGTTGGTCTTATAGTTTACTAATTACAGTAGAAATAAAGAGCTAAAAGACCGAAGTTATGAATAGAAAAAAAATTACGGTGGCTTTTCTATAAGAAAATAAATACCGAAAATCGAAAAAAATAAGTAAGAAAATAATAGATAATTCATTTTTTGGAGATTTCTTTTTTACTCATTTCGATAATTATTTAATTGGCTATTATCGATATTTTTCTGCTTAAAAAGGAGGGTACATTTTCAATAGAGTTTTTCTTCAAAACGTATACTTTGAAGTACTGAAATAAGGTTAGCGTTAAGTAGATATTTATTTCTAGAATCTAAAAATATAACATTTTAAACTTAACATCTGGCTTTTCATATTTTAAATGAATTTTATATATTAAATTTTCATAACAAAAATACTAAATTAAAGTTTTTAAATAAAATAACTGATGCATTAAAATTCATTAATTGATAAATCAAGACTGAAAATTTCATTAAAATCGTATAATTACCTGATTTTTTGGTAATTTTTTTTTTTTTTTTGCAATCGCGAATGTTACATTTAAATTGTAAACAAGCGCTTAAAATCCTTGAAAAAGAGACAGAATGGTGGATCGCGTCAAAATTGACCAAAACAAATTCTTTTTAAATGTATTTAAAATAAACTGCATATGTAATGATATTTTTCTTTTTTGGTGGTCATTATGTTACTACTTATCGATTTAGACAAAAGTTTGACCTTAAATAATAGATTTAATTAATTTTAATTCGTTTTTAAAAACGTAGCAAACGATTTTTTTTTTTTTTTTTTTTTTTTTTGTATACCTAGCTTAACATTTAAATGTGAAATACAATCTACTGCAATTGTTACGATGTTTTAATAATAAACAAACATCTTTTTATATAATTGTTTTTTTAAATTACAATAACAAGTAAATGTATAAAACGATGATAAAATTTTAAAAGTAAAAATACGAGGTAGTTGAATAACTTATATGAAGTTTAGTGTTTAAACATTAAACAAACAACTTGAAAATATAATCTTATTATAATGGAGATTGTGTGTTTTTCTGTCTGTAACCGAAACTATATTACTACTCAAGTCACAATCCCTTCGTAATTTACATCACATTCTCAATGATTTTATTTATATTTAAACCTCAATTATTAATAAAATTGCTTCACCTTTTTATTAGTGTTGTCCATATCTACATACAAAACATGCAATTGTATTTATATATACAAAAAATAGCGGTTTACAGTGTGAATGGGAAGGCTAATTTGCATATTGATATTAAAAATGTGATTTTATTAAATATGTGCTTAGTATTATTGATTTCTAATTGTTTGGTTTTATTTTAATGAATATAAGCAAAAATCTCTTCAATGAATCTTAAATGAAATCCATTAACAAGAAAAAATAACTGTCATTTTATTCTTTATTTCCTAATTTAACTAAATAGTTAAATAAGTAAAATTCAGCAATGAAAGACGGGAGTGATGGAAGAGTAAGTTTCATTTCTATTTTTCTATTATACCCCCACTCTGTTACATATCTTTTTATCTGCCTTCTTATTAGACTTTCTAATTTAATACGATATTTCATTATATTAGAAATTAAACACTTGCACCCGGAGGGTGCATATATTTGCTAGTTCTAATAATAAATAAATAGACAGATTTTTTTTAATTAAGTCACCACATCCTTTTTTTTCTAAAAACCGTTAAGATAAAAGGGTTTATTTAGGTACCAACAACCCCCCCCCCTATATTTAACACAATGAAACTTTCATAAAAATTAATATTATCTTGAAAAAACTAAAATTTAATGTAGCCAAAAACAAGATACGACAAGAAATTTCTTTTTTTAATTTCTATGAAAAATCAATTAATGGTCCGATTTTCACGAAAATTTCCATAACTATTTACCCTTGGATGTAAATATGTCTGAAAACACTCTCTGGTGTTCCTAATTGTTTTAGTCCGGTCATGGACCGGGTACTTTAGCTAGTATATATATATATATATATACATATATATATATATTATATATATATATATCTGTGTGTGTGTGTGTGTGTGTGTGTGTGTGTGAAATACAATGGAACTTAATCCGATAACTTAATTAATAACTTAATTATATTGAAAAAACAAAAGATGTTTACAAATGCATGGGATCATCAGGAGAGAATGTGCAAGGCCCCGAAACGGTTTGCACATTCTCTCCTGATGATCCCATGCATTTGTAAACACATGCATTTGTAAACATCTTTTGTTTTTTCAATATATCATATATATATATATATGTGTGTGTGTGTGTGTGTGTGTGTGTGGTGTGTGTGGAAAGAGGATTGGAATGAATCCGACAGAATGTGGTGGAGATGTGAGGAACACCAGAACAAAACTCAGACAAAAGTGTGTAGGATATATTTCGCTAGAGCATTGAGCTCGGCATCATCAGTTGTTTTAATGAATTATCAGGTTATTATACAAGTGTTTTATAGAAGGGGAAGTATGGCGGGAGGAGGTGGAGAGGAGAGGAGGTCAAGTGGGTGAATAAGCGTTAGTGAGGAGAGGTTTTGAATGGTCAAGCAGGAATCATTGGAGAGGAAGAGAAGGAAATCAGAAGGGGAGAGAGATAGAGATAGTGAACAGGGAAAAAGTAGAGAGATATATTGTAAAAGGAACAGGTTAGGGCGGAGGTGGGTGGCCTTTTTTGAGAGAAATTTGATCAAAGCAGCAGCAAAAGGGAGTAATAAAGGGGGTAGGGGAGTGTTATGGCAGAGTAGGTCACTGAGTGTGAGGGAAAAGGGGTCAGTAAGAATGATGGCTAAATATGTATAGAGAGAGGGACACACACAGAGTAAGAGAGTAAGAATTAAATTTATATAGAGAGAGAGATACAGAAAGAGAAAGACAACTAAATGTATATATAGACAGATAAAGATCAGAAAGAGAAAGACAACTAAATGTATATATAGACAGATATAGATCAGACAGAAGAGAGAGAGGGGAATGATAGAGATAGGGACTGGAGAAAGATAGGAACACGAACCATTCCGTTTTGATTTTGAGGAAAGAAAGGGGAAAGAAGAACAGGCTTCACATAAGAAAGAAAGAAAGAAAGAAAGAAAGAGAATGTGATAAGAAAGAAAATTTCATCTGTCAGTGTGGCTTCGTAGCTCGCAGCAAAGCTGGGCTAGTATCACACTCATGAAAACACAAAATGTCTTCTTGATAGCATGAATCATTCACTGCAGACCCATTTATCGTTTACGATAGGATATATATATATATATATATATATATATATAACAATCTGTAGGAATTGAATTGGCATGTTTCAACTAATAAACTTTTCAAAGGCGCATAATTGAGGCGCACGGGACGTAACGGTTATCATATGAGTAGATTAAATTAAATTTCTAATTGTTTCGGGAGTCTTCGTAATTATATGTACATTGTTATGGAAAGTAGGTGTAGTGGCCTATTGTCGGTATTACTCGGACAGTGATGGAGTCTATCCCATTTTCACTGGCCCAAGACCAAGGAGATTGTTTTGCGTCTGAGGTGGAGCACCACACCTACTATCAGGTCCTTACACTTTACCGCACAGATCCACGCTGTGCTATTCGTGCGCTGAGTTGGCGAGGACCGGTATCGAACCTAGAACCTTGTGGTTTCTAGCCGAACGCTCTACCGACTGAGCTAACCCGGCTCTTCTAGCAATCTAAATGAAGTAAATAAAGTAATTGAGAATTTTAGAATTATTTTCTAAGGAATTTTCGTTTGGTTGTTATTCGAAGCAGAAAATTCCATGGGAAATTAAATTAATCTTTTTTTTAATTTTTTTTTTGTTTTTGTTTTTTGTTTTTTGTTAATAAAATCATTCCAGATTTTATTTTACTGTTGTGACGTGAGAGAAAATTATGAGGTAGTTTTTATTAGTTGAAAAATGTCAATTTAATTTTTGCAAAGTGCTTTTTATAATTTAATTCTAAACTCTCTCTCTCTCTCTCTCTCTCTCTCTCTCTCTCTCTCTCTCTCTCTCTCTCTCTCATATATATATGTGTGTGTGTGTGTGTCAATTTAATTTCTAATTGGCTTATGCATACATGTGTGTGTGTCCATTTAATTTCAACTAATTGCCATATATATATATATATATATATATGAGGAGTGGTCCACTCCCCATCTAGAGAGAAGAAAATCCACTACCCACCCCCCCTGCCCCCTGCCCACACCTCCCCATCTAGAGAGAAGAAAATCCACTACCCACCCCAACTACCCCTGCCACACACACACACACACATATATATATATATATATATATCAACCAAGCCTGAAGAAGAAGCTACCAAAGATCTGAAACACGTGTGCACATGTAAACAAAAGAATAAAAAAAATTTTCTGAGAACAAAACATTTTGACCTTTTTTTTTATTATATATTGAATTTTCTCCCGTTGGAGACAGTAAGCTATACATATATATATATATATATATATATATATATATATATATATATATATATATATATATATATATATATTTGTAAAATTAAATAATAAACTTTTGATATAACGGTTATCATCGCAAGGTAATGGATTCAACGAGCCGAGTTCAAATCCTTTGGACTTGTGCTCTCGATAAAGGTATAGATACATCTACAGCCCCAACTATAAGTAAAATAGTTGAACAGACCGGCATTTTAATGTAAATAAGTGAGACACTGGTACTGAGGTTTTTGTCCGTTACAATTACTACATCACTGCTTAGGTCACATTACCCAAAATCGTCATAACATAGAATAAATACATTCAAAATTTGAACATGCAACATGAAACAGTCCTCATTGTTTTTTTAAAACAAGTTTTAATAAATACATGACTGGTATTATATATCTATATATAGTTTGTTTTATTTTAATATATATTTAAAGTTTACATTTCAAATTGTTTTATTTTTTAACCCTTTAATGAATTTGATGATTTTACTTACTTAGGGTACAAACTCGCTGACATTGAATTTTTTTACTCCCACCCCTCAGGCAATATGTTTCAAAAAATCTATTTTTACATCACCTGGAGGGTGTTTTTTTATTTTGCTAGTATGTATCAAAATAAAACAAACTATATATATTACTATATAATACTGAACATGTATTTATTTAAACTTGTTTTAAAAAACATTGTCTAATGTTGCATGCTCAAATTTTGTGACCCCGGGGTCAAATACGATTAGCAGCTCGATAGGTGAATAGTTCCGGTGTGGACATCCAAGGAATCAAGATAAAAATACGTCCTGTGTTAATGGGTGTGCTTAGCGTAACGGTTACCGTCGTGGGAAATGGAACCGGTGAGCCGAGCACTTTCAGCCCAATCATTTGCAATATACACATCCCCCCACCCCAAGAATAGTCCAAGATGGGGCTAAAAGTACTTGAGAACAAACTATGGCTAATTCATTAGCCACTTCCTGGCGTGTATTGTATCATTCGTTCGGTGACTTAAAAGGATTGAAACTAAAATATATAGACAAAAGATGTCTATATAGTGTTTAACCAAATATGCCTGAATGAAGAAATGCGGCCCAATTACACACACGTGATATATATATATATATATATATATATATATGTGTGTGTGTGTGTGTGTGTGTGTGTGTGTGTGTGTGTGTGTGTCCCCACATACACATACATATTCATATTTACACATACACATATATACGTATACACACATAAATATAAATATATACACACATGTATACACATACACATATATATACACGCATGCATATACACACACATATATATACACGCATGCATATACACGCACATATACATATGCATATACATACACATATATCGATAAATCGATAAAGAATCGATAAGACAAAAAACAACATCTTTTTGTTTTTATTTTTATACGCATTGTAATTGCCTTCAAATTATTAATATATTATAACATACTTAACAATGCTTCAAGTAAATTACCAATTACTTTTATATATATATATATATATATATATATATATATATATATATATATATATATATATATATATATATATATATATATATATCACTCTTTTATCTCCATGGTTAATTTCTTTGATTTATCTCAAACAGTTGACTCGTTGCATAATGTCATATTCCCATATTTATCAGAGATCTGTGCATTTCTTTGAGGATTTAAACATTTACATTAGCCCCCACACTCACCTCTCCCCCACTTTTTAATTTCGCAGTGCTTGTTTCATTCAGTGCTTTTTCACGAGAAACGAATTCCACTGGAGAACAAATGAGTAAAATGTTGCACACAGTACTCCAATTAATACGACTCGAATTGTCCAACTTTGTGTGTAAATGTCAGGAAATATTAAGATTTAATTTAGAACTCTCTGCTTTTCCAGTTTCTCAACTATTGTCCGTGTAAGTGCCGAAAAGACGCCGCCACCTCTTCCATTTCCGTTTCCGGTTTCTTTCTCTTGCAATTTACTACTACGAGTCAGTCGTTTCCCCAAACCCGAAAACCATTTGACACGAACAGACACGATAATTGCTGTCCACTAATAAAACATTAATGTTAAGAAATTTGTTAAGAAATTTGTTTACTCTCCACCTCGAACCATTAAGATTCTAAAGACCTCCTTTGGTCTCTTCACGAAATCATAAAATACAGACAAACCTCTCATCAACGGACTTACAGAGGGAAGAAGCGATCCGTTAAAGCTGATTGTCCGTAGATGGGAGGGTATTATTTTTTTAGTCATAAAATCACTATAGTGAATATAAGTAGTAATGATGTTAATGTAAATAATATAAAAATATGTATATATGGGATAACTAATCATATATATATATATATATATATATATATATATATTATTTATATTTTTGCATGAAAGCAATTACAATACGTATATCGTATAAAATTCGATAATTATAGAAAATATCCATGACAAGTGAATTTCGCAAATGATCATGCGATGCTAGAACATCGTACAGTCTGTTTCATCTTTATTAAGTCTCATCAGCGATGTATACTAACGATTTCCCTCCGACAGAAATCGAAACCGGTAGTCCAGCAGGCAAAGTCTGTGACTTTACCGCTCGGCCAACAGTCCACATCGTACAATCCCTGCGAAATTAACCTGTCAATGATACTAGCACGCCTCTACCATATAAGGTACGCGGACGTTGAGTAAATAACAACAAACCAGACCCATAAAATTTTTGTATGTTATATATATATATATATATATATATATATATATATATATATATATATATATATATACTGTACTTAAAAGCACACGTAGAATAGCATCGATACCTGTCTGTCTGTCTGTCTGTCTGTCTGTCTGTCTGTCTCTCTCTCTCTCTCTCTCTCTCTCTCTCTCTCTCTCTCTCTCTCTCTCTCTCTCTCTAAGGGAATAATATTAATATATACAGTTTTAAAAATACAATAACATTGCATTTATTGTAAATATCAAAATGTATACTTGCTATCTAATGGTGAAAAGGTTGTTGGCAGTTTTTAGTTGTTGATAAAAAAAATAGAAAGAGAAGGATTTCTCGATGAGGATAAAAGTGTTAGTTTTTTCATCGTTGTCATAAACAAATGTCTTTGGCGTCAGTATGTTCAAAGGTCAGTAGACAAGGCTATAATTTCTTCAGTTGGGATGTCTGCGTGGGAAAAACGGTTTTATTTTCCGGAAGCCCAGACCTCATATATCAAAAGAAAGCAATGAGCAGATACACAGACGAGTTGTTCCTCAAGACAGTGCCGGTTGTCCCGTCGGGCCGAGATGGGACAGGCTGTCCACCACCTCTTCCAATATGGTCGAACAGAACATAAACATGAGATTTAGGAGCTGATCGGTGGACTGAAATAAATTCTGTCTGCTGTTCGTAATTACGATGTATAAGGAATCAGTGCCCGAGTCCATTTTTCCGAAGTGTCACACACGCTTCCGACCGGGATGAACTCAAGGAGAAAATAAAAGAATCAGACAGTATTTTGTTCCTTGTGGAGGCTTCAACTAAGGTTGGTGACTGATAGATCTCTTTTTGGAAACAGTCAAAACGTTGCGGTGGGGGGGGGACATCGGCTATCCGATGAAACTGGACAACAAAACAAAAGATTGGCATGCATATATATATATATATATATATATATATATATATAAATATATATGGTAGAAATGTGAGGAGGTTAATCCGACAGTATGTGGAGAAAAGTAGACAAACACGGGATGTTATGGAAACTTGATGTTTATTGTCGACGTTGCACCGTTTCGGTCTCTTATTAGACCATCTTCAGGACGTGGATATAGTTCTTACTCCAATGATGGAAATTCTCAAAATGCTGAAAACGGAAGGTCGTCAGTAGGGGGAGGTGTAGTTGGGGGTGGTTAGTGGATTCCAGAGAGGAAAAGAATCCACTAACCACCCCCAACTACACCTCCCCCTACTGACGACCTTCCGTTTTCAGCATTTTGAGAATTTCCATAATTGGAGTAAGAACTATATCCAAGTCCTGAAGATGGTCTAATAAGAGACCGAAACGTTGCACCATCGACAATAAACATCAAGTTTCCATAACATCCGAGTTTGAAGCTATATTTACCAAGATAGAAATGAACAATGAATGGAACGTTATTTTTTTTCAGAATACAAGGTGTGTTAAAACGTACAAAAAAACTCGATAATTTTTGACACAGCCTATATATATATATATATATATATATATATATATATAATGAGATTTGATAATTTGCTTTAGAAGCATTGTTGAGTAAAGTATATTATTATTTATATTTTTTGCTTGAAGGCAATTACAATGCGTATATCGTATAAAATTCGATAATTATTGAAAATAATCATGACAAGCGAACTCAGCAAATATCGCGCCCCACGTAGAACATCGTAGAGTTGTTTCAACTTTATTAAGTTTCATCAGCGATGTATACTTACGATTTCCCTCCGACAGAAATCGAAACCGGGAACCCAGCACACAGAATCAGAAACTCTACCTCTGGGCCACCGATACGTAGCACACGATACATGCGAAATTAACTTGTCAAGGATAAACACGCCACAACTATACAAAGTACAGTGGACGTTGAGGGAAATCGTAAGTATACATCGCTGATGAGACTTAATAAAGTTGAAACAGCTGTACGATGTTCTACGTGGGGCGCGATATTTGCCGAGTTCGCTTGTCATTATTATTTTCATTATAATTATTATCGAATTTTATACGATATACGCATTGTAATTGCCTTCAAGCAAAAAATATAAATAATAATAATAATAATAATAATATATATATGTGTGTGTGTGTGTGTGTGTGTGTGTGTGTGTGTGTGTGTGTGTGTGTACTGGGGCACCCGGTGAGAATCGGACACACTGGCAACCATTATCTGTGAACAGTACTCGTCTTGGTATTTACTAAACTACTTCAGTAATTCTTCTTCTTCTTCTTCTTCTTCTTCTTCTTCTTCTTCTTCTTCTTCTTCTTCTTCTTCTTCTATTAGTCAGTCCAGACCAAAACCAATTTGTCATTAGTCAACACAACTGTTGTCCATTAACCTTAATGCAAGCATTCACCACTGACCATAAAGCTTATTGGGTGACATTAATATGGATTCGGTGACCCGAGTTCAAATCCTGAACGAGGCAGTTTGCTTTTTGTTTCGTACTAATACCCTTAGGAAATCTATGCATTCATCGCTTATTTTCCTCTAGATATGAGTTAATACCATGACAGACTGAGCTCTTTAACCTTGTTACAGTAACCAGTCGAAGGAAAGTTTAATTCAAACTAGCAGTACTCTTAAGAATTGACCTTATATTACTTATATTACCTATTCTACGGAGATTTTTGTAAATACACATTGTTCTGGTTAGTTTACTTACAAGAAGAAAAAAAAACAATGAACTAGCCATAGCTTGACTTACAATCAGGTTACGCTGACAGCATCGGTTCCCGCTCAAACATTAAAGTTAAGCAGCGATATGTCAATTATAAACAGTATGAACATTTTTTAATTCATTTAACCCATAGATAGGGCCCTAACAGGTACTATCACTCCGGATCAGAGTGGACCTGGGTCGTTCTGTTTCGTCATGACCTGACAAGGACAACATTGACAAGCAAGCTGTAAGCAGCGATATGTTAACTCAGTGTTTAGATGAGTAACCAATTACAAACAGTAGGAACATTTTTTAATTTATTTTTTTCTATTTAACCCATAGATGGGACCCTAACAAGTACTACCACGGATCAGAGTGGACCTGATTCGCTCTGTTTCGTCTGGGCCTGACAAGGGCCCCATGGACAAGCAAGCTGTAATCTTTAACATTGTCTGAGATCGTACGCAACCTTCTATTTATCAACAGCTTATTTGTGGCCTCTGTGTTAACCCTTGCTTTGCCGGTCAAGATATGTGTGAGCCAGCGAGTCTGTTTTCAAATGGAGGAACAGGTTTATTCCTCTGATTTGATTATTGCGTCTAGATCGGCGGGGTTTATGTGTTGCTTGCCGGATTGTGGTCGTAACCAACTTATGACTGCCCCTTAGGAGGTTGAATGTGCTATTCAACCTCCTAAGGGGCTTCTCTCCAGATTTAATCTGGACCAAGGTTGTTGTTTTTTTCAACAATGGGTTCTGAGAATTTAGTGGTCACTAAATAAATAGATTGGGATGCAAAATAAACAAATTGTAAACGGTGTTTGTCTTTGATTTATTCATGTAAAAACACTGGTATACATATTTACCAACCTCTCCGTACAAGTAGGATGTGACATAAGTTCAATTTCATAAGCGGAGTTTAACAGGTTTGAATTCAGAGTTTTCCTTTTTCTTAGACTGCTTGCCTAACCAAGGTTAAAGAGCCCAGTCTGTTCTACTATTTACCATTGATGGAGGGACAATAGTTGTATTCATACATTTCCTAAAGATATTAGCACTATGTGAAATGCAACCAGCCTCGTCTAGGATTTGAACCCGTTTCGCTGTGTCGACGGTGAGCATTAAGCCATGCACCTCCACTGATATAGGGTATACTCCTTAACATGCTCTTCTGTTAAAAATACCTATATATTCTCGTTCAATTTCATAGTTGTATTTAACATCATTTGCTTGCTCCACCGTTGGTACTTTCATTCTTTGACCATTCATGGGTGTTAGTTTGTGGGTGCGAGGACCCATCTATATGATAGTAAATTGTGTATGCTGCTAATTTTTGGGGTACGGAACTCGTTTGTTGTTGATTTTTTGTTTTTGTTTTTGTTTTTTTGTTTTTGGTCTTTTTGTTGATTTTTTGTTTGTTTTTTGTTTGTTGATTTTTTTTTTTGGTTGATTTTTAATGTTTTTTGTTGTTTTTTGTTTGTTTTTTGTATAGATTTTTTGTTGATTTTTTCTTTTTTTTTTTTTTTTTTTTTTGCTTTTACCCAGCCATGCAGATGGATGCCTCGTCGTAGCCAAATGTCACACACTTTAGTTGGGTTCCAGAAATAAGTCTTTTTACTGATAGAGTTTAGCTCAGTCGGTTGAGGTAGAGAATCCGACTAGGAGCCACAAGGTTGCGGGCTCGATACCGACTACTCAACGCTTGAGTAGCACATTAGGATCTGTGCGGTAAAATAGTGAGCTGATGTCTGGTGTAGGGCTGCACTTCTGACGTACAAACAATCTTCCTGATTTAGCGCTAAGGAATATTAAGTCTCATCAGCGATGTATACTTACGATTTCCCTCAACGTCCACTGTACTTTGTATAGTTGTGGTGTGTTTATCCTTGACAAGTTAATTTCGCATGTATCGTGTGCTACGTATCGGTGGCCCAGGTGTAGAGTTTCTGATTCTGCGTGCTGGGTTCCCGGTTTCGATTTCTGTCGGAGGGAAATCGTAAGTGTACATAGCTGATGAGACTTAATAAAGTTGAAACAGCTGTACGATGTTCTACGTGGGGCGCGATATTTGCCGAGTTTGCTTGTCATGATTATTTTCAATAATTATCGAATTTTATACGATATACGCATTGTAATTGCCTTCAAGCAAAAAATATAAATAATAATATACTTTACTCAACAATGCTTCTAAAGCAAATTATCAAATCTCATCATATATATATATATATATATATATATATATATATATATATATATATGGAAGTTTGTGTGTATGTATGTCCGGAGGAAACTATGAAAATAAAACAATTAACGAAAAAGTAAATATATATACACATTCACTATTACCATATCTTGCTTTTTGAGCAAAAATAATAGAGATTTGATTTATATTCGTGAAGATAATTAAAAAATAAAATTTAAATGATAACACCATATTTATTTATTTATTCATCTATGCATTTAATATTTTAGATAGGAGACATTAATTTTTCTTTCAGAGTGGCTGGATCAACGCGAAGCTTTTTACATATGGATTTTAAGGGGGCATCCTGTGGGGGTCCAACTCACGATTCAATAATAATTGATCTGCAATGCCGGATAGCCGCTTCTAGTAAACTAATCACATTTTAACATATTTTATTTCTCTGCATTTTATTTACAAAATCTCAACCGATTAAAATCGTCAAAAAATCGTTGTACATAAAGATGTGTGTGAATGTATGTAGAGGACCGGTTTAACTGTCGGTAGAGAGTGCGCCTATGAACTACAAGGTTCCTGGTTCGATACCGGCCCTCTCCAACTCAGTGTATGATTAGCACGGGGATCTGTGTGGTAAGTTAAGGTGCTGATGGCTCCACCTCGGACGCCAAAACAATCTTCTTGGTCTAGCGCTAGTGAAAAGGAGATAGACTCCCTCGCTGTTTGGCTAATGCCGACTTTAGGCCACCCCGACGACTTTTTTTTACTTTATATATATATATATATATATATATATATATATATATATATATATATATTTATCGTTATATATATATATATATATATGTGTGTGTGTGTGTGTGTGTGTGTGTACACAACACGGGGATCTGTGTGGTAAGCTAAGGAGCTGATGGCTCCACCTCGGACGCCAAAACAATCTTCTTTATCTAGCGCTAGTGAAAAGGAGATAGACTCCCTCGCTGTCTGGCGTGGTGAATGTTGGTAAACTTTTTGATTTATATTGGAAGCATGGAAAAATATATGATAAGGAATATTAGCAAAAAATCAAATTGGTGAATATTGTGTTGATTTTAATCGTATTTATTAATCCGATTTCAGATGGACCTCAACCTTTTGTCAAAGAGTCCGGTAAGTGATTGATAGATAGATAGATAGATAGATAGATAGATAGATAGATAGATAGATAAGCTGAACATTTTGAGATATATATATAAATAGATAGATAGATAGATAGATAGATATGAACAGACTGGAATAGATAGATAGATAGATAGATAGATAGATAGATAGATATGAACAGACTGTGGTAGATTGATAAATAGATAGATAATAGACTGGGATATATAGATAGATAGATATGAACAAACTGGAATATATAGATCGATATATATAGAGATAGATAGATAATGAATATACTGCGATAGATAGATGCATACCAAGTGATTGGATGTGAAACTGAAAAAAAAAGAGACTGATGAATTGAGTATTTATTAATGCTTTCTGTTACCATGGCAACTGTCCATTTTTTTTTTTTTTTTTTTTTTGGTACTCTTGCACTGTCTTACGGTAAAGATCGATATGACCGCTTATTCGACCATTCCTATACACTTAACGACTATTTCTGATCCAAGCCTTCCTCCAACCATCTCATATTTATGCCTCCCACCTCTCCTAGGTTTTATTTCCTTTCATGCTTACATCTCTTCATCATCAATTTATCTTCGCCAGTGTTTTCTTCCTCTTATAGGTACAAGTGTTTTCCTACATCCAACAATTATTCCATACTTTTTTTTTCAGTTTTCGTCTTTGTCTATATTTATCAGAAGATAACATTTATTGTCTATCTGTCTATCTATCTTTCACTCAATCTCTTTATCCATCCATGTCGGTCTTTGTTTATGTTTGTCAGTCAATTTCATTATATTCATATCTATATATTTATCTCTGTTTATGTATGTCTGTCTATCTCAGTCTGTTAATATCTATCTATCTATCTGTGTGTCTATCAGTTTATCTCAGTCTGTTCTTATCTATCTATTTATCTCTGTTTATGTATGTCTGTCTATCTCAGTCTGTTAATATCTATCTATCTATCTGTGTGTCTATCAGTTTATCTCAGTCTGTTCTTATCTATCTATTTATCTCTGTTTATGTATGTCTGTCTATCTCAGTCTGTTAATATCTATCTATCTATCTGTGTGTCTATCAGTTTATCTCAGTCTGTTCTTATCTATCTATTTATCTCTGTTTATGTATGTCTGTCTATCTCAGTCTGTTAATATCTATCTATCTATCTGTGTGTCTATCAGTTTATCTCAGTCTGTTCTTATCTATCTGTCTATATCTGTTTATGTCTGTCAGTCTATCTCAGTCTGTTAATATCTATCTATCTATCTGTGTGTCTATCAGTTTATCTCAGTCTGTTCTTATCTATCTGTTTATATCTGTTTATGTCTGTCAGTCTATCTCAGTCTGTTAATATCTATCTATCTATCTATCTGTGTGTCTATCAGTTTGTCTCAGTCTGTTCTTATCTATCTGTCTATATCTGTTTATGTCTGTCAGTCTATCTCAGTCTGTTAATATCTATCTATCTATCTATCTGTGTGTCTATCAGTTTATCTCAGTCTGTTCTTATCTATCTGTCTATATCTGTTTATGTCTGTCAGTCTATCTCAGTCTGTTAATATCTATCTATCTATCTGTGTGTCTATCAGTTTATCTCAGTCTGTTCTTATCTATCTGTCTATATCTGTTTATGTCTGTCAGTCTATCTCAGTCTGTTAATATCTATCTATCTATCTGTGTGTCTATCAGTTTATCTCAGTCTGTTCTTATCTATCTGTCTATATCTGTTTATGTCTGTCAGTCTATCTCAGTCTGTTCATATCTATCTACCTATCAATCTATTTGTCTGTCAGTCTATCTATTTATCTCTGTTTATGTCGGTCAGTCTATCTCAGTCTGTTAATATCTACCTACCTATCTATCTCTGTATCTGTCAATCTGTTCATATCTATCTATCTCTGTTTGTGTCTGTCAGTCAGTCTCTTTCTATCTATCTATCTTTGTTTATGCCTATCAGTCTGTTCATATCTATCTATATCTGTTTATGTCTGTCAGTATATCTCAGTCTGTTCATTATCTATCTATCTATCTATCTATCTATCTCTGTTTATGTCTGTCAGTCTATCTCAATCTGTTCATATCTATTTATCAATCTGTTTTTCTTGTTTTTGTTCTTTTTTCCTATGCTTAAAAAAAAACGTTCACAAGCACACAGTTTATACATAATATATATATATATATATATATATATATATATATATATATATATATATATATATATATATATATATATATATATATATCCCTATTTCGGTTTCTTCCTACCTGTATGTATGTATTAAGGTAATTTTCTAAACAAAGCTCATTTATATATATATATATATATATATATATATATATATATATATATATATATATATATATAGTGATTACCCATTCTTCTCAGAAAAAGGCAATTTCTACAAGCGAGCAGTTCCGTTATGGACACGCAGATGGCTCAGGTGTCCAGTTTTGCTTTTGCGTGCCTTGTCGCAGATATGACAAGTGAGCCCCCGTCTTCTTCTCGTATGGGACCGTTCGTGACTGAAAAGCCCACCTCTCGACGAGCAAACCCTGTCAAACACATCACAAATATGTTCAGGTTTAAATGTAGCAAATATGTCCACTCCTGAACATTTATATCAAGAGTTTAACGTTTTTTTAGGCTTGTGCCTCGGACGTTTCCCACATTGCAGTTCTCCATAGAATAGTTGCCTTGGGAGTCTGCAGTTTCCATTTCTTGCAAGATGTCCAGCCCAGCACATTTGGCTTCGTATGATGTGCATTTCTATGGTTTACACATTGGCTTGTTGTATATATATATATATATATATATATATATATATATATATATATATATATATATATATATAATTGTTTGCAAATTTATTTGATAGATTGACAATGAAAATACTGAGATAGATACATACATACATAGATAATAAAAATACTCAGATATATAGATACATAGATAGATAATAAAAAATACTGAGATAGATAGATACAAAGATAGATAATAAAAAATACTGAGATAGATAGATACATAGATAGATAATAAAAAATACCGAGATAGATAATACAAAGATAGATAATAAAAATACTGAGATAGATAGATACATAGATAGATAATAAAAAATACCGGATAGATAGATAGATAATAAAAAATACTGAGATAGATAGATACAAAGATAGATAATAAAAATACTGAGATAGATAGATAGATACATAGATAGATAATAAAAAATACCGAGATAGATAGATACATAGATAGATAATAAAAAAATACCGAGATAGATAGATACAAGATAGATAATAAAAAATACCGAGATAGATAGATACATAGATAGATAATAAAAATCTTGAGATAGATATTAAATAGATAGATAGAGAGAGATAGAGAGAGAGAGATAGAGAGAGACAGAGAGATCCTTAGATAGATAGAAACACGGTAATTCTAACAAACATCATTGGCTGTTTAACAATATTTTCAAATAAGTTTCACATCAAAAAAAATTTGTTGGGTTTAATATGTTTACTGTTTGAATAAAAAAATTTTTTTTAAATAATATCTGAAAGCAGACAAATTTTAACGTACTTAATTTTGTAGCTCATGGAAGACTTTAAAAATTTATTTGAAAGAGATTGATATATTTTTTTCGTATTTATTTTTCATTGTAGCACAATTTTTATGCAACCATATGGAAGTTTTCTAAGAGTAAAAATGATATGACGACAAATGGTAATTTATAAGAACAGAAAAGAATGAAAACTTAACATTTATACTTAAAAGTCTTTTTGTACATGCACGATTTTCACAACAAAATGGATATATATGTGTGTGTGTCTATGTTTGTCTATGTGTGTGTGCACATGTGTTTATAGATAGAGGGGGAGAAAGAAGAGAGGGGCAGAGCGGGAGAAAGAGAGCGAGAAAGTGAAAACTTAACATTTATACTTAAAAGTCTTTTTGTACATGATGCACGATTTTCACAACAAAATGAATGTGTGTATGTGTTTGAGTCTGTCAGTGTCTGTCTATGTGTGTGTATGTGTCTATGTATTTATAGAGAGAGGGTGCTGAGAGGAAGAAAGAGAGAGTTAGAAAGAAAGAGAAAACATGTATACTTAAGTCTTCTTATACATGATGCACGATTTTCACAACAAAATGAATGTGTGTGTGTGTCTATGTTTGTCTATGTGTGTGTGTCTATGTATGTATAATGAGAGGGGTAGAGAGGGAGAAAGAGCGAGAGAAAGAGAAAATTTAACATTTATACTTATGTCTTTTTATACATAATGCACGTTTTTCACAACAAAAAGGAACATGTGTGTGTGTGTGTGTGTGTGTGTGTGTGTGTGTGTGTGTGTGTGTGTGTGTGTGTGTGTGTGTGTGTGTGTGTGTGTGTGTGTTGAGAAAAGAGACGGAGAAAAACTTGATATTTATAATTAAAAAAACTTGAAATACCTGATGCATGTTTTTCACAAAAAAAAAATGAAAATATATATGTATATATATATGTATATATATGTGGGGGATGAGAGGGAAAGAGAGAGAAAAGAGAGAAAAGAAAAGAGAAAAGAAGAGAAAAGAGAAAGAAAGAGAGAGAAAAAAGAAAGAAAGAAAAGAGAGAAAAGAAAAGAAAGAAAAAGAGAAAGAAAGAAAGAAAGAAGAGAGAGAAAGAAAAGAGAAAGAAAGAAAGAGAGAGAGAAAGAAAGAAAGAAAAGAGAAAGAAAGAAAGAAAAAGAGAGAAAAAGAAAAAGAGAAGAAAGAAAAGAGAGAGAAAGAAAGAAAGAAAAGAGAAGAGAAGAAAGAAGAGAAAAAGAAAGAGAAAGAAAGAAAGAGAAAGAAAGAAAGAAGAAAGAAGAAAGAAAGAGAGAGAATAGAATTAGAGTATAGAAATCCCGAGGTAATTAACAGTAATCTTTTTTGTTTCTCTTAATTTGTTTTTTCCAGTCTACTAAATTTTATTTCCCGCCCCCCCCCCCCACAAAAAAATGTTGTTTAAACTGAAAATGTATGAGCTATTTTGAAACAAAAACGTAATACGCTGAACATTCACAATTATGTGACAGTGAGTGTGGATCAAACATATTTCAGTAGTAATTGTCAATCAGACAAGTTCCTTAACCATTACGCTATGGCAAGGTGTTATAGTCATTTCTGTTTAGCTTAAACTGACACAAGGCCACCATTAATGGAAGATTTAATATACTTCAATATTAAAAGTGTCGTAGAGTAGCTAGCACCCCTTCAACACTCTACCAGATTATCTGGCTCAGAGCCTTAAATAGTCTACGATTAAAGACTACAACAGTGGATTAATAAGCTGATTCATTTTCGGACTGATCTTACTGCGTTTGGCTATACCGCATTTGACCCTCCTCTCTTTTCGTGTCAGTTGTCTTGTTAATTGTTATTGTTCTGTGTTTTGTATGTATCCGTTAACACCAATAGATAGATTGATTATGAAAATGCTGAGATAGATTGATTATCTATTATAGAAGTAAAAAAACAAAAGTCGTCGGGGTGGCCTAAAGTCGGTATCGGCCAGACAGCGAGGGAGTCTATCCCCTTTTCACTAGCGCTAGACCTAGGAGGTTGGGTTTTTTTTTTAGCGCCACACCTATCATCAGCTCCTTACTTTACCGCACATATCCCTGTGCTACACATTCGCTGAGTTGACGAGGGCCGGTATCGAACCAAGAACAGTGCGATTCCTAGGCGAGTGCTCTATCGACTAAGCTAAACCGGCCCTGTAGAAAGAATGAAATCTTTTTTCTTTTTCTTTTTCTTTTCTTTTTTCTTTTTTTTTTTTTTGTGCATTTCGAAGAAAATGTCGGTAATAAGCGCGCCAACAAATGGTAAGAGTTTTATGCACATTTTCAGGTTACGAATTGACCTTTGAATCTAGTTCACAAACGTGTTAAACAAAATGGTGTTCACTCTAAATGAACAGTGAAAAACAGTTTGGGTTTGTTTTGTTTTTTTTTATTTATTTACTAAGCTTAGTTTAGATGTGGCACAAGACCAGAAGTATTGGGCGCCCGGTAAGAAATGAATCTAATGCACAAATGTATAGAACAATATGGTCTTCTTGTTATTAATACCGACAATGTGTAATTCCGCAGAATTTAATATTACTTTAACAGACTAGAAGCGGCTACCTAGCGTTGCCTGGGTACAGGGGGAAAAAAGAATCCTGGTTTATTGATTTGTTTAATTTTGGGATTTACAAATGCTGGACATTTTTAAGTAGAATTTCAATGCTATTTCTATGTATATTTTAATTTCAATGCTATTTCTATGTAGATTTTAATTTCAATGCTATTTCTATGTATATCTTAATTTTTAGATATCTTCAAATATAAATCAAATCTTCATAATTTACAAATGCTGGACATTTTTAAGTAGAGTTTCAATGCTATTTCTATGTATATTTTAATTTTCAAATATCTTCGAGTATAAATCAAATCTTATTCTTTTTGCTTTAAAAAGCAAAAACCGGTGATATTTGATGTGTATATATGTATTTACTTTGTCGTTAATTGTTTTATTTTGGTAGTTTCGCCCGGACATACATACATACATACATACACACAAACTATCGTTTATATATATAGAGATAGATGGCAGCTACAGTTTTGTCAAATAAAATCTTCATGATTTTTGCACAAAAAGCGAGACCTGGAGATATTTAATGTATATATGTATTTACTTTGTCGTTAATTGTTTTATTTTCGTAGTTTCATCCGGACATGCGTACATACATACCACAGTCAATCCCTTTTTCCCTAGCGCAAGACCAGCTAGATTTTTTTCTTTTTTGCTGAGGTGGAGCGCCACACCTACTATCAGCTCCCCACTTTACCGCTTATATCAAATTGCTCAGGCTGTGCTACTCATGCGCCGAATTGGCGGGAACCGGTATCGAACCCGAAACATTGTAGTTCCTAAACAGATGCTCTACTGACTAAACTAAACCGGGCCCACATATAAAGATGAATAGAGGCGTGACAGGTTCTTTTCTTTTTTCTTTTTTTTACCCTTACCCATGTTTACGAAAAAGGGTCCCTTCAGTAAGTCCTGTATGGCGTAATGGTTAGCAAGCTAGTCTCACAGATCCAATATTACTGAATATCGAGTTCGATCCTCGCTGGATCCCTCATAAAAATCACCACGTAGAAAAGACCTAGTGTTAATCCAGCCTGCTGGACTAAATTTGGACCATATGACCTTTAGGTCCGTAAATTTTAAGGCGTCCTATTGTGGTGTGAAGGTTTGCAAGCTAGTCTCGCAGATCCATTATTACTGAAAAGTGATTTCGATCCTCACTGGATATCCCATAAAAAAAATCCACACATAAAAAAGACCTTGTGTTAATCAGGCCTGGTGGGAGGTCAGGAAAATATACAGTAAGCTGACGATGTGTCGCATATTAAAAAAGAGGAAGTGTAGTCAAATACTGGCGTAGTTCAGACGGATATTCTGCAGAGAACTTTGGCTGCAAGTTCAGCGTTCATCCGGAAGCCAAATTCTGCAAGTACAAAGACTTCATTAATGCCGTCCCCGAGCAATGCCACATAGCCTCAAACAATCTAGAAATCCTGGCTTCCGATCGTGCACTGTGGCGGCAAATAAAGGCGAGCAAGGCGTCGCAACCTTCGAAGCCGAATGCCACCTGCACCCGCGAAGAGTTGAGCATCGCACGAGATGTAAGCGCGTGGCGCATGGTTTCCTCCAATCTGCTAATGGAATTACATGTCCCACTTAAGAAGGACGCTGCGTTTCAGAATTTCTTCCCCGAAGTCAGCGAAAGAAACCATCAGCAACAATAAGAACAACAACAAGAAGAAGAACAACAACACCTGTCGTGCATATAGAATAAGTTGAAGGTCATTGTCGTTTCAACGGACTAATGAAGGAATGAATGAATGAATGAAAGAATGAATGAATGAAGGAATCTAAGCTGAGTAAATCACGTGCATGTTGTTTATTCAAGTGAATATTTCTAACCACTACCAAAAATTTCACGTTCACATCTAATATGTACACTTTTTTAGTCGGGTACACGTTCACATCTACCATGTACAATCTTTTTTAGTCGGGTACACGTTCACATCTACTATGTACACTCTTTTTAGTCGGGTACACGTTCACATCTACTATGTACACACTTTTTAGTGGGGTACACGTTCACATCTACCATGTACAATCTTTTTTAGTCGGGTGCACGTTCATATCTACTATGTACACTCTTTTTAGTTGGGTACACGTTCACATCTAATATGTACACTTTTTTAGTCGGGTACACGGTCATATCTAATATGTACACTTTTTTAGTCGGATACACGTTCACATCTACCATGTACAATCTTTTTTAGTCGGGTACACGTTCACATCTACTCTGTACACTCTTTTTAGTTGGGTACACGTTCACATCTAATATGAACACTTTTTTAGTCGGGTACACGTTCATATCTACCATGTACAATCTTTTTTAGTCGGGTACACGTTCACATCTACTATGTACACTCTTTTTAGCTGGGTACACGTTCACATCTAATATGTACACTTTTTTAGTGGGGTACACGTTCACATCTACCATGTACAAACTTTTTTAGTCGGGTACACGTTCACATCTACAATGTACACTCTTTTTAGTCGGGTACACATTCACATCTACAATGTACACTCTTTTTAGTCGGGTACACGTTCACACCTACTATGTACACACTTTTTTGGGGAGGGGGTACACGTTCACATCTACCATGTACAATCTTTTTTAGTCGGGTACACGTTCACATCTACTATGTACACTCTTTTTAGTTGGGTATACGTTCACATCTACCATGTACAATCCTTTTTAGTCGGGTACACGTTCACATCTACTATGTACACTCTTATTAGTTAGGTACACGTTTACATATAATATGTACACTTTTTTAGTCGGGTACACGTTCACATCAATTATGTACACTCTTTTTAGTCGGGTACACGTTCACATCTAATATGTACACTCTTTTTTAGTCGTGTACACATTCACATCTACTATGTACATTTTTTTAGTCGGGTACACGTTCACATCTACTATGTACACACTTTTTAGTTGGGTACACGTTCACATCTACCATGTACAATCTTTTTAGTCGGGTACACGTTCACATCTACAATGTACACTCTTTTTAGTCGGGTACACGTTCACATCTACAATGTACACTCTTTTTAGTCGGTACACGTTCACATCTACTATGTACAATCTTTTTAGTACGTTCACATCTATGTTTTTTAGTCGGGTACACGTTCACATCTACATGTACAATCTCACATCTTTTTAGTTGGGTACACGTTCACATCTACTTACACTTTTTTTACACGTACACGTTCACATCTTAGGGTACACGTTCACATCTACTATGTACACTCTTTTTTAGTCGGGTACACGTTCACATCTACACACACGTTCACATCTACATGTACTCTTTTTAGTCGGGTACACGTTCACATCTAACACTCTTTTTTAGTCGGGTACACGTTCACATCTATACATTTTTAGGGTACACGTTACACTCTTTTTAGTGGTACACGTTCACATCTAATCTTTTTAGTTGGTTAGTCGGGTACACGTTCACATCTAATACACTCTTTTTAGTCGGGTACACGTTCACATATACAAAGGTATTTACCCAGGCAGAAATTATTATATCATATTTATATGATTTCCAAGACAAGCAATGAAATTCAGGTTACAGACATCATCAGATCAACAACAGCAATAACGTAGAAAATTCTAAGATTAATTTGAAAGATTTCAGAAAAAAATACTATTAATTTAAGCAGACATTTTTGGAGAACTATGAGATGAATTACTTAACTGAAATTGATCTGTGTATTGATCTTTTACTAATATTGTTAAGTATCTGGTCGGCATCCTTAGTTCCAGATGTAATAAGTAAGTAAGCAAGCCAATAAGAATCCGGTGTTAGGGTATTCTTTGTAAGTCCGTCGTCCAAGATAATCCAAGTATCAATGACATAAGCTCAGAATGCGGTCTATTAATACAGCAGAAGCAGCAGCAGCAGTGCCAGTGATTGGACAATAGAAATGCCTTCGGTGGTCACGTGGTAGTCAACGAGTCTATATCTAGGAGTGACCATTTGCCCCTTATATCCAAAATAGTTCAACAAATATGGAGTTACATGGTATAATGGTTGTTGTCGTAGGAAATGGACTCGTCGACCAGAGTTCAAATCCTGGACAAGGCTGTTTGCATTTCACATACTGATAATACCCTTGGGAAATGTATAAATCCATATATTCTCCCTCAAACTATCAGTAAATAGTATTGTTTATTGGACTCTTTAACCATGTCTAAGTAACCAGTCTATGGGAAGGAAAATATGTACACATTTTTAGTTGGGTACACGTTCACATCTACTATGTACACTCTTTATATATATATATATATATATATATATATATATATATATATATTCTCAAGGTATGTGTTATTAAACAATACGGAGTATTCCTTTTTCATTTTTGTATTAATATGTCTCTCCGACACAAGCTCCATAATACAACACTTAATTAAAAAACACCCAGAAAAATCCACCTCCCCGAAATTAGGAAAATCTTAAACGAAAATACTAAAATTATCTACAAAAATAAGAAGAAGAAATGCCTACAGATCCTAGAAGCCATATGCATAAAAAATAATAAAAACCTAACATTAACAAAATATCATTTAAAGTCGGAGACAATGTATTAAATATCTTTAATAACTAACACTTAACTAACACCCCCTCCTTAAAAATAATAGACTCTCCGAATTTGATAAAAAAAATAGTTAAAAGAACTAAAAACCAAATTATGTAACCCCATGATGACGACTGGCGAAACAGTTGAAAGCGCTCGGGATATTAGTATGGGAAATATCATAAATTAATTGGATCCAGACTCAAAAAAGATTGCCAGAAGACTGGAAAAAATGTTAATACAAAAATGAAAAAGGAATACTCCGTATTGTTTAATAACACATGCCTTGAGAATAACTTGCTGCCAAAATACACACACACAAAAAATAATATATATATATATATATATCTTCATACAATGACTGCTATTTATACAGTAGCATTGCAACCAACAAATCCTTCATCAGATGATGACTCTGGGTTCAGGCATGGTTTCGGGGCCGAAGCATCATTACCACTAAACCAGAGCGCCCCAGCAGTATCTCACGATACCACCAGACTTTGTCGGTTTGATGTCACAATATAGGACTGCCATATCCACGCTGATGCGGTTAGAGATTTCTCCTGAATCTTTTTTAAGTATTCCCTCTTGTCTGGTAGAGAAAGTCCAAGTTTAGACAAAAATGCCGAGGTTGAATTGGTAATAAATCCCCGACATCCGACTTCAATGAGAAATACATCTGTTATCCATTCGTTTCTAATGCATTGTTCACGTAGGTCTTCATATTTTTCCAACTTCCGCTGATAAGCCTAATCAAGATTTTCTTCAAATGGAACTGTCAATTCAACGATAAAAACTTTCTTTTGATTAACAGATTATTTGAAGTGAGCACATACGTGCACTCACTCCAAACAAACTTTTTATTTATTCGGAAATGAGGTACAGCGCATGTGCACACAACTCGGCATGTAGCCGGAAATTTGGTTTTGGGAGAGATGTGATAAAACGGGTCATATCACTACACGGATCTATCTAGCTAGGCTCACTCACCGACCGATTCATTCAAAAATAAAAATAAAATTCTTGCATTCTCTCCTTGCGCAGCTCCCTTCCACCAAAATACCTCATTCGCTCTATGCATCTATCCTACTTAAAAAATTCCCAATATTGATGATTGGCGATGGAGGGGGTGGGAAAAATTGAAAATAAAAACCCCAAGAAACTGAAAAACACATATAAACAAAACAAAAATTGTGGGTCATTTTGGTTTCCCCCCCCCCTTTCCCTCAGCTATTGTGTAGGCCCGCTGACTGTCTTCTGCACTTGTTGTTTGAAAGCAAGCCGGCCAGTGCCTCTAATATGGGAGTGGGTGTCCTTAGTGGGTGGTCGGTAAAAAATTGGGATTCTGTAGGCCAGGCCGGTTGGGTTACTAGAAAAATTGACTTTCCAGGGAAAATATTAGGGTGACTCGGGTGGTTTTATAAAAAACTTGGGATTGGGGTCCTGGATATGTCCTATAAGAAAAAACTGGGGTTGATGATCATTCAGCCTCCTAACTAAAAGGATCTATGGTGTATGCAGTTTTAGCTTTTTCTTGTTTTTTTTCTTTTGTTTATTTTACAGACTTTGTTTGTCTATCTAAGGGATGGGGTCCCTAGTCAGTGCTGGTCATGATGGGCAGGCAACAATGTCTCTACTCCTGCCCCCGTTCTCACATACAAGCTTGCGGCATTTATCCACCTTTCGTTGAATGTCATGGGTTCGAGCATCCTCCTATCGCACCTAATCCTTAACTTAAGCTGATGCTTAAAATAACAGATCAGATTCTGACAGGAAAATTCCTCGTCCTCATGCAATCCCTTATTTCGCGTCGACCATATCACCATTCTAAGCGTCCTCTCCTACGCTTTAAAGACAAATTGAAGGACAATTTGAAACGCTTCAATATTAACCTGAGTGCTTGGGAAAATCTAGCATCAAATCGAAAGGAATGGTGTAAGACATGTTTTGCTAGACTAAAGAGCTTTGAAGAAAATAGACTGAAGCATTGACATCAGCTCTGCCTAACTTTAAAACAAAACCGTCTGACTCCCGCCTTAGAACATTTCATTTGTCAGTAACTCGCAGCAAGGCTGGGCTGCTATCACACTCAAGGAAACACAAAATGTGTTCTTGATAGCATGCACAACATGGAAGGAAACAAATCACTAACTGCTGACCCTCATTCACGATAGAAGAGTCCACCATATATATATATATTGTACTAATAGTGTATAGGTTTTGAGCAAAGAATTTTTTTAAACTAAGGTTGAATTTTTTAATTGAATTCGGTGATTTCAGAAATAATGGTAATAAAAAAGGAATTAATTAAGAAAACATTTTGGAGAATTATCAGCGTTATTTGAACTTCTCGTGCCAGTCGGATAAATGTTCCTCTTTCTTTCATCAATATATGTGCTTTGAAGAATACCGGTTTTATAAAGCATCTTTTACAATTGTCTTCATTTAGTTTAAAATGATTTCAGTTGAATTGTACTCTACAAACCACACAGGTCGAAACAGATATCTGTCAGCATATCAACATTTGTTTTTCTATCTCTTTTCAATCATAGATAGATAGATATATAGATAGATAGATATGAACAGACTGAGATAGATAGATAGATAGATAGATAGATATGAACAGACAGAGAGATAGATAGATAGATAGATAGATAGATAGAGATGAACAGACTGAGATAGATAGATAGATAGATAGATAGATAGATAGATAGATATGAACAGACCGAGATAGATAGATAGTAGATAGATAGATAGATAGATAGATAGATAGATAGATAGATAGATAGATAGATAGATATGAACAGGCTGAGATAGATAGATAGATAGATATGTGTTAAGTATCTGGCAGCCATCCTTAGTTTCAGATGTAGTGAATAAGTAAGCAAGCCAATAAGAATCCGGTGTTAAAGTATTCTTTGTAAGTCCGTCGTCCAAGAGAATCCAAGTGTCAATGACATAAGCTCAGAATGGGGTCTATTAATACAGCAGAAGCAGCAGCAGCAGTGCCAGTGATTGGACAATAAGAATCCTTCTCAGGTCACGTGTTTATAGGCGAGTCTATAAGTAGAAGTGACCATTTACCTTATGCCTTATATCCAAAAAATCCAACAATATGAACAGGCCGAGATAGATAGATAGATAGATAGATAGATAGAGATAGATAGATATGAACAGACTGGGATAGATAGATAGATAGATAGATAGATAGATAGATATGAACAG
>CM042179.1:8964703-9004703 GCA_023376005.1 Doryteuthis pealeii | reverse complement strand
ACAATAGCAAGTAGATATTTATCCAACCCGTTCGCCACGGGTACGATGTGACACAAGGTCCCAAGTATGGAGCATCCAGCGAGGATCGAACACGCTATCTTCTAGTAATGAATCTGCGAGACTAGCTTGCTATCCATTACAAGACGATCGGATACCTTGGAAAGTAGGTATTTACCCAACCCGTTCGCCATGGGTAAGATGTGACACAAGGTCGCAATTATGGAGCATCCAGCGAGGTCCGAACTCTCTATCCAGTAGTAATGTATCCGCGAGACTAGCTTGCTACCCATTACAAGACAATCGGACACCTTGGAAAGTAGGTGTTGGGTTCATAAAGGTAATAATGTTAATTATAATTAATTGGTTGGCTTAAAGGCCTCCAAACGTGGTACATATATGAACAAACAACTCCGACTAAGGGTGTTAAATACACAATGGACTTTAATAGCTGGAGCACGTGGAGAAACATTTATAACAAGAGATACAGAGACAAGATACAAAATGGAAGTATAACAGAGATACATAAATGTACATATAAAAGATATGAAGAGTCCATAAGTCAAAGTCACTTACTGCGTAGTGTCTGGGGGTGAAACCCCCACACAGGAAGGGTGTCGACTAAAGTGTCTAACCCATGTGTGTTCGTGAAGTCCTGAAGAAGAAAGAGGATTCAAACTTGGCGCTTGCCTGCTTAAATAGTCAGAGCGCCTGGCGGGGAGAACCAGAAAGACAAGGAAAGATAACTCTTCCAGCCAAACAAGGGCAGACAATCCTACATAGGTATTTACCCAACCTGTTCGCCACGGGTACGATGTGACACAAGGTCGCAAGTATGGAGCATCCAGCGAGGATCGAACTCGCTATCTACTAGTAATCTATCCGCGAGACTAGCTTGCTATCCATTACAAGACGATGAGACTCCTTAATAAATAGGTATTTACCAAACCCGTTCGCCACGGGTAGGACGTGACACAAGGTCGCAAGAATGGAGCATCCAGTGAGGATCAAACTCGTTATTTATTAGTAATCGATCTGTGAGACTAGCCTGCTTACAAGACGATGAGACTCCTTGATAAATAGGTACTTGACAAACCCGTTCTCCACGGGTACGATGTGACACAAGGTCGTAAAATAGTGGTAGCACCAGCACCAGCACCAGCACCAACAACAACATCAACAACCAATAAAGAGAATGCTGTTAATATGTACGTGAATAATAATACAAGTTTTTAGAAAGAAATAAACTTAGTTTTAAAAGAAACAAATTCTTGAAATTTGATATGAAACAACTGTTAATGAAAAGCAGTAAAAGTTTTTTTGTGGTGAAAATGACATAAATTAAACACATGGAAACAAAAAAAACAAAAAAGAGCGGTAAAGATCATTAATGGTTAATGTCATTAGAATATATATCGCCTATTGTGCCTTTGGTTTTATTTTTATCGATAACATCTGGACAGGGTTATTAAATGCTTATTACGATAGATTGCTTTTCTTTTCTTTTCTTTTCTTTTCTTTTCTGTTGCTTCTAGTTTTCATTTTGTTTTGTTGTTGTTGATTTTTGGGGTTTTTTGTTTCGTTTTTTTTTGGGGGGGGGGGGGTATAATTGTTTGCTTTCATCTTCTTCAATAATTATACTAGCACTAGCTATCCGGACTTGCAAAATAACAAATGGCTCCAGGGGCCTCCTCAACGCCCACAATGATATAATTGTCACTATAGATATAGATATTATTCATATCATCATTATTGTTATGAGTTTATTATTATTATTATATTATTATATTATTATTATTATTATTATTATTATTAGTTTACTATTATTTTATTATTATTATCATTATTCTGTTACCATTATTATTTTGTCATTATTCCATTATTTTTTTCTATTATTATAATTATTATTATTTTATCATTTATTTTTATTCTTATTATTCTTATTATTATTTCATTATTATGATTATGATGAAGGTTTTTCACACCCACCTAAGCTGGTTGTTCACTGGAGGCTGAGTGACAGTAATATTATCATCAAAATCATCATCATCATCATTATTATAATTGGGATTTGCAACATTACCTTAATATCAACAATAAATATCCCTTTCTTTATTTCTCAGTAGATTCTAATTAAAAAAAAAACATCACTACCCCCATTCAAAAAAAAAATAATAAAACTACAAACATTAACTCTTGCTCCCTTAATTATTATAGTAAATGTCCACAAATATACAAAATGGCGGTGATAAAAACTATTAATCGAACCAAACTAATTTCCTTTTTACATGCACTGTTCTACAAAGAACCAGATAACATCAATGAAACCTTTATCAATAATGAACAAACAGACAAAAATAACCTTAAAGACACTTTTAATTTAAAAAAGCATAACAATGCTAACAAAAATTAGAATTAGAAATAAAATAGGTTAATAACCTATTATTATTATTATTATTATTATTATTATTATTATTATTATTATTAGTTTACTATTATCATTATTATTATTAGTTTATTATTATTATTATTATTATTATTATTATTAGTTTACTATTATCATTATTATTATTATTATTATTATTATTAGTTTACTATTATTATTATTAGTAGTAGTAGTTTACTATTTACTATTATTATTATTATTATTATTATTATTTTATTATATTATTATTATTAGATTTATTATTATTATTATTATTAGTTTACTATTATTATTATTAGTTAGTTTACTATTATTATTATTATTAGTTTACTATTATTATTATTATTATTCATTAGTTTACTATTATTATTATTATTATTATTATTATTATTATTATTATTATTATTATTATTAGTTCACTATTACAAAGAACCAGATAACATCAATGAAACCTTTATCAATAATGAACAAACAGACAAAAATAACCTTAAAGACACTTTTAATTTTTAAAAAAAAGCATAACAAAAATAAGAATTAGAAATAAAATATCCTTAACCCCCGCAACATATTCCAACTATAAAACAGGATGAAGCAACGATTAGAAATATTATCTAAAAATGCATATCACCTACCGATCTACTACAGAATATGTAAAACATTTAACCTCATAGCAGCTAATAACACTGGACTCACAATAACAAAAACAAAACAAAAAAACAACTGCAAAATAACAAATGGCTCCAGGGGCCTCCTCAACGCCCACAATGATATAATAGTCACTATAGATATAGATATAGATATTATTATTATTAGTTTACTATTATTATTATTAGTATTAGTTTATTATTATTATTATTAGTTTATTATTATTATTATTATTATTATTATTAGTTTACTATTATCATTATTATTATTACTAGCAAATATATGCACCCTCCGGGTGCAAATATTTAAGTTTTAATATAATAAAATATGTTAAATTAGAAAGGCTAATGAAACTGAATAAGAATGTAGATAAAAAGATTTTGAACAAGGGGTTATGATTGAAAGATAGACCAACTTTGTAACTAACTCTTCCATCAATTTCCCTTACTCCCGTCTTTCATTGGTATATTTTCCTAATTTAACTATTTAGTTAAAATAGGAAGTAAAGAATAATATTACAGTTATTTCTTCTTGTTAATGGATTTCTTTTAAGATTTATCCCCGAGATTTTTGCTCATATTCATTAATATAAAACCAAAAAATTAGAAATCAATAATACTAAGCACATATTTATTAAAATCAAATTTTTAAGATCAATATTCAAATTAGAATTCCTATTCACACTGTAAACTGCTATTTCTTGTATATATAAATATAACTGCATGTTATTCGTATGTAGATATGGTCAACAGTCTTAATGATGTAAAACAATTTTATTAATAATTGAGGTTTAAATAAAAATAAAATCATGGAGAATGTGAAGTAAATAACAAAGGGAATTGTGACTTGAATAGTAATATAGTTTCGGTTACAGACATACAAACCCACAATCTCCATTATAATAAGATTAGTTTATTATTATTATTATTATTATTATTATCATTAGTTTACTATTATTATTATTATTATTATTATTAGTTTACTATTATCATTATTATTATTATTATCATTATTATTAGTTTATTATTATTATTAGTTTACTATTATTATTATTATTAGTAGTAGTAGTTTACTATTATTATTATTATTATTAGTTTACTATTATTATTATCATTATCATTAGTTTACTATTATTATTCATTAGTAGTAGTAGTAGTAGTTTACTATTATTATTATTATTAGTTTACTATTATCATTATTATTATTATTAGTTTATTATTATTATTGTTATTAGTTTACTATTATTATTATTATTATTATCATTAGTTTACTATTATTATTATTATTATTATTAGTTCACTATTATTATTATTATTAGTTTACTATTATTATTATTATTATTATTATCATTAGTTTACTATTATTATTATTATTATTATTATTATTATTATTATTATTATTATTATTATTAGTTCACTATTATAATTATTATTATTATTAGTTTATTATTATTACTAGCATAACAAAACCGCCCTTCGGGCGGTGTACAAATAAAATTTTGAAAAATATAGCCTGAGCCGAGTGGGATTTAAAATTCAATGTCAGAGGGGTAGTAAAATTAATAAATGAATTGAAGTAATAAAAAACAACAATGCCAAAATATGCCAAAAACTTTAAAAGGATATTCAACATTTAATGATTTTAGTAATTAAAATCATCAAATTCATTAAAGGAGTAAAAAATAAACAATTTGAAATAGAAATTAGGAAAGTTAACTTTCTACACCAAAGTTTATCCTGAAATAATATTCAATAATAAAATTGAATTTGGTTTATCAATGAATAAAACAATAAACTATACAAAATGATTTTTTATTGTTTTGATTATTTCTAAAATCTTTGAAATAAAACAATAAATATTCACTTTATTTATTTTACATTTAACAAACATTTAGTTTTAGTGTAAATAAATATTACATAAAATAAAATAGAGTAATGATACTTAAATCAATATTTAAATGCTAAATAATACCTAATATTAAATTTTTTTAATCAGAGTAAATAAAAATATCTAATTTATAGATTTATTTTCAACTAAATTTATTTGGTAAAATTCTGTAAAATATAAATTCTTTAAAAATTTTCTTCAATAAATAAAATCTTTTGATGAGAGATTCAGTATCAATTTGTCTGTAACTAAAACTATGTTGCTATAAAATTAATAAATCAAATAAAGTAATAAAAAACAACAATGCCAAAATATGCCAAAAACTATAAAAGGACATTCAACATTTAATGATTTTAGTAATTAAAATCATTGAATTCATTAAAGGAGTAAAAAAATAAACAATTTGAAATAGAAATTAGGAAAGTTAACTTTCTACACCAAAGTTTTTCCTGAAATAATATTTAATGATAAAATTAAATTTGGTTTATCAATGAATAAAACAATCAACTATACAAAATGATTTTTTATTGTTTTGATTATTTCTAAAATCTTTGAAATAAAACAATAAATATTCACCTTATTTATTTTACATTTAACAAACATTTAGTTTTAGTGTAAATAAATATTATATAAAATAAAATAGAGTAATGATACTTAAATCAATATTTAAATGCTAAATAATACCTAATATTAATTTTTTTTTAATCGGAGTAAATAAAAATATCTAATTTATAGATTTATTTTCAACTAAATTTTATTTGATAAAATTCTGTAAAAAGATAAATTCTTTAAAAATTTTCTTCAATAAATAAAATCTTTTGATAAGAGATTCAGTATCAATTTGTCTGTAACTAAAACTATGTTGCTGTAAAATTAATAAATCAAATAAAGTAATAAAAAACAACAATGCCAAAATATGCCAAAAACTTAAAAAAGACATTCAACATTTAATGATTTTAGTAATTAAAATCATTGAATTCATTAAAGGAGTAAAAAATAAACAATTTGAAATAGAAATTAGGAAAGTTAACTTTCTACACCAAAGTTTTTCCTGAAATAATATTCAATAATAAAATTAAATTTGGTTTATCAATGAATAAAACAATCAACTATACAAAATGATTTTTTATTGTTTTGATTATTTCTAAAAATTTTGAAATAAAAAAAAAAAATTCCCCTTATTTATTTTACATTTAACAAACATTTAGTTTTAGTGTAAATAAATATTACATAAAATAAAATAGAGTAATGATACTTCCTCATAAGTGGGATGAGCAGGCAAATACCCTTAAATCAATTTTTAAATGCTAAATAATATTTAATATTAATTTTTTTTTAATTGGAGTAAATAAAAATATCTAATTTATAGATTTATTTTCAACTAAATTTTGTTTGGTACACTTATGTAAAAATATGAATTTTGTAAAAAGTTTTTTCAATAAATAAAATCTTTTGATAATAGATTCAGTATCAATTTGTCTGTAACTAAAACTACGTCACTGCTTACATCAAAACACTGTCATTGATAAAAATATTATTTGATTAATAATCAATAGATGCATGCAACATTTTGATTTGAGGGGGACAGAAGTAAGTTTCCATTTCAAATGGTTTCATTTTTTCTTTACTCCTTTAATAAATTTGATGATTTTACCGATAATACAAACCCTCTTATATGGAAATTTTAACTCAGACAATATCTTTCAAAAATTAATTTTTATAACCGCCCAGATGGCATTTTTTGCTAGTTTATGTAAAAATGTTTGTACAATAAATTAATGAATATAATATATGTTGTTACACTCTTAATTCATTTTCTTAGAGATTTAATAAATTTTATATCCATTAAAGTAAGCATTAAATTGAATAATTGGCAGACCTGAGCATCTGGAAACCCCCATCTAAAATTTTTGTTTTTAATTTTTTTTTCTTTCTTTTAATGGATTATTATCAATTGCACACCAATCTATCAGATTGTAAAAGAACAAAAAATTCAAAAAAATTATTTATTTTGCGCGGTGCTCAGTTCCCCGTATAAGTTTATTGTAAATCGATCCCCCATATCAGAACCGCTACAAAATTTATTCATTTATTTTATTGTTTTCCTTCAATGGATTATTATCGATTACACACCAAACTATCAGGTTTTTAAAAAAATTCTTAAATGTTCTTTATTTTTTGAGTTTTCAGGGGTGCTCATGCCGACATATAAGTTTATAGTAAATCGCTGCCCCATATCAGAACCGCTCGAAAGGAAACTGGCGCAAACGTGTCAAAGTTAGGGTGGCCCAGAAAAAACAGAACCCAAATTATTTATTTATTTTCCCATTAAACTAACCTTAAACCCCAACACCAACCCTAACCTCAAATCCTAACCCTAAACCCCCCTAGTTACAATTAACAGTTTTATAACAAAATTGTGGGTTCTGTTTTTTTCAATGTCACCTTAATTTTGACACCTTTGTGTAAATTCAGCCCAACTGTTAAGGTAGAGCGGTTCCGATATAGGGGGAACGATTTACTATAAACTTATATGGGGAAATGAGCACCCCTGAAAACTCAAAAAATAAAGAACAAAAAAGTTCTTTATTTTTTAATCAGGCGCTTTTTTTTTTTACAATCTGATAGATTGGTGTGTAATCGATAACAATCCATTGAAGGAAAAAAAAAAAAAAATTTTAGCGGTTCCGATATGGGGGATCGATTTACAATAAACTTATACGGGGAACTGAGCACCCCTGAAAACTCGAAAAATAAATAACTTTTTGAATTTTTTTTTTACAATCTGATAGATTGGTGTGTAATCGATAATAATCCATTGAAGAAAAAGAAAAAAGATTTAAAAAATTTTAGATGGGGGGTTTCAGATCCGACGAATAATTTTATTTATTTAATTTTTAAAAACAAAACAAAATTTATATAAACTCGAAGTAAAATGCTATTTTCAATCATCTAATACAGAATAGTAATTCTCTTATTGATGAATGTGTATTGTTTAAACATTGTTTAAGCATTGAAAAAAAATACTATTAATTTCTCGCTACAATTAATTTAAATAAATGATGAAAAATAACATTAGTAATATGAAATAACCGTAAACAAATTTTGAATTAAAAATAAAAATAAACATCTTTTTTTAATTCCTAATAGGAATAATAAAATTTGAAATAAAAAATACTTGTTATATTTGTGAAGGTGCCGCGAAAATTAAAAATAAATTTTATCTATAAATTTTTTCATGGTGTTTGTATCATTTATTGTATTTAAAAAGTCCCCTATCTAAATCGATTAGGTAGGGGACTTTTTTTTTATCACCGCTTTTGTTTATACAAACCGAACTTCGGTTAAACATTGTTGAATAATGAATTTTAAAAGTATTGCGTCAATTATGATAAAAAATAAAGATTAATTTTTAGTTTAAGAAAGAAGCGCTAAGTGTTAAAAAAACAAACACGTAAAATCATTTTTTTTGTTGTTGTTTTTTGTCGTCTGTTTCTGTAAGGGAATTTATGACAAATTAAAATTAAAAGATATTTCTTAATTTCTAAATAAATCAGGGTCATCATATTTAGCGGAAAAGCATCGCTCAGAACTGGTTGTTATTTTAATTTTAATATTAGTAATATGGAATAACCGTAAACAAATTTTGAATTAAAAATAAATGTAAACATTTTTTTTAAATTCCTAATAGGAATAATAAAATTTGAATTAAAAAATACTTGTTATATTTGTGAAGGTGCCGCGAAAATTAAAAATAAATTTTATCTATAAATTTTTTCATTAAAAATTAACTCTATTAAAACTTTAAAAATATTTTTTTTTTTTACCGCAACGAAAACGGGAGTAGTCACGGACAAAAGACCATAACTAATAATTTAAGGTAAGATTGAAATTAGTGGCTGTATCTTTATTTTTAAATTAATTTCTCGCAAAACTTTATACATGAAATAATTATAAATACAAATAAAAATTAAAATATCAATTAGAAACTGTTTAGAACTAAACATGCATTTATTAAAAGATTCGTTGAAAATTGGCTATGCAAATATTACAAACCAGCAAATATTACAAACGCATCTTAATACTTGTATATAAAGCAATTTGTTCCTTTAATATTAAGTATAAGACAAATTGATTATAAATTAGGTTCTCATTGATAAACGCTAGAGTTTGGTTTGGAATATCTGACGTCAGCTGTGACGGAGTTTCGGCTTCAGACAAAAATGCAGTCTATCTCCATTATATATAGATATAGATTATCAGTTCACTATTATTATTATTATTAGTTTACTATTATCATTATTATTAGTAGTAGTTTATTATTAGTAGTAGTAGTTTACTATTATCATTATTATTATTATTAGTTTACTATTATTATTAGTTTACTATTATTATTATTATTATTATTATTAGTTTACCATTACCATTAGTTTATTATTATTTTATTTTTATTATTACCATTAGTTTACTAATATTATTATTTTATTTTATTATTATCATTAGTTTACTATCATTATTTTATTTTTACTATTATCATTATTTTGTATTATTATTATCATTAATTTACTATTATTATTATTTTATTATTATCATTGATTTACTATTATTATTATTATTATTATTATTATTATTATTATTATTTTATCATCATTAGTTTACTATATATTATTATTTTACTTTCATTATTATCATTACTTTACTATTATTATTATTATTATTATTATTATTATTATTATTATTAGTTTAGTATATATTTATTTTATTTTTATTATTATCATTAGTTTACGATTATTATTATTTTATTTTTATTTTTATTATTATCATTAGTTTACAATTATTATTATTATTATTTTCATTTTATTTTTATTATCATTTTACTATCATTATTATCATTATCATGTAAAATCAATGCTGTTCATGAATTTTCCGTGTTCATTGGGAGATTGCATTTCCAATAACAATGACACATTCATTAAATTCTTGCAGTGTTCCAAGGAGGCGCTCGTATCACAACGATTATCGTTGGGTAAAATAGAATCGGTGAACCGAGTCTAAAATCCTGTATACGACTGTTTGCGTTTTACTTCGCGCTAATGTCTCACATTTCGCTAATCTTCGACAACAATTAATTGATGACACAAAGATTATTATATGACAGTGAGTACAGAATTAAAAAAAAAAGACTTCACATACTCGAAGCTATAGATATATTACCGTAACGGTTATTGTCGTAGGAAATAAATAGGACAAATTGAGTTCAAATCTTGGACGAGGCTGTTTGCGTTTCATTTCGCACTAATCTCCTTTCGAAAGGCATGAATCCACCTCTCCTTCCCAAGATATAGGAAACTAGTAGGACCGACTGAGCTCTTAAGCACTGGTAACACTGCCAATATTGGAGAAGGGAACCACATAATTCAAACCAGTTTTACTCTGCAAAAATAACTTTGTGTCTCACTCTGCCTGAAGCTTATGCAGTTCCCTCATATTTTTAAATCTTATATATATATATATATATATATATATATATATATATATATATATATATATATATATATATATGTGCACACTACATAAAGAAAAAAACAAACAAAAACTTCAAATAATCGAAGCTTTATATATCAAACAAAAAAAACCTACCTTAAACAAAATAAACTTTGAAATAAGTCAACATATTCGCAAATGTTTATAATTTTTCCGCCTATCCTCCTTCCACTATACCCCTCCCCTTCTCACAACTTGTGCCCTCTCCCACATAAAATCACTACTGCAACGCTCCCTCGAACCACTACCATTCCTACAACCTCCTACTACCAATGGTTATTACCTCCCACTTCTAATTCCTTGCTACTACTCGTTCTCGTTAAAAACGAGACACAAAATCATACCATCGTTTCCTACCTGAGGATGGCAAATTGTATTGCCGAAAGCGGTCGTTTTGAAACCTTTGAGGGACTGTTATACCAGTTACACCCCGACACCAGAAAGATGGCTCGAAAATTGGAACGGATCAACGAAAAACTTGTCCGACAGGAATTGTCAACACAGTTCAACAAAACTTGTATAAAAGAAAAAATGCTGCCAAAATACACTTATATATATATATATATATATATATTATATATATATATATATATATATATGAGTAAGAAAAGGTGGAATGAAAACATCACACAATGCTGTTAAAGAAGAAAACAATTTATAATATATTCATAGCTGATACTGATCAATATTTCGATTTTACAAAAATCATCATCAGAGCTCATTCACTCCCGTAGTTGTTTGGGTCGGAGAGGAAAGTCAAATGAGTTTACAAAACAAACAAAAAAAACTTAATACTGCAAAAAACGAAAGACGTTACAATATTCACCAACGTGGGCATTTCGCGCCATATATATGTCGGTCATGTCTCATGTATATCTTTTGTCAACCAAATGTAGCGAATTTTTTAGATGTTGGCAACAAGACGAAACAATTTAAACGGAAGGGGATGGGTATTAAGAAATGTGACGGTTGGAATTCAAAAGACTATTAGTAAAGGAATTTTTACGATTAATTGTTTTTATTATTTAAATTTTATTTTTAAGTTCTGTAATTCATAAATGATTAGATATTTACTGTAATTAGTTTTTATATATAAAGTGAAAAAGTTATGGGCGGAATATGTTAATATTTTAGAAAAGGAGTTTTTATATATTTTTTATTTTACGATTAATTATTTTTAATTTCTAATTATTATTATTATTAAGTTCTGTATTTAATAAATGATTAAATATTTATTGTGTTTTGTTTTTATATATAAAGTAAAAAAGGTTACCGGAGGCTCATATTTCGAATATAACAAGGATCTCGAAATTTTACAACTTCATCTATTACACTGTCGGACTTGTTATATTTCTTAACTTATTTTGTAGTCGGAACATTTTCCTGAACTTTTTGAAACTTTTACTGCAAACTCTTTTGAGTTTTCATTTATAAAAATGCTTATAATTTAAAAATAAAATTTATTTTATTTTTAAACACAAAATACGCATTTTTAAACATTTTTTAAAAATTTCCGGTAATGAGCGAGAGCGTTCTGTGCCTCGGGATCTATGATATTTTTATTTCGTTTTTCCATTTGCTTTGAAAAAGACCTCTTCATAGGGTCGAAACAAACGTTTGTCAGCAAAAACATATAACATTTTGTTGTTTCTTTTCTATAAACTTTTCTTCACACACACACACACACATATATATATATATATATATATATATATATATATATATATATATATATATATATACATATATATATATATATATATATATATATATATATATATATATATACATACATATATACATACGCATATATATATATATATATTATATATATATGTGTGTGTGTGTGTGTGTGTGTGTGTGTGTGTGTGTGTTGGATTTCCGACTTAAGGTATTAAACAAGGGAGAAATCCACACCGACTTCTATAGAAAATCGGCCAGCAGAGACTTGTTCGTCCACCACAAATCGGCACTCCCCCTTGGGGCAAAGACTGGATACATAAAGAACGAACTTGCCCGTATCTGAAACAAATGCAGCAAGAAGCAGGACCAGATCACACACACCAGACAATTTATATCCACACTAAAAGACAATGGTTACCCCACTTCAATCACAAAACGACTCAAACAAACAGAATCCACAAAACACCATCTCACGTCCAATGCCTGTTTTTTAAGGTTACCACATTTCAACGAAAATATAACCACAGCAATACGTAGGGCGATACGGAAGGAGGGCCTGGATATACAACTTACCCATTACGGACCATCACTCAGGAGGAAACTCTCCAAAAGCCGCCATAAGGAGGCCACTAGTTGTACACTAGCGAACTGCCCCATCCGCGACACAGGTATGTGCTACGAAGTGAATGTGGTATACCGCACAAAATGTAACATATGTAACCAATTTTACATAGGTAGCACCACAAGACCACTACACATTAGAATCAAAGAACACTTACACACACAAGCATCCACTTTCCGTAAACACTTAGTTAAATGCAACAACACAGAAAGAAATATAACAGTCAATATAGAGGCTCGAGAGAGAAATTTGGGTAATCTCAGAATTAAAGAGGCCTTGCTAATCGCTAGATTACACCCAGAGATCAATAACAGGAGTGAACTCAGCGCAGAGTTCATCATACAATAAACCCACAACCAACGCACACATGTAACAGTATATGCACACACACACGAAACACATACCCACATGCACAATGGAGAATTACTAATGAAACAAATCTACAACGAGAAGACTAATACGAAACACGCACTCAAATCTATAGCCCAACATCTCGCCCACACATACAAACACACAAGCCATTGCACACTAGTTGTTAAGGAAAAAAATTAAACAAATAAATTATATATATATATATATATATATATATATATATATATATATATATATATATATTTAAAAATATTATAAAATATTTAAAAAAAAGATAAATTGAATTAGATATAAATAAGTAAATAAACAAATAAATATGATAATATTAATAATAATAATAATATTAATAATATTAAATGATTAAATTGATGCAAAATCCAACAGGAAACGTCACAAAACACAAATACACTTTTTCATTCGCACATACCCACGTACAAAATCCCGCGCTAGGATACAGTCTTAACGTCACAACCAACACGCATTTTCAATGTCACGCGCATTACAACATACGCACACGTACAAAAAAAATAAAAAATTTAAAAAAATAAACGCATTCACGCTCACACGGGAATACAGTTATTTCAAAAATAACGTCATTTTCAAAAAAAAAAATTCATTTAGGAAGAAATGCCATAGCTGTACTGCTTCAGTTCAATTCTTTTGATAAAGAGGTATTACCTCGAAAATTCAAGAAATAATAAAAAATACAGGTCAACACACAACACCATTGTTACCCTATTATTATTTTTTATTTATTCCAAACTGCATTGTGATAGCCTTCTAAATCAACCTCCTAACCAATACATACACAATGCTTCAAGCAAATTATGAAACTCTCATATATATATATATATATATATATATATATTATATATATATATATATATATATATATATATCACAATTGCATAGTTTGACTCTGAAAAACAACACTTACCAGTTGACTATTAGTAGTAAGGAAACATTTTTACGTCATTATAAGCAACAACGATCCAAATCTTGATTTCTTACCCAACGCAGATGGGTTGTCCAACTAGTATTAGATATAGATTTTAGAATACAAAAGACTTATTTTAAATATTAAATGTTGATTTTTTTTTAAAATAACTTTAGTCTCGATATATTTTTTAAAATCTATTATACTATGTATATTCATCGGATCGATGTATTTACAAGTTTGGGTTTTCTAATTAAAGATTACGATCAAAATTAATATTTCAAATTATCACTTCAGGCCAAAAAGGAAGGAACGATGTTCAGCCATTTTGTTGTAGAATGGCCATCCCGCGAAAAATTCTTCTTGTCAAGGTTAACATGAACATAGAGTTGTTTTTTAAATGCATAGCTAACTTGATTGTGCATTTTACTGTATGAAGTAATGTTGATGAGTTAAATGAAAGAAAACAAAAGAAAAGAAAAAGAATTAAAGAAAAAATCTCTGAGGAAAACAAATTAAATCACTCATTTTCTGAATTTCTACGAAGAAACCCCCGAGTTAAAATCAGTCTTCATTTTTCCTCTTCTTTTTTTTTCTTTTATCTGTAACGTTTGAAACCCTCAAAATGGCTGCTGCCTTTATATTTATAATAGCATGTTTTGAATTAGTCGTCTTTATCTTTAAATTATCTCTTTTTTTTTTTAACCAGAAACGGAAATTTTCATAATTCTCTCATCCCACAACATCCAAATAAATCTACTGGTTAACTTACAGTGGTATATTGGTTAATAAGAAACGGAAGCACAGTTTCGGCCATTGTTTTGCTAAGAAACGGAAGCGCCGTTTCGGCCATCTTTTTTTATTGTGAATAATAAATAAATCAACTTGTTAACTGGCACAAAATGATTTTTTCTTTAAGTGAAAATGGATATATATTTGCTTATGTATTGTTTTGTCAATATATATATATTAAACGTTTTATCTATTAACAATTTTCTTATTTTTTAAACATTAATATCCATACGAAATACGTCATATCAATGTTAACATTTCCTCTCGGCCTATTCACGTTCTACATGCGTCATCTTATGATCTTCATTTTCCGTTTTTTCACATGCAATGATCACTTCATCAGCTTTCGTATATAAACGCACATATGAAAAATAACGGTAAATAACATTATATTCACACTTCCACCATACACTTAACATTTTTCATTTTTCTCCCTTACAAAATTTATTTTGCATTGTCCTGATGATTGTTTATCATAAACCGAAATACTTAAGTATAGATATATACAAAATTTTCCTTTGATCGTAACATCCTGTGTATGTTATATTTTTTAAAACATTTTCTTCACACGCACACACACACACACACACACACACACATATATATATATATATATATATATATATATATATATATATATATATATATATATATATACAGATCAACGTATTATGTGTGTGACCAGTCACTACGCGTACGCAACCTTTATACTGCCCATAAACACTCTCATACATTCAATTCACCTTCACATACATACACACATCATTTTATCCAATCATACGCATCCCATGTCTATTGAATTTTTTTAAATTTTTTTAAATTTTTTCGATTTTCCTCACATTTGAAACATCTTTACCTGATGAATGCATCGCATGAAACCAATATGGTTGTGAAAGTTCCTTTGTCACCCAATAAATAGATATGTAAAACCTATATATTAATCTTATTATATTATATAACAGCTCTATTTTATATTGAGCACTCTACCAATTAATACTGCCTTTGGTACACCATTTCAGCAAAAGCTGTAATAGTGACCATCTCACACTTCAGTATATATATATATATATAATATATATATATATATATATATATATATATATATATATATTAAATATCACCAGTTCTTGCTCTTTTGTACAACGATTATGTTGTTTTAATTCATATTTGAAGATGTTTAAAAGACAAAATATGCATAAAAATACCATTAAAATTCTACTTAAAAATGTCCATTATTTGTGAATCTCAAAAGTAAAGAAACCAATTCACCAGGTTTTCTTGCCCCCCTTCCCATCTACCCAGTCGACACTGGGTAGTCGCTTCTGGTTCATGTATAAGGCCAAACTAGACCCTGGCAATAATTTCCCTCTTTTATTTTCGAGAAATTGATGTGAGTGACTGAAGTGATTTTAAAACGTGGATCCGATTTACCAGAGATCTTTAAGGCCAAACTGGACCGTAACTCTCTTTTTTTTTTTTTTTTTTTTTTTTTTTCAATATTCAGGTTTTTCTTGCTTTTCTAGAAAGAAAAGATCCCAAAATTATGGCCAATTAAGAAAAGTGAATGAATTTTCATTAATTAATTCTGCTTAAAAATGTCCAGCATTTGTAAATCTCAAAAGTAATCAAATCAATACAGCAGTTCCGTCCTCTACCCAGTCGATGCTGAGTAGCCGCTTCTAGTTTATGTATACATAGAAATAGCATTAAAATTCTACTTAAAAATGTCTGTCATTTGTAAATCTCAAAAGTAAACAAATCAATACAGCAGTTCCGTCCCTCTACTCAGTCGACGCTGGGTAGCCGCTTCTAGTTTATGTATACATAGAAATAGCATTAAAATTCTACTTAAAAATGACCAGCATTTGTAAATCTCTAAAGTAAACAAATCAATACAGCAGTTCCGTCCCTCTACCCAGTCGACGCTAGGTAGCCGCTTTTACTTTATGTATACATAGAAATAGCATTAAAATTCTACTTAAAAATGACCAGCATTTGTAAATCTCTAAAGTAAACAAATCAATACAGCAGTTCCGTCCCTCTACACAGTCGACGCTGGGTAGCCGCTTCTAGTTTATGTATACATAGAAATAGCATTAAAATTCTACTTAAAAATGACCAGCATTTGTAAATCTCTAAAGTAAACAAATCAATACAACAGTTCCGTCCCTCTACCCAGTCGACGCTGGGTAGCCGCTTCTAGTTTATGCATACATAGAAATAGCATTAAAATTCTACTTAAACATGCCGCTTCTAGTTTATGTATAAGGTCAAACTGATTTTAAGACGAAAATATCATAAATGATAAATAAGAACTCTGCGGATAAGCAACACTAGATACCCAAGATTTACATTTCTGCATTTGGACGGACTCATTTTTAACCGGAATAAAATTACATTCATCAGCTCTGGATGGACACTGGTTGCCGCCTAATAGGACTTCAGCGAGGATCGAACTCGCTATCTATACATATATAAAGGGCAGTTGTATGTACGTGTGTATGTATGTATTTATGGGTGAAACTACAAAAATAAAACAATTAGTGAATGTGTATATATATTTACTTTGTCATTAATTGTTTTATTTTAAATATAAATAAAATATTCACCGTTTTGCACAAAAAGCAAGCTATGGTGATAGTGAATGTGTATATAGATTTACTTTGACATTATGACCAGAACTTGCATTTTGGGCAAAAATAATGAAGATTTTATTTATGTTTATGTATGTATGTATGTATGTCCGGAGGAAACTACGAAAATATATTACAATATCAATCTATCTATCAATCTATCTATCCATCTATCTATCTACAAAGTGCAGTTGTGTGTATTTATGTAAGGGTGTATGTCCAGAGGAAACTATGAAAATAAAACAATTAATGACAAAGTAAATATACATACACATTCACTATCACCAGAGCTTGCTTTTTGTGCAAAAATAATGAAGATGTATCATTTTTATTTATGTCTGTGAAGATATCTAAAAATTAAAATTTGAATAGTAAAAGAAGGGAAAGTCATTGGCAGCATTCGTGATAAACAAATTAATTATGGAAGACCAAGACAATCAATGGATCTGCGAGATTAATGTTTTATACTCCACTTCTACCCTAGAGATGCTGGGTATGCGCTTCTAATTTAATAATAATAGATCTTGGAGACGTTTGTTAACCATTACACCATGATGGGACGCCCCCTACAAGTGCGATGACCAATAGGAACGGAGGGTGAGAGAGATTCAAGGGAATCCGTGTTGGCGGTACACCTTGATGATGATGATGATGATGATGATGATGATGATGATGATGATGATGATCTTTTCGCTGTCTACAGCGAATTGTCAGTTTTAATCTCATGAAATGTCCACCACACTGAATGTAGGAATCAAATTTACTTAGAAAAAAAATGGCATTACCTTTAAACCAACGTAAATCCATTTTTATCTGTTTTATTTATTCTGTCAGTAGACCGACGCCTATGGCTTCAAAAATAATAAAAATAAATAATTAGTGAAAACATCTATTTATTTATTTATTCATTTATTTATTTATCATAATATATATGCATGTGTGTGTGTGTTCCGTTGAGTTTCCGTTAAAACTACTAATAAATACACACACACACACACACACACACACACACATATATATATATATATATATATATATATTAGTAGTTTTTATATATATATGTGTGTGTTTATATATATATATATATATATATATTAGTAGTTTATATATATGTGTGTTTATATATATATATATATATGTGTGTGTGTGTGTGTGTGTGTGTGTGTGTGTGTGTGTGTGTGTGTATAAGGGTAGAGGAGACATGAAGTCCACGATGCTTGGTAACTGACAGTTTCCCGCCTATGCAATTTTCAAACCAACATATATAGAGAGAGATATAGATATAGAGATAGAGATAGAGATAGAGAGACATATATATATATGATATTTATCATCATTTTATAATAATAATAATAATAATAATAATAATAATAATAATAATAAATAAGTAAATACATACATACATACATACAAAGTAAACCAAACGTTCAAAAAATAAATGATAAAAAAACTTATATAATAATAATAATAATAATAATAATAATAAATAAGTAATAACATACATACATACATACAAAGTAAACCAAACGTTCAAAAAATAAATGATAAAAAAACTTTCTTTTTTTTTACTATAGATTTTACATTCCCAAATAAAACTTATTCCTAACTAAAGTAACTTATTTATGGAAAATTTATGACGTCAATTCAAAGTATTAGATTTTGAAAAGTCGTAAAAGATTATTCAAGCAAGAATAAATACAACTGCGCAGTATTTGAACATGTGTTCTTAAAATATCATCGATATTTATTTGAAAGCAATTTTTTTTTTTTAATAATTCATTATTTATTATTATTTATTATTCCTATTGTCTATTGTTTTATTTCTTAGTATATTAATATATAATAAATACCCATACTGTCAGGACGTCGCTTTGGATAAAAAGGTCCGAATTTACAAAGACCGCAAACTTGCGTTGTGGAATATCCGGACAATGCTCGACAGACCCAACTCACATAGACCAGAAAGAAGGAGCGCTATAATATCCAAAAATACCATGTCGATATTGCAGCTTTCAGCGAACATCAAGCGAAACTTGGAGGACTTGAATATCTCCATTGGCAGTTGGCAAGACGCAACCAGAGATCGAATCAAATGGAGAAACCAGATTCGCATGGTGTTGTAGCGTTTGTTTGTATTCGCCTGGTGGAGTTGTCTGCCCCTTTTAGTTCCATGATGCCCGCTAGGGCACCAGTATAAAAGCGCCGGTTTCAAAACCTTCGCTATCTCTCTAGATAGTTTTCACCAACTACGAGCCACATGGGGTAGATTCTATCTAAACCCTCTCGTGGGGCTCCGCCCCCTTACATTACTGTGAGTTCTTTACAGCATGGACTATCGCTAGTCTCATGTCTGTACTCTTTTATGTTATACTTTGTATCTTTCATGAATGTGTCTATCTTTATTTGTGTAACTCTGTTTACCTTATTATGAACGTTGTATTCTACTGTTATCCATGTGCTGTGTTATTAAATGTTTGTCTATTAACCTTTGTCGGAGTTATTTGTATTTAAAGCATGTTGAACTTTAAACCATCCTTACAGTGTCATCATCAGATACGATGGACAGCTACCTACTATATTAATAGATATTATTATTATAAACAAGATGTGTCAAAAAGTATCGAGATTTTCGGTACTTTTTGACACACCTTGTATTCTGAAAAATTAACGTTCCATTCATTCTTGATTTCTATCTATATACAACTTTAAAATCTGTACTTTTTTACACACTCTGAAAAAGAATTAACGTTACATTTATTGTTCATTCCTATCTTGGTAAATTCAGCTTTGTTAAGTATCTGGCCGCCATCCTTGGCCAGTTGAAAAGGACTTAAAGTAAGTAAGTCCTGAACTATAGAATCCTTTGATAAGTGAATAAGTCCTAAGTTTTGGAATCCTATGTAGTGTCAAAGGTCCAGTGATATAATCCTATGATCCGTCGTCCACAAAGGCTCAAAGCAATATGTTCAGGTATGACCAGAAAATTCATTATAAATAATAATATCAGCAGCAGAATACTGCCAGTGGTTGGTCAATAGGTTGGTCACATGGTTATCGGCGAGTCTATAATTAAAAGTGACCATTTACCACACGCCTTATATCTTAAAATTCTCAACAAGCTTCAATCACGATACTTTTTGACACACCTTGTAGGTATGACCACGTTTCGTCAGGGGAGATAATTTGTTTAATCTTTTCATTTTTTTTATTCTAAAAGACTTACCAAAAAGATGGGAATTGTCCAGTTTAAAGGAATTCCTCAGCACATTATTCATTAAGGAAATGAATAGCTTATTTTAATTTTTAAAATGATTTTTAAAAATATTTTTTATCAATTAAGATTCTGGAGGCGGTCAACCTTCAGTCATTGAAATAAAAAAATGTCCCTAATTTTGACATTTCCAGAAAGATCAAATCCAGAAAACCACATTAAAAAAATAAAAATAAAAACAGTAAAAAATTTCAACATCCGATAAAGGTCATTTGAAAATTGAAAAGTTATTTTCTTAAAATTCAAAAAAATAACTTTTGTTGCATTTTTTTTCTCTTTTCGTAGTTTTTTAAACGATATTTTTATCTAAATTGATGCAAAAAAGTATTTTCTCTTATTTAATGGAACTATTTTTATGCACTTAAAAATCTCATAGTGAATTTGAAGGTGGCATGTTGAACGTGATATTTTTGTCTGGAATAAAGATTTATCTAGTCAATCTACAAAATATAAGATTAAAAATGCACGATTTTGCGCAAAATATTTTCCAAGATTTTTATATATAATCAATATTAAAATTCGGAAAAGTTAGAACTATCTGTGAGATTGTCATGGCAACAATAATTGTTGCCATGACAACCTCACAAATAGTTCTAACGTTTCCGAATCTTTATTTTCCGAAAATTTTTCAAATAATTATCTGAAGAAACGGGGAAAATAATTAATAAATAAACACTCCACCATATTGGTTTTCACGTTTCCATTGCTTCGTTTTATTATAAAAACGGTGTTTTTCTTATTTCATTATTCAATTTGCACATCTCTTTGTAATTGAAAATTTATTGATATAGAAAAGTGTTACAGATACGGATTACGTGTGTGTGTGTGTGTGTGTGTGTGTGTGTGTGTGTGTGTGTGTGTGTGTGTGTGTGTGTGTTTGTTTGTTAAGGTAGCGTGGACATGGACTCAATAGCACCTGGTTAGTGACAGTTTCTACTTGGTCTGAAGATCGTATAGGCGAGAAATTGTCAGTAACTCGACGCCGTTGACACCATGTTCCCGCCACATTAACTTAAATATAAATGCTCCATCTGTTTACTCATAAATATATCACCCATATATATATATGTGTGTGTGTGTGTGTGTGTGTGTGTGTGTGTGTGTGTGTGTGTGTGTTTGTTAAGGTAGCGTGGACATGGACTCAATAGCACCTGGTTAGTGACAGTTTCTACTTGGTCTGAAGATCGTATAGGCGAGAAATTGTCAGTAACTCGACGCCGTTGACACCATGTTCCCGCTACATTAACTTAAATATAAATGCTCCATCTGTTTACTCATAAATATATCACCCATATAATATATATATGCCTGTGTGTGTGTGTGTGTGTGTGTGTGTGTGTGTGTGTGTGTGTGTGTGTGTGTGTGTTAAGGTAGCGTGGACATGGACTCAATAGCATCTGGTTAGTGACAGTTTTCTACTTGGTCTGAAGATCGTATAGGCGAGAAATTGTCAGTAACTCGACGCCGTTGACACCATGTTCCCGCTACATTAACTTAAATATAAATGCTCCATCTGTTTACTCATAAATATATCACCCATATAATATATATATGCCTGTGTGTGTGTGTGTGTGTGTGTGTGTGTGTGTGTGTGTGTGTGTGTGTGTGTGTTAAGGTAGCGTGGACATGGACTCAATAGCATCTGGTTAGTGACAGTTTCTACTTGGTCTGAAGATCGTATAGGCGAGAAATTGTCAGTAACTCGACGCCGTTGACACCATGTTCCCGCTACATTAACTTAAATATAAATGCTCCATCTGTTTACTCATAAATATATCACCCATATAATATATATATGCCTGTGTGTGTGTGTGTGTGTGTGTGTGTGTGTGTGTGTGTGTGTGTGTGTGTGTGTGTGTGTGTTAAGGTAGCGTGGACATGGACTCAATAGCATCTGGTTAGTGACAGTTTCTACTTGGTCTGAAGATCGTATAGGCGAGAAATTGTCAGTAACTCGACGCCGTTGACACCATGTTCCCGCTACATTAACTTAAATATAAATGCTCCATCTGTTTACTCATAAATGTATCACCCATATAATATATATATGTCTCTCTGTGTGTGTGTGTGTGTGTGTGTGTGTGTGTGTGTGTGTGTGTGTGTGTGTGTGTGTGTGAAATGTAACGTCTTTTTCATAATGTATCAGAATTGTCGTAGGAATATAAGAAATAATTATCTCTTAGATCTGTCACAAGTCCGTTGGGAGCTCGTAGGGTGTCATGTGTCATCTTTTTGCCTCTAATCTTTGACTAGTAAATACGTTGTCTCTGACCCTGCCAGTCTACATGGTTATATTACCAACACAGCGGGGCGTGATCTATTTAACTCGTTAACAGGTACTACCAATCCGAGTAGACCAGGGAAATAATGGCGATGAAGGGGTACTCCACATTCCTCAGAGCTCCAGTACTAAGACTTCACCACCAGGTGCAGTTTAACGCCATACCCAGCACACAAGGATCCTCAGCCACTGCCTTCTAGCACATAGATGATAAAAAAAATTATGGATGCACGTGATGTAATGATTGCACGGCCAGACGAGTTCAAATCCGGGACGAGGCTGTTTATATTTCACATATAGCCAATAACTTTGGGAAAGGTATGCATCCGACTATTATCTCTTCATCTATCGGTAAATAGTAGATCAGACAAGACTCTTTTACAGTGGTTTGGCAACCAGTCTGGGAGAAGGAAAAAATCTGAATTATATATATATATATATATATATATATATATATATATATAGTCAAACGGTGTGTTTGAAAATGGCGAAGGCCGACAATTTGTGGGAGATTATGTGCTTAATTAAAGTCATACCTAATTTTGTTAATTAATTAAATTTTCTGAAATGTACATACAGAGATGACTTTTTCTCGATTTGTTTACGCTTTACATTTAAACCGATATGCACGCCTAATTCATTTAGTTATAATTAATTAATTAACAAAATTAGGTATGACTTTAATTAAGCACATAATCTCTCTCACACACACACACACACACACACACACACATATATATATATATATATAATATATATATATATATATATATATATATGAGGAAGAAAGAATAAAGAAAAAGAAAGAATGGATAATAAAAGATGAATTTAATCAATATCACTTACACATGTGTTCCAGTCAGTTTATTTATGTGTACACGATTCAAACTATTATTATTATGAAATAAACAAATGAAATGAAATAATAATATTAGAAAAATGTAAAAAATATTCCGTACACAGAGAAAATTCGACCTTCATCAGAGTGAAATTTTATTTTGAATGAAAAACTTCGATGGAGAAAAACGGAGAATTTTTTTTTAAATGTTCGAAGAGAATTTTTTAAATTCACTTTCAGGACGCTGAACGATATAGAGCCGTTTCGGGACTTATCAACAAGTTAGGGATAAATAATAACACTTTATTTTTGCAATACATAATTGTATCCATCATAACTCCTAGAAAAATCAAATATTCTAATTCTCGAGATTTGCTAACGGCTCGTTTTTCCTCATATCATCGGATTCAATTCCAATTCAATTTTTACATACATACACACACACACACACACACACACATATATATATATATATATATATATATATATATATATATATATATATATATATATATATATATGATAAAAAGGGTTGTGTGCAATAACATCGGGACGATCTTATAGGTTCTGGGGCTTGACGTGACCAGTCGGTTGTTGAAAGTCACGGACTGCTCATCCACCAGAATTCTGTCCTTAAGCATCAGGGGTCGCCATCCACGGACAACGAGTGGCCCTATTGTGGTGGAGGTCTTACCCCTCTGCAGAGGTGCTGTGGGTGTATTCTACAGCCCAATCGATAGGGTGGAGTTTGAATAGGGGATTACCATTTAGTATCTGTCACAAAATTAATGGCGGTAGCCATTGATCTATAGGTCATATTGATTTCCGCAGACTTGATCGAAGCCGACTTGAGATCACTGGGCTGTGGACACAGGTTACCCGGTCATCAGGCTGTAGTTTTCTGAATTGGCATGACCGTCTGCTCGGTTCCAGGTCGAGATGTAGTATCAGGCCATTCAGTGGAACTAGTGTGTTCTTAACAATGCCGAGCTTGTGAAGAAATCTAAAAAAGAATAGAAATACATAGCGAGATTAACAATAGCAATAACGAAAGCTTTGTTATTCTTGCACAGCGCGAGGAAATGGAGAAGAAGACGATTGTGAAGAGTTCATATTAGCTTTGAAATGTTCTCGCTAAAATTTGGTTTCATAGTCACGTTGATATTAATATATTTTTTTTTTGTTTTGTTTTGTTTTTTTTGATGGGGTTGTTTTCTGTTTTTAGATGAAGGTTTCTCTGATGGTAATGTGAGGAAAATTGAGAGAACAACAATAAAAAAATTACTATAAAATAAAAAAAAAAGAAAAAGAAAAAACGAAATGTATTAGAATAAAATATCTGAAAGGAAAATAAAACCAAATTACCTGGCCCTTCCCTTTTTTTTATTTTTTATTTTATTTTATTTATTTATTTATTTATTGTACAGGATATGCCTAGGAACTACAAGTTTCCGGGTTCGATACCAGCTTTCGCCAACTCAGCGCATGAGTAGCACAGCTTAGATTTATGCGGTAAAGTGGGAGAGCTGATCGTAGGTATGGTGCGCCACCTCAGACGTGGAAAACTATCTCCTTGGTCTAGCACTAGTGAAAAGTGGATAGACTCCCTCACTATCTGGCTGATACGGACAATAGGCCATTCAGCTGACCCTTTATAACTCACTATATATATAAGACACGATACCGAAACTAATTATGGATATTCTTCCAAAGAAATGACTAGTATCTAAAAAAGAGTAGTAAAAATATTTGCACACACATATACATATATATATATCTTATATCTTATTATAATGGAGATTGTGTGTTTTTCTGTCTGTAACCGAAACTATATTACTAATCGAGTCACAATTAACATAGTTATTTACATCACATTCTTCTTGATTTTATTTATATTTAAACCTCAGTTATTAATAAAATTGCTTCACCTTTTTATTAGTGTTGTCCATATCTACATACTAATAACATGCTATTGTATTTATATATACAAAATATAGCGGTTTGCAGTGTGAACGGGAAGGCTAATTTGCATATTGATATTAAAAATGTGATTTTATTAAATATGTGCTTAGTATTATTGATTTCTAATTGTTTGGTTTTATTTTAATGAATATAAGCAAAAATCTCTCCAATGAATCTTAAATGAAATCCATTAACAAGAAAAAATAAGTATAATTTTATTCTTTATTTCCTAATTTAACTAAATAGTTAAATAAGTAAAATTCAGCAATGAAAGACGGCAGTGATGGAAGAGTAAGTTTCATTTCTATTTTTCTATTATACCCCCACTCTGTTTCAAATCTTTTTATCTGCATTCTTATTAGACTTTCTAATTTAATACGATATTTCATTACATTAAATCTTAAATACATGCACCCGGAGGGTGCATATATTTGCTAGTATAATTTAATATACCAAGCGTGTTGGTAGATCCTTGCGGAGAGAAAAAAACCAGTAGAAAGTTTGATTGTAAAAATATACTACCAAACATCAACCAGGAAGAAAAAAATTTTTGAAAAAAAGAAAGGACCAAGATATTCGTACCAACAAAAAATAATCTATTGGTACAGTATTTGGCCAAAAGAAAAAACAATTTATATGTATATATATGTATATAAGATATATATATATTCATATAACCGCTAGGAGAAGCTAATATGTAAAAAGTGCTCGATACCTAAGTAGAGCCAAGTAATAACTCATTAGATTATCTTTATATATATATATATATATATATATGTGTGTGTGTGTGTGTGTATCTGTGTGTGTGTGTGTGTGTGTGTGTGTGTGTGTGTGTGTGTGTGTGAACTTCAGCGCTACACAAGCAACTCTTGCAACGCTGCCGTTACCAAACTATATTGTTTTTTTTGTTTCTTTTTTACCTTTCCTTTGGATCACAACGGCAGTGTGGAGAGGGAGGATCTGCTGTTTGGGCAGCAGCACATCCTCCCATATCAATCCGTCCAGGCTACGTAGTTCAAAAAAAAACTTTTTGGACACTATACCATCGTCTTTCGCAGACGGAAGTATGCCAACGCACAACAAGGATTGACATGCTGTAAAATCTAACCAAACAGCCAACCAGCCAACCAACCAACCAACCAATGCTTCTAAGTATACTAGCAGATTTATCTTAGTAAATACAGCTTCAAACTCGGCACTTTTATGACACACTTGTATATATATATATGAAGAAAATATCAGATTAAGAGGAGTCCGTCCAAATGTGAGGAAAAGTTATGGAAAAAAGTGAATAACAGACACAGAGAATTACTTTCAGTTAATATTCAGAAGCCTCCAAGACCAACAAAGGCGAAATATTAAGGCATAAAATAACCCAACAAGGGTTGACATGCCGTAAAATCTAACCAATATGTTTTCAATTCTTTCTCTAATCTCTAATTCATCCAGCGTCTTTTCTAGGATGGATTACAACAAAGCATGCAAGATAATCCCTCAATTGGATTTGTAAACATTGAGTGGCTATGGTGGATCCACCAGAGTAAAATAGAAATCAAAGGAGGCTACATATATTTACCAACTCCCCCGCACGAGTAGTTTTCCTTCTCCTAGACTGGTTACCAACCCATGGTTAAAGGGCCCAGTCTGCCCTGCTATTTGCCCATAGCTGGAAGGAGAATTGGATTCATGCCTTTCCCAAGGGCATTAGCGCTATGTGAAATGCAAACAGCTTCATCCAGGAATTGAACTCGTGTCGACGAGTCCATTTCCTATTACTCTAACCATTAGACCTCGCGACTCCAAAGGGGGATATAAGTAAAAAAAAAATTTTTTTCAAAAGGTTGAGCACCACAGGTCTAAACAACTTTTAAAATGATAATAACTTTTTTTCAGTTTTGAAAAAGGTATTTTCCATATGGCTTGTATGACAGAAGAAGGCTGTAGAATGGGTTGGCTGATACATTATGGTCACACCAAAAGTAATGAAAGGAATGAGATCAATAGCTAAAAAAAACAAAAACTCTTGGAATGTTAATGACTATTTTCAAAATTGCACAAATTTCCGTCTGTTCGGGGATTTAATTCGAAACAAGGTCCTATACCAAGATCAAAAAAAACTTTTCTTGGGTAGAATTTTACGAGGAACCCAATGGTGGTATTTATATTTATCCTTGAATTACCGACAGGATATGTGAAAATAGTAAAAAAAGAAATCCAATGGTAAGCCATATGAGATTCAAAAATTGCATCAACCAGAATCTGTTCTTGAGAACGAAACGCATAAAATTCTCTGGGACTTTGAAATAAAAACGGATTACCTTATCCCAGCAAGAATACCAGACCTAGTGCTGATTAACAAAAAAGGAAAGAACTTGTCAACTGGTGGATTTCGCAGTTCCAGCAGATCACAGGGTGAAGCTAAAGGAAAATGAAAAAATGGACAAATACCTGGACTTTGCCAGAGAACTGAAAAAGTTATGGAATATGAAAGTGAAAGTGATACCAATTGTAGTTGGTGCACTTGGAACAGTCCCAAAAGGATTGGAAAAGGGTTTGGAAAATCTGGAAATCAGTGGAAGGATTGATACCATCCAGAACACTGCACTGCTGCCATCTGCCAGAATACTCAGAAGAGTCCTGGAGACCTGAGGAGACTTGCTGTCACCCAGACTCCAGTGAAAGACCATCAGCTAACGCTGATGTGAAAACTCAAAAGGGGTAAATAATAATAATGATACTTTCATAGCATTATAAATGATAAAGAGTATTGGGGGATATAATTTTGATCTTTGTAAAATTTAATAACATGAGTTCTTAAATCCCACTTAAACATTTGTCAAATATCTTCAAATCTGAAATTGTTTATGAATAATTCAAGAACGTCATATTATTATTATTATTATTATTAAAAGTAACTAGTGTTCTGCTCATCGTAATTGCTGTTATTTTTTCATCATAACTACAACGTTCATTATTATTATTTGCTCCTTTTGAGTTTTCACATCAGTGTTAGCTGATGGTCTTTCACTGGAGTCTGAGTGACAGCAAGTCTCCTCAGGTCTCCAGGACTCTTCTGAGTATTCTGGCAGATTGCAGAATTGCAGTGTTCTGAATGGTTTCAATCCTTCCTCTGATATCCAAACTTTCCAAACCCTTTTCTAATCCTTTTGGGACTGTTCCAAGTGCACCAACTACAATTGGTATAACTTTCACTTTCATATTCCATAGCTTTTTCAGTTCTCTGGCAAGGTCCAGATATTTGTCAATTTTTTCATTTTCCTTTAACTTCACCCTGTGATCCGCTGGCACTGCAAAATCCACCAGTTGACAAGTTCTTTCTTTTTTGTTAATCAACACTAGGTCTGGTCTTCTTGCTGGGATAAGGTGATCCGTTTTAATTTCAAAGTCCCAGAGAATTTTGTGCGTTTCGTTCTCAAGAACAGATTCTGGTTTATGCATATACCATTTTGTTGTGTGGTCAAAATTTAATTTCTTGCATAATTCCCAGTGGATCACCTTCCCAACCCAGTCGTGTCTAGTTTTGTATTCTCGTTGTGCTAGTTTGCTACATTCGCAGAGTATATGGTTAACAGTCTCATCTCTATTACCGCAAAGTCTACATTTACTATTTTGTTGGGTCTTATCAATTTTCGCTTTGATGTAGTTTGTCCTTATGGCATTATTTTGTGCAGCAATTATAAGTGATTCTGTTTCTCTTTTGAGGTTTCCCTTTCTTAACCATGTCCAAGTCTTTCCATGTGCAACCTCATCTATTTGTCGTTTGAAGCGTCCATATAATTGTTTTTCTTCCCATTTTTGTTTTCTAGTCTTTGTCGTTTTTCTGTTGGTCCATCTGCCGTTTCTACTATTGTTGGTCGCCATAAGTAATTTGTCTTTGCTCTTCCTTGTGTAATCTTCAAGTTGTTGGATTGTGGTTTCTACGCATTCCTCTATGTTGGCAAGACCTCTTCCCCTTCCTTTCTTGACACATACAATCTATCTCTATCATCTCTAGGGTGGAGAGCCTTGTGCATGGTCATTAATTTTCTCGTCCTTTGGTCTATCTGTCTGAGTTCTTCTTTTGTCCATTTTAAGAATGGTCCTGAGTATCTTATAATGGGGACAGCCCAGGTATTAATTCCTTTGATCAGATTTCTGCTGTTAAGTTTCGTTTCTATAAGTTTTCTAGTTCTCCTGAGATATTCTTTTTTAACTTTTCCTTTCATTTCTGCTTGCATGATATTGTCCGCTTCTAAAATTCCTAAGTATTTGTAGCTTTCATTATTATTATTATTATTATTATTATTATTATTATTATTATTACGATCAACGTATCTAATGGCGATCTCTACTAACCACTTCCACGTTTCTCCATGTAAAACGTCTTTAAAAAAAATGATTTACAGTTTCTCTTGATGATCTTAATCTGTCAAAGGGTTAAGAGACAAATCTTTATTATCCTCGTCCTCTTAAAAAAAATAAAAATATAAAAGCCGCATTTGGAGAAGTAAAAAATATTTTAATCATAAAAGGGTGAATGGCATCTGGTTGATCTCTTCAGAATTTCAATGGCGTCCATTAGAAAAATCCTCGTTTGATTTACTCTATTATTCAGTAACGGATCAAGGCCAAGCTATGATAAAGTGGTGTATTTCCGGGTTGTGTTTTTAGGAAGGGAGGGGTCTTATTTTTATTTTATGTAAAGATCACTGTTATTGTAATCGGGATCTTTACATTAGATGTTTCAAAAGACAACAACTACCAATCAAATGACAGCAAGTTTTATCGTATATTGTCGGAAATTCAATCGAGAATTATCTTCCCCTGTCGCTAGGGGGAAAATCGCCAAATAATGCCAATAAAATTTGCAACAAGTTCTTGTGTTATTTGTCAATACATGTATTAAATTTCCACTGTTTGTTTGTCTTCTTTCGTCCGAACAATTTGCCTACAACTGGGAGATTTAAGAGGCTCCCCCCACTTTTAAACCCGCAATTCCTCTTAATATCAAAGCATTTTTCCTTAGTATTCTCGTCTATATTCAACAATTCGGAGCCCCGCCGTAATAAATAAACACGACGACACGAGTTCAAATCCTGGGTGAGGCTGTTTGTACATAGCATTAATACCCTTGAGAAATATCAAATACAAATGATTTCTGAACAGATCTATTTGACCTAAAGATGGGACTGTAGAGTTATGGGATATAATGGTTATCATTGTAGGAAATGGATGTAGTGACTAGAGTTCAAATACTGCCATTGTTATCGGGATCTTTACATTAAATGTTTCAGAAGAAAAGTACTACCAATCAAATAAGGTAATCCTTAACTATTTCCTCGTAAATTCCTACCATAAAATAAATTGAACCCTCATTTTATGTCCGTGTTTTTGCAATAAATGTTTTATTTTTCTTGTACCCGTTATTTTACAATACTAAATATATTTTATTTATTTATTTTAATATTCACTTCAATGTGTATATTCTAAAAGTTTTTTTATTTTGTGAGAATGGTTAGTTTTAAAGTGGGGGCTCGTTTTACAATTTAGGCATAAATTGGATCCTCCATTTATGACCGTAATTTTGTTTTTTCGTCGATGATGATTAAAATCTGACGTTTTTATTTTAGAGTACCAAAGCCAAAAAAAAAAAAGAAATAACAACAACAAAAGGAGCCCCCACTTTAAAACACGGACATAAAATGAGGGTTCTGTTTATTTTACGGTAGGAATTTACGAGGAAATAGTTAAGGATTACCTCAAGTGACAGCAAATATTTTCGTATATCAAAGCATTTTTCCTTAGTTGGCACCTTTCCGTCCACTAAGGACGATGGTGTAACGTCCAAAAAATTATTAAATATATATTTTTTTTAATTCTTTTTTTTAATTATCTTCATCTGCGATAGTGGCTGTGCAGGCCAATCCCTGGGTGACAGTCTTTGGTGCACTGACTGCACACGGTGATGCTTTCTGTGGCTGCTGTTTTCTCTCACTCTTTCTGGTTCTCTTTGCTGTCGATGCTATTCTCCTCACCGCCTCATTCCTCTTCGTGCATTAAAGCACCAGGCCGCTCGGTTTTCTGCATCGATCTCCCACGTGTTTTCTTTAGTATTCTCGTCTATATTTAACAATGCGGAGCCGCAACGGTTACCGTCGTAACAAATACACACTACGACACGAGTTCAAATCCTGGACGAGGCTATTTGCACATAGCGCTAATAGCCTTGGGAAATGTCAAATACAAATGATTTTTAAACAGATCTATTTGACCAAAAGATGGGACTGTGGACACATGGGGTTATCATTGTAGGAAATGGATGTGGTGACCAGAGTTCAAATCCTGGATGAAGCTGTTTGCATTTTCACATAGCACTAATACCTTTGGGACAGGTATGAATCCAAATATTCTCCAACCTGCTATCGGTAAATAGTAAGGCAGACTGGGCTTTTAATCATTGGTTAGGCAACCAGTCTAAGAGAAGGAAAACTGAATGTTAAACACCGCGTAAGAAATTGGTCTTGTGTCAAATTTCAGTGTGAGAGGATTGGTAAATATGTATATTCAACAATACTATGGATCTCAAATCCTACTTGAATCTCTTACTGTTCCAGTATCTTCCTGTAGGTTTTTTTTTGTGGGGGTGGGTTGATCCGTTGTTTCAATAATTATACATATTTACCAACCATTCCGCACGAGCAGGATGTGACACAAGGTCAATTTTAAGTGGAGTTTAGCAGGTTTGAATTCAGAGTTTTCTTTCTCCTAGACCGGTTGCCAAAACAAAGTTAATGAACTAAGTGTGTAACACTATTTACCCATAGCTGGATTAATCGTTGGATTAATGCTTTTCTTAAGGATATCATTGCTATCAAAATGCAAGCAGCCTCGTTCAGGATTTTAATAATTATAGGCACTATCTTAACCGGAAAATTTCGCATTACACTTGTCAGACTGGATGTTGGTGGTATTGCAGTAGATGCTAAAACTCCATGTAACTAATTAATGCACTGTCCTTTAAATAGACAGAATAAAGCAATAACTGTCGAGCTTACAAAAATTGACTGATTTATTTTAACAACACGTCAACCCGTCCAGGGTTATTTTATGCCAAGCAGTAAATTGCTTATGTCTTTTACAAAGATCCATTACTACTACTACTAGTAGTAGTAGTAGTAGTAGTAGTAGTAGTAGTATACCCAACCCGTTCACCATAGGTAGGATGTGACACAGTCGCAAGTATGAGGCATCCAGCGAGGAACGAACTCGCTTTGGCTGTAGTAATGGATCTGCGAGACTAGATTGCTAACCATTACACCACGATGGAATGTACTAGTAGTAGTAGCAGCAGCAGCAGCAGCAGTAGTAGTAGTAGTAGTAGTAGTAGTAGTAGCAGTAAATGTACTTAAAAATAAATGAAGAATTATGAAAGGTTAATTCTATGTTTTCACTTTGAAGCGTAATGTATTTTCAATTTGGAAAAATGTAGTCATTAGAATTTATGACGAAACTTCTATTAAAGCCTCATTAACAGAAAAAATGTTTTTTCTTTCTTTCTTTTTTTTCTTTTTTTCTTTTTTCATTTTTTTTTTTTTCTTTTTTTTCTTTTTTCTTTTTATCTTTCTTTCATCCTTTCATGCCAATGTTTATATTTCTTTTTTTTCTTTCTCTTTCTTTTCCTTTCTTTTTTCTTTCTTTCGTCCTTTCATATTAATGGTTATGATTTTTCTTTCTTTTTTTACTTTTCTCTTTCTTTTTTCTTTTTCTTTTTCTTTCATGCTAATGTTAATATTTCCTTTTCTTTCTTTTTTCTTTCTTTTTCTTTTTTCTTTTTCTTTTTCTTTCTTTTATCCTTTCATGCTAATGTTAATATTTCCTTTTCTTTTTTTTCTTTCTTTTTCTTTCTTTCATCCTTTCATATTAACTAGAAGTGGTTACCCGGCGTCGCCGGTCGAGGGGGGGATTTTTAAAAAGTTAGTCTCGCAGATCCATTATTACTTAAAAATCTCTGCGGAAATATATAACAATATAGTAAGAAATTTCCATTCAATGGTTTACATTTTTTTAAATAAGATATAAATGATGCAATTAATTCAATCAATCGATATCATATTTCAAAGTGAAAAATAACATACAAAAAAGGTAACCAAAATAACATGCAAATGACTTTCCATTCTGTTATTTTTTGAATTTGAATTTTTAAATATAAATCAAATCTTCATTATTTTTGTCTCAAAAACCAAGCCCAAGTGATATTTAATGTGTATATATATTTACTTTGACGTTAATTGTTTTATTTTCGAAGTTTCCTCCGGACATACAGATACACACAACTGCCCTTTATATATGTACATATGGTTATGATTTTTTTTTCTTTCTTTCATCCTTTGAAATTAATGGTTATGGTTTCCTTTTTATCTTTTTCTTTCTTTTTTTTCTTTTTCTTTCTTTCATCTTTTCATGTCAATATTTATATTTCTTTTAACTTTTTCTTTCTTTTTTCATTCTTTCATCCTTCCATATTAATAGTAATGATTTTCCCTTTTTTCTTTTTTTTTTCTTTTTCTTTCTTTCATCCTTTTCTACCCATGGTTAGGATTTTTATTTATTTATTTATTTTCTTTCTTTCATCCTTTCATACCAATGGTTATGATTTTTCTTTCTTTCTGTCAGTCAGTCTTTCTTTCTTTCTTTCTTTCTTTCTTCTTTCTTTCATTCTTTCTTTCATCCTACCATCTCTTTGGGTATATGTCTAAGACGCATCCAAATTTTTTTTTCACGAATAGATCTTGCCGCTGCCGCCGCTGCTGCTGCTACTGCTGCTGCTGTCGTCGACATCGCCTCAATCTTATTTTCGTTAATTTTCTTTAGATTCACTGCCAACGCTCCGCCGAAGGTCGATATCGACAACCTCGAATGCCATTGACGTTAACCGAGAAGTTCAACCGAAATGCCACGAAACGATCGACAGCAATAGGGCCATTTGTCACAAGGACGAATGAAAGGCCAATCGTTGTAATGAAATCAAAGACAGCTGGTAGTACGACATTTCGCCATGACGAGCAAAATGAATGCATTAGTTGCGTGCAGCTGCAAAGAAGAAAAAAAGTTGTGTAATATTGATTGTTATTTTTTCTTCTTTTTTTTTTTTCAAATTTTATTTTATATTGTTTAATTATCCTTTCTTGCTGACAGCGCGTTCGTTAACACAAAAGAATTGTGGTAAACACGACTAATCCATACAACAACAACAACAACAACAACAAAATATTTCAGGGAAATTTTGAATTAAATTATTTATAAATTACTGAAATGGATCATTAATTTGGACTGATCCTATTCTAGTAGTAACAATCCTAAACGGGATTTAACAGGTTTGAATTCAGAGTTTTCCTTCTTCTAGACTGGTTTTCCTAACCAAGATTAAAGAGCCCAGTATGTCCTACTATTTACCCATAGCTGGAGGGAGAGTAGTTGGATGCATACTTTCCCAAAAGTATCGGCGCTATATGAACTGTAGCTTCGTCCAGGATTTGAACTCGGGTCGACGAGTCCATTTCCAGCGACTCTAACCGTTACACCACACGCTTCCATTATGCGAATGATAAATAGACTGAGATTGATGCAAAGAAATTAAGACAAAAGGCATTTTTTTAAGTTTCTCTGAGTCTGGCACAAGGCCACAAATATGGTGTTCCCGGGTAGGGCCTGACCATTATGCAACAATGTCAACGGAATGAGATAGATTGATGGATAGATAGATAGATATAAACACAATTGGATATTTAGTATTATTTGGATTATTCGGACAATTGTTCTCATCTTTATTGTTATCTGTACAATGTTTGGGCCGATGTACCCTCCGGCCTTCATCGGGTATTTCTTGTCGGACTCTGGAACCTTCTCGAACTCTGTAACCTTTTTTTATCCACTACGCTAGTCCAGTTGGACGCCTATCATATCTTCAGACCAATTTTGGTCTGAAGATCGCACAGACGAGAAACTGTCAGTAACCAAGTGTTGTCTCCATGTTCACGATACCTTAACTCAAATATATCCAATATATATATATATATATATATATATATATATATATATATATATATATATATATATATATGTGTGTGTGTGTGTGTGTGTGGAAATACGGTGAGGAAATTAATCCGACAATATGAGAAGAAAATATTTTTAAAATATAACAAACACAGGATGTTATGATTAGGGGAAACAATTCTATGTGTCAATACTTAAGCATTTCGGTATATTGTACCATCTTCAGGACACTGTTAAGTAATGTTTATGTTATGTCATTGACTTTCATAAACAAACGCGCATATACAAATTAACGGTTAATAGCATCATATTCACACAATCATTATACACTTAACATATTTCATTTTGTCCCTCACATAAACATTACTTAACAGTGTCCTGAAGATGGTACAATATACCGAAATGCTTAAGTATTGACACTAAAAATTGTTTCCTGATCATAACATCCTGTGTTTGTTATATTTTTTTAATATTTTCTTCTCCTATATATATATATATATATATATATATAATATCATATCATGTCATATCATATCATATCATATATAGATATATAGATTGGAACGAAAGTCTTGTCCGATACAAAATAGTACTTATTTAACCAACAAAGACATATAAATTGAGAAATATAAACAAAACATAACTTGTCAGTGTCACTAAAATGTGGAAAATAGTCTCCCTTTGTTTATATTTCTCAATTTACATGATGTCTCTATATGATATTCAATCGCCGTTTTCCAGTCAACCACATATTACATAAAGAATTTTAACAAGAACAATTTGAAAATTAGATGTAATTTAGAAAGGATTATTAAGAAACGCTATAATGAAATAATGAATAATCACACAAAATAGAAATAGCAATAAGGTTAAACAGAAAAATGCAACTGTCGAAACTTTACAGTGTGCCCCACGAAGTGAAGATGCTTAACTAAAGGTGCCATTTACCAGGCCTCAGTAACATCTACCCAAAAGCCAAATCTACCTAAGTTCAAAATTAGATTTACAAACCACAAACACTAATATTTAAGCTTAGAAACACAACAACTTTATCTAGGTATATTTGGGACTTTGAGGGTCAGAACATTAAACACCGATTACACTGGCTTACAAAGAAATTGTGGCAAGCACAAAAATAGCTGTTTTAACCTAATTTGGGGGTGCTGAATTCAGATTTGATGGTGAAGTTACTTCCAATGCATTTATGTAGTAAAATTACTTCCAATGCATTTATGTAGTAAAATTACTTCCAATGCATTTATGTAGTAAAATTACTTCCAATGCATTTATGTAGTAAAGTCACTTCCAATGCATTTCTGGACATTGCTTGTTTAATAACACTGGTTTACAAAGAAATTGAGGCAAGCACAAAAATAGCTGTTTTAACCTAATTTGGGGGTGCTAAATTCGGATTTGAAATCCGTTTTTACTCATCACCTCTAGTTTTTTTAGATATACATACTGTACATCTTGTACACATACTGTACATAAAGGCGTATATGCATTCAGGGTTAATTTCTAATATTGTGTGACTTATGTCTTCTTTTTAAGTTATTATGCAATAAATGTAAGTGATAGCATTAAATTATATATATAGCTATATATCAAAACGGATTTGGGCAGTTAAGCGTAGCCAACACGTCTCAATCAACAGCCAGTAGTGCACTGGCAGTCACCGCAGGAGGTTGTCATCCCTCGCAGCGCAGGAGGAAGGTGTCCCTCGATAATTGTATTACACAATCTTTTGGGTATATATTTGTATTACAATTTCCAACGACGTACATTTTATTGATTTACATATGATTTAATTTCATATTCTCTAATGGCTTCAAGCTCGTCAAAACATCGAGGATGCCTCAACAAGGCCAATTCTTTCTGAATTGTGTATATTGTGCCATTCAAGTATATTGATTCCGTCAATGTTCTTTATCTATCCTGTTTTATCTGTAATAAGCTGCTGCAACTGTTGAAATAAGCACGTATATACTCTGTGTATACTAAAATGAGACTATTTAAAAGACAGAAAACTAGAGGTGATAGAGTAAAACTGTTTATAAATTTGAATTCAGCACATCCAAATTAGTAAAAAAACACCTATTCACATTCTTGCTTCAGACAAAAAATATCTTTTTGTAAACCAGTGTAATTAAAAAAATATATGTGTATAGAATAAATGTCCTAAAAGGATAAGAGTCTTTGTAAATAGTCTTGAGGCTACTGAATAGAGAATAAAGTCATCACTGATTTGTAAAGGCCCTCGTGTATCAGGTACACAGAGGGCCTGTGGGAGGCAAAGGTTCCTTTTGCTTGTCACTGCAAGCTTCCACTTTTGCTTATTTGTAAACAAACCAACAGACAATTTTTTGACATAAGAATTTCACTGTAATGTCAATATTGATTTTAATATTTTAATATTTTGCAAATGCTAACAACAATAACATGAAATAACTAATTCTTTTAATTAAAATCAATATTAAAATTACAGTGAAATTCTAATGTTTGTTGGTTTGTTTACAAAAAAACGGAAGCAGAAGTTAGCAGTGACAAGCAAAAGTGACCTTTTGATTACTGTGGTGATCTGTGGTGCTTATTGGAGGCTTGATCCCAGAAATTAAATATATTCTTTAAAATTCAAGATAAATCATGACGTATCCTGAATTTTTGTCTAAAAACACATTTTATAGTTGCCTGTGTTTGTGACTTTGAGGGTCAGAACATAACACCGATTACACTGGTTTACAAAGAAATTGTGGCAAGCACAAAAATAGCTGTTTTAACCTAATTTGGGGGTGCTAAATTCAGATTTGATGGTGAAGTTACTTCCAATGCATTTATGTAGTAAAATTACTTCCAATGCATTTATGTAGTAAAATTACTTCCAATGCATTTATGTACTAAAATGAGACTATTTAAAAGACGGAAAACTAGAGGTGATAGAGCAAAACTGTTTATAAATTTGAATTCAGCACACCCAAATTAGTAAAAAAAAAAACACCTATTCACATTCTTGCCTCAGACAAAAAATATCTTTTTGTAAACCAGTGTTATTGAATGAAATATCTTACGAAAATCAAATGTGTGCAGATCTCTAAAGGGTCCCTGCTACCTATGCCTACACGAAAAGTAGCTATAATTAAATTCCCGAATAAAAAAAAAATTGAACAATAGAATTGAATCAATATGCAATTGTAGACATAGGTTGGGTCGGTCACTGAAATATTATTAGAATTACAATAGTAAATTTGGCTAAACATTTTTTAATAGTTATTAATTTTGAATAAGAGAAATACTGAAGAAAAAAAAACAAGAAAAAAACTATAAATAACTTGGGAACTACATCGACTTAGTTAAGCGTAGGGTAAGCTCCTGATGAAATCATTTGGATTGAGACCATGGTAGACCCTCGACTCTTTTCGTCTACTAATATATATATATATATATATATATATATATATATATATATATATATATATATATATATATATATATAAAATTGTAGAAAAGTTGTTTTTCTATCAACCACGGTTTTGGCACTAAGATGCACTTTCTTCACGAGAACTAAATAGGCAAGGTAGCTACATTTTATATATACTAGGTCGCCTGCTCTATAATTTACGAAATACATTGAGCACTTTTGGATTAACAACTAATGCTACTACAATGAAAACGTGGGAGTAGCAGTTGAAGAATATATATCGACGTTAATGCACGCATAGGAAAAGCATGGACCGCTATAAATAAACTATCGATCATATGGAGGTCCAATCTCACAGACAAGTTAAAGAGACAGTTCTTCCAGGCCGTTGTCGTGTCAGTACTGCTGTATGGCTGCACCACCTGGACCCTAACTAAGTGACTAGAGAATAAACTAGATGGGAGCTGCACAAGAATGCTGCGGGTGATCATGAACAAGACGTGGAAACAGCACCCTACGAGGAAGCAGCTGTACGGCCACCTACCACATATCACCCAAACCACCCGAGTGAGACAGACAAGACACGCAGGACACTGCTGGAGAAACAAGGACGAACTCATAAGCGACGTCCTCCTGTGGAAGC
>CM042179.1:8959703-8962203 GCA_023376005.1 Doryteuthis pealeii | reverse complement strand
TTGGTTGGTTGGTTGGCTGGTTGGTTGGTTGGTTGGTTTTGATGGCATGTAAACCCAGTGGGTTCTTTTATGCTAAAGACCTTTTTGGTTTATTCTAACATATTATTACTACTTTCTAGTATGTTTGAACTTCATTGATTGGTTGGTTGGTTGGTGGTTGGTTGGTTGGTTGGTTTTGATGGCATGTAAACCCAGTGGGTTCTTTTATGCTAAAGACCTTTTTGGTTTATTCTAACATATTATTACTACTTTCTAGTATGTTTGAACTTCATTGATTGGTTGGTTGGTTGGCTGGTTGGTTGGTTGGTTGGTTGGTTTTGATGGCATGTAAACCCAGTGGGTTCTTTTATGCTAAAGACCTTTTTGGTTTATTCTAACATATTATTACTACTTTCTAGTATGTTTGAACTTCATTGATTGGTTGGTTGGTTGGCTGGTTGGTTGGTTGGTTTTGATGGCATGTAAACCCAGTGGGTTCTTTTATGCTAAAGACCTTTTTGGTTTATTCTAACATATTATTACTACTTTCTAGTATGTTTGAACTTCATTGATTGGTTGGTTGGTTGGTTGGTTGGTTGGTTGGTTGGTTTTGATGGCATGTAAACCCATTGGGTTCTTTTATGCTAAAGACCTTTTTGGTTTATTCTAACATATTATTACTACTTTCTAGTATGTTTGAACTTCATTGGTTGGTTGGCTGGTTGGTTGGTTGGTTGGTTGGTTTTGATGGCATGTAAACCCATTGGGTTCTTTTATGCTAAAGACCTTTTTGGTTTATTCTAACATATTATTACTACTTTTTACTATGTTTGAACTTCGTTATTTGGTTGGTTGGCTGGTTGGTTGGTTGGTTGGTTGGTTTTGATGGCATGTAAACCCATTGGGTTCTTTTATGCTAAAGACCTTTTTGGTTTATTCTAACATATTATTACTACTTTTTACTATGTTTGAACTTCGTTATTTGGTTGGTTGGCTGGTTGGTTGGTTGGTTGGTTGGTTTTGATGGCATGTAAACCCATTGGGTTCTTTTATGCTAAAGACCTTTTTGGTTTATTCTAACATATTATTACTACTTTTTACTATGTTTGAACTTCGTTATTTGGTTGGTTGGCTGGTTGGTTGGTTGGTTGGTTGGTTGGTTTTGATGGCATGTAAACCCAGTGGGTTCTTTTATGCTAAAGACCTTTTTGGTTTATTCTAACATATTATTACTACTTTTACTATGTTTGAACTTCGTTATTTGGTTGGTTGGCTGGTTGGTTGGTTGGTTGGTTGGTTGGTTTTGATGGCATGTAAACCCAGTGGGTTCTTTTATGCTAAAGACCTTTTTGGTTTATTCTAACATTATTACTACTTTCTAGTATGTTTGAACTTCATTGATTGGTTGGTTGGTTGGCTGGTTGGTTGGTTGGTTGGTTGGTTTTGATGGCATGTAAACCCAGTGGGTTCTTTTATGCTAAAGACCTTTTGGTTTATTCTAACATATTATTACTACTTTCTAGTATGTTTGAACTTCATTGATTGGTTGGTTGGTTGGCTGGTTGGTTGGTTGGTTGGTTTTGATGGCATGTAAACCCAGTGGGTTCTTTTATGCTAAAGACCTTTTTGGTTTATTCTAACATATTATTACTACTTTCTAGTATGTTTGAACTTCATTGATTGGTTGGTTGGTTGGTTGGTTGGTTGGTTGGTTGGTTAGATTTTACAGCAACCCTTGCATTATTTTTATGCCGAAGACGTGTTTTATCCATTCTTGCTGGGGATTCAAATTTTTTTCAAACTTTTTTTTTATCTATTCAACCCATAGATGGTCAGAGAGAACCTGAGAGTTATGACGATAAAGAGGTGGAGCGTCACACCTACCATCAGCTCCTTACTTTACCGCACAAATCCATGTGCTACTCATGCGCTAAGTTGGCAAGGGCCGGTATCGAACCAAGAATCTTGTGATTCCCAGCCGAACATTCTACCAATGAGCTAAACCGGCCCTTTATGAAGCTCATAATTCTATTTTAAACACACCTTTCGTCTTTTTATTAGAAAATACAGGAAACTCATAGTAATAAGATTGACACGAGGAAGCGAGAAAAATTATTTATTTTAGATTTATACTGTTCTACTGGACAGTATTTTATACAGATATATATATATATATATATATATATATATATATATATATATATATAAAGATAATCTAATGAGTCAGACGAACCTACTATTAGTTTTGCATAAAGCTCTTCAGGGCTAAAATCTGTCAGATTTTAGCCCTGAAGAGCTTTATGCAAAACTAATAGTAGGTTCGTCTGACTCATTAGATTATCTTTATTACTTGGCTCTACTTAGGTATCGAGCACTTTTTACAAATTAGCTTCTCCTAGCGGTTATATGAATATATATATATATCTTATATACATATATATACATATAAATTGTTTTTTCTTTTGGCCAAATACTGTACCAATAGATTATTTTTTGTTGGTACGAATATCTTGGTCCTTTC
>CM042179.1:8904703-8954703 GCA_023376005.1 Doryteuthis pealeii | reverse complement strand
TGTTTTTTCTAAAAATGTTAAATTCATATATATATATATATATATATATATAATATATATATATATATATATATAGTTGTCGAAAAATGTTTATCTCTCTACTATGGTTTCGGTGATCAAGTTAAACCTTGTCCAGGAAAACTAAAAAAAAAATATGTGGCTACATTTTATATATATTTGTCTGATTTGGAATTATTTTTATTGCTCTCTCTCTCTCTCTCTCTCTCTCTCTCTCTCTCTCTCTCTCTCTCTCTCTCTCTCTCTCTCTCTCTCTCTCTCTCTCTCTCTCTTTTTATTAGTTTATATGAATTTTAGTTTTTAAGTGTAGACTTTTTTCCTTTGAATTTAAAAATTTGTTTTTCATATAATGAAAACTTTGTATCAACTTATGATGAATATATATATATATATATATATATATATTCATCATAAGTTGATACAAAGTTTTCATATATATATATATATATATATATATATATATATATATATATATATATATATATATATATGAAGAAAGGAAGTGAATCCGACGGTATGTAGTATATTAAGAAAAATGAAAAAACACAGGTTTAAATGGGTTAAGTGGTATATATATATATATATATATATATATATATATATATATATATATATATATATGTATGTGTCTGTGTGTGTGTGTGTGTGTGTGTAATAACAATCATAGATAGAGCCCTTGGAATATTCTCCAGGAAATCTGGAAAAGATCCTGGTGAAAATGTAGATCAGATGAGGAATCAAAACTATTCAAATTGCACCATTGCTAAAATCAACCTTTTTTTTCCACAAAACCGGAATTATGCGGCGCCCAGTGCGAATCGAATTCACTAAAAAATGGTCGGCTAATCCAGCTTTCTAACCGTTACACCGTGTCAAGTGCCCATTATCATTTTCTAAGCTTATCTTAGTTGTGGCATGAGCTCGGAAGTAATAGGTGCTCAGTGAGAATCGAACTCACTGACGAATGGTCTGTTAACCTAGCTCGCAAATCATCACACCCCACGAGGTAATTTTTCAAGTTCAAGATAAAAGAATTTATTGTCTATGTGTACGCATGCGTAAGTGCGTGCATGCGCGCGTGCGTGTATATTCGTACGTACATGTGTGTGCGTGTGCGTGTGCATGCTTACTTACGTACGTACACATGCACGTGTGTACGTACGTACACATACGCAACCGGGAACAAATGCTGATAATCAAAAACTTTGTAATACGTACAAAAAAAAAATGGACGAAGATGAACTTGTGGCCTTTAATATAAAGGATTTTTTTTAATTAAAAATAAAAGAAAAAAGAAATAAGAAACTTAACTAATTGTTGACCCTAGTATACCGCTTTCGTAATTTCTGAAGACATCTGTAACAGGTCTCTTTGCAGGGGAATGGAGGGAGGAAGAAACAGTCTGAGAACACGATTAGGGTTAGGGTTAGGCGAATACAATTGCTTACGTAAAATGCTAAAGTTAAACATGCCCAACGTATTTGGTGCTTTGCCATTTTTTTAATACTTTGAGCAGTGATCGTGGAAATGGGGTTTGTATTGTTCAAATCGAATTTGGTAAGAGGTTGACGTAAGAGGAGAGAGGTGGGCGTGACGTGGGAAAGAAGAGGGAGCTGAAAAGAAATATCAGAAATAAGGAAAGGCAGACGATAGGAACAAACATACAACTTGATAGATAATTGGAAGAAAAAAATAATTTTGTAATTGCTAAATGTTAGACAAGGTCAAGGTACTGGGTTCGTTTCCCACCATTCAACTAAAAAATCATCCAGATGACTAATAAACGCTCTGCAGATAGGACTCATATTATCGTCTGCTACATACAGTTTTAAAGAAAAACGTTTAATAACATTAAGTATACTTTAAAAAAATAAATAATATCAATCAATAAGATTTTTTCTGTACATATATATTTACAATGAAAATAACCCATTGTATATAAAAAAAAAATTACATTGTGTTCCAAAAGTGTTTTGTCTCCCGAAGAAATATGGTTGGAACTGCGAGGTTTTCGGCTTACATATGCAGGACTGCATTCATCATCTGCGCTCTTGCTCACTTACTTATGGCGACGGGAAAACCGGGCAAACCGGGCAAAGTTTTGGCCAAAAAAGAAACGTTGCGATCCCAAAACTGTGTGTACGCATTTAATTTGAACAAAAACTTGTTGCAGGTAGTGTGCGGACAGGGTGCCCCCACGAATTTCACCCTGGAAAAGATGCAATCGACCACGAACGGTTTCACGGATAACGACGTGTCGTACACGGCGTCTGGAAAGAGATACGACATTCGCAGAGCGAACGGTCGAAACGTTGAAGTGCCCCGTGTCTACTTTTCTTTGCCAGACAACGACACAATAACAGAAGTTCCAAATCTGGAATGGTTGCGTAACAATTCTAATAGATTTTCGCAAATTGAAAGCAAATTAATTTCTTTTATAACAAATCTCAACAACGTAAGTGAAACAATAAAAGGTATGTATAAATTATTTTTCCTTTAAGTTTTTTTATTTGTTTTTTGTTGTTTTTTTTTTTTTCAAAAAATCCTGTTTGATATTAACCAATTTAACTGAATTTTTTTTTTTTTTTTTCAAGTAAAATATTTGGATAAAAATATAAAAATAGAACATTCTCATCTCATCTCATTGGCAATTCAGTCTCGAAAGACTATGATAAAAGTTTTTGTGTACCCCTGAAGTTACAGCGCCTCCTGTGACTATGAAGTCCTATGTTTGAAAAACATTCTCGGCCACAGATTTTGCATTTGTAGGTTGTCCCTGTAGATGATGATGTTCCGATGCTTTGTTGCCGTTGCTTTCTTATGGACCTCTTAGCTTCATGATGTTGTATCAGGGTGACTTCTGGCATGTACAGTCCTCTAAGGAGATTCTGCCGCCACCGAGGGCGGTCTTGAGCCAAATTTTCCCAGCTGGAAGGAACAATGCCAAAGCACTAAATATAAAAATTGAACATTCCATTATCATTAACTCTATCTTTCAAGACTAGACTTGTAAGGTTTGCCTCTAAATCAAGCAGGTTATCCTTACTTCTATCTTTCAACCCATTGACTTCCTACCATTTTGCCTTAATGCTAATTTACCAGGCAAATAGATAAGTCTATAAGATTTGCGTGGTGTAATGGTTAGAGTCGTAGGAAATGGACTCGTCGACCCGAGTTCAATTCCTAGACGAAGCTGTTTGCATTTCACATGGCGCTAATACCCTTGGGAAAGGTATGAATCCAACTATTCTTCATCCAGCTATGGGCAAATAGCAGTGCAGACTGGGCTCTTTAACCATGGCTAGGTAACCAGTCTAGGAGGAGGAAAACTTTGAATTCACACCTGTTAAACTCTGCATAAGAAAGCGCTGACGACTTTATTTTACTTATTTATTGACTGGTAAATAAGGAAAGCATTCATATGATGTTGATAATAAACTAAATAGTTTGATTGATGGATTGATTTTAACGGCATGTCAACCCATCCAGAGTTATTTTATACCAAGCGGTAGGTTGTGAGGAATGGTCAAATTTATTGTTATGTCTTTTTTCCAAGAATTTTTATTGATTTTGACAGTAGGTTGTTAGTAGTTGTTTGTTGATAAGTGGATTGGAAATCAATTTAAGGGATAAGTTTATAGAGTAAAGTTCAAGTTTGTTATAAGCGATAGTTTGGTTGAAAGGTTTTTTTTAAACAAGTTTTATAAACAATGTTTTTCCTATTTAACCCATAGATGGGACCCTAACAGGTATTACCACTCCGGGTCAGAGTGGACCTGGGAGCAATGGTGATGAAGGAGTGCTCCACATTCCCCAGACCTCCAGAACTGGAACCTTATTATTTAACTTTTTTCAAATGATTTTTTTTTTAAACTTTTTGTTTTTTGGGGTTTTTTGTGTTTGTTTTCTGTTTTGTCTTGTTGTTTGTTTTTTAGTTTGTTTGGGTTTTTTGGGTTTTTGTTTTTTCCATGTTGGAAGAATTATGAGTTCTGTTTTTTTTTGTTTTTTTATATACAACGTTCGTCCCATTTTAAAACTTGTATTTCATACTTTCTCGTCTTTTAATCGGGAAGAAAAACATTGTTTTTTTTTAATATTATATATAGAATCTTCCATAAAAAGCAAACCACTACTGTTTTTAATAGAAGAATGTTCTTCTAAAGCAAATATACCTGGATTTTAGCATCTGTAAGTAAGTAAGTAAGTAAAGTCGTCGGGTCGGCCTAATGTCGGTATCAGCCAGACAGCGAGGGAGTCTATCCCCTTTTCACTAGCGCTAGACCAATGAGATTATTTGGGAATCTGAGGTGGAGCGTCACACCTACCATCAGCTCCTCACTTTACCACACAGATCCCTGTGCTACTCATACGCTGAGTTGGTATCGAACCAAGAACCTTGAGATTCCTAGCCGAACACTCTACCGACTGATCTAAAAACAAATATTATTAGCTATTATTTATTATCTACAATCTATTGATAACCTATAAATAAAAAGTGTGATATTACACAAGAAAAAACGAATATCATTAGCTATTATTTATTATCTATACCATACCATTGAAACATTGAAGTAAAAATATGAATATATAATCGTCCAAATATAAGTACACTCCTATATATATAAATATATATAAAATATATATATATATGTGTGTGTGTGTGTGTGTGTGTGTGTGTGTGTGTGTGTGTGTATAAAGTGAGTACAGTGCTACTCATACGCTGAGTTGGCGAGGGCCGGTATCGGGCCAGGAACCTTGTGATTCTTAGCTGAACGCTCTACCGACTGAGCTAAGGTTACAGAAGTGTTGCGATTTTCATTTTGTCTGTAAAGTGTATATACTATAGAGTTTGGTGATAAATCATGCTTAATAATATCGTTTTTTGTTTTATGATATACCACTACAAATGATAAAATTCTGGTATCTTTGGTTTAGAAGAAAATTAACTTTTTATAAAACATTGTTAGAGATTAACCTATTCATGGGCAATACTGTAAGACTTGATATATTTTCTGATGGTATAATATTTCATTAGAAATAATAAAACCCTGGTATCTTTGGTTTAGAAGAAAATTTAAGAGATTTTTATCTCGAAATATTAATATTAAGAATGAATCACAGGTTAACAAAACAACACCATTGTTACCTTATTTTTTTTTCTTTACACCTGCATTGTGTAGCCTTCAAAATCAACCTCCAACCCAATAATACACAATGCTTCAAGCAAATTATAAAACCCTTTTGATAATATCCGTTTTGGTTTTAGAATTTTCTACTAGAAACGATAAAATTTTGGTATCTTTGGTTTAGAAGAAAATCATTTTTTATCAAATATTGTCAGGGTGGTATTTTGTGGCGTGATACTCTGACACTGAATGATAACAATTTTGGTTTTATAATGTTCAGCGAGAAATTTCAAAATTTTGGTATCTTTGGTTTTGAAGAAAATTAACTTTTTATTACTATTGTCAAGAGGGTAGGTTGTTGTTGTTGTTGTTGTTTGTTGTTGTTGTTGTTGTTGTTTGTGTTGATGATGATGATGTGTGATGATGATTATTATTATTATATTATTATTATATTATTAATTATTATTATTGAGTTTTCACATCAGCGTTAGCTGATGGCCTTTCATTGGAGTCTGAGANTTAGTTTTTAAGTGTAGACTTTTTTCCTTTGATTTAAAAATTTGTTTTTCATATAATGAAAACTTTGTATCAACTTATGATGAATATATATATATATATATATATATATATTCATCATAAGTTGATACAAAGTTTTCATATTATATAATATATATATATATATAATATATATATATATATATATATATATATATATAGAAGAAAGGAAGTGAATCCGACGGTATGTAGTATATTAAGAAAAATGAAAAAACACAGGTTTAAATGGGTTAAGTGTATATATATATATATATATATATATATATATATATATATATATATAATATTATGTATGTGTCTGTGTGTGTGTGTGTGTGTGTGTAATAACAATCATAGATAGAGCCCTTGGAATATTCTCCAGGAAAATCTGGAAAAGATCCTGGTGAAAAGTAGATCAGATGAGGAATCAAAACTATTCAAATTGCACCATTGCTAAATCAACCTTTTTTTCCACAAAACCGGAATTATGCGGCGCCCAGTGCGAATCGAATTCACTAAAAAATGGTCGGCTAATCCAGCTTTCTAACCGTTACACCGTGTCAAGTGCCCATTATCATTTTCTAAGCTTATCTTAGTTGTGGCATGAGCTCGGAAGTAATAGGTGCTCAGTGAGAATCGAACTCACTGACGAATGGTCTGTTAACCTAGCTCGCAAATCATCACACCCCACGAGGTAATTTTTCAAGTTCAAGATAAAAGAATTTATTGTCTATGTGTACGCATGCGTAAGTGCGTGCATGCGCGCGTGCGTGTATATTCGTACGTACATGTGTGTGCGTGTGCGTGTGCATGCTTACTTACGTACGTACACATGCACGTGTGTACGTACGTACACATACGCAACCGGGAACAAATGCTGATAATCAAAAACTTTGTAATACGTACAAAAAAAAATGGACGAAGATGAACTTGTGGCCTTTAATATAAAGGATTTTTTTTAATTAAAAATAAAAGAAAAAAGAAATAAGAAACTTAACTAATTGTTGACCCTAGTATACCGCTTTCGTAATTTCTGAAGACATCTGTAACAGGTCTCTTTGCAGGGGAATGGAGGGAGGAAGAAAACAGTCTGAGAACACGATTAGGGTTAGGGTTAGGCGAATACAATTGCTTACGTAAAATGCTAAAGTTAACATGCGCCAACGTATTTGGTGCTTTGCCATTTTTTTAATACTTTGAGCAGTGATCGTGGAAATGGGTTTGTATTGTTCAAATCGAATTTGGTAAGAGGTTGACGTAAGAGGAGAGAGGTGGGCGTGACGTGGGAAAGAAGAGAGGAGCTGAAAAGAAATATCAGAAATAAGGAAAGGCAGACGATAGGAACAAACATACAACTTGATAGATAATTGGAAGAAAAAATAATTTTGTAATTGCTAAATGTTAGACAAGGTCAAGGTACTGGGTTCGTTTCCCACCATTCAACTAAAAATCATCCAGATGACTAATAAACGCTCTGCATATGGACTCATATTTATCGTCTGCTACATACAGTTTTAAAGAAAAAACGTTTAATAACATTAAGTATACTTAAAAAAATAAATAATATCAATCATAAGATTTTTTCTGTACATATATATTTACAATGAAAATAACCCATTGTATATAAAAAAAAAATTACATTGTGTTCCAAAAGTGTTTTTGTCTCCGAAGAAATATGGTTGGAACTGCGAGGTTTTCGGCTTACATATGCAGGACTGCATTCATCATCTGCGCTCTTGCTCACTTACTTATGGCGACGGGAAAACCGGGCAAACCGGGCAAAGTTTTGGCCAAAAAGAAACGTTGCGATCCAAAACAACTGTGTGTACGCATTTAATTTGAACAAAAACTTGTTGCAGGTAGTGTGCGGACAGGGTGCCCCCACGAATTTCACCCTGGAAAAGATGCAATCGACCACGAACGGTTTCACGGATAACGACGTGTCGTACACGGCGTCTGGAAAGAGATACGACATTCGCAGAGCGAAACGGTCGAAACGTTGAAGTGCCCCGTGTCTACTTTTCTTTGCCAGACAACGACACATAACAGAAGTTCCAAATCTGAATGGTTGCGTAACAATTCTAATAGATTTTCGCAAATTGAAAGCAAATTAATTTCTTTTATAACAAATCTCAACAACGTAGATGAAACAATAAAAGGTATGTATAAATTATTTTTCCTTTAAGTTTTTTTATTTGTTTTTTGTTGTTTTTTTTTTTTCAAAAAATCCTGTTTGATATTAACCAATTTAACTGAATTTTTTTTTTTTTTTTTTCAAGTAAAATATTTGGATAAAATATAAAAAATAGAACATCTCATCTCATCTCATTGGCAATTCAGTCTCGAAAGACTATGATAAAAGTTTTTGTGTACCCCTGAAGTTACAGCGCCTCCTGTGACTATGAAGTCCTATGTTTGAAAAACATTCTCGGCCACAGATTTTGCATTTGTAGGTTGTCCCTGTAGATGATGATGTTTCGATGCTGTTGCCGTTGCTTTCTTATGGACCTCTTAGCTTCATGATGTTGTATCAGGGTGACTTCTGGCATGTACAGTCCTCTAAGGAGATTCTGCCGCCACCGAGGGCGGTCTTGAGCCAAATTTTCCCAGCTGGAAGGAACAATGCCAAAGCACTAAATATAAAAATTGAACATTCCATTATCATTAACTCTATCTTTCAGACTAGACTTGTAAGGTTTGCCTCTAAATCAAGCAGGTTATCCTTACTTCTATCTTTCAACCCATTGACTTCCTACCATTTTGCCTTAATGCTAATTTTACAGGCAAATAGATAAGTCTATAAGATTTGCGTGGTGTAATGGTTAGAGTCGTAGGAAATGGACTCGTCGACCGAGTTCAATTCCTAGACGAAGCTGTTTGCATTTCACTGGCGCTAAATCCCTTGGGAAAGGTATGAATCAACTATTCTTCATCCAGCTATGGGCAAATAGCAGTGCAGACTGGGCTCTTTAACCATGGCTAGGTAACCAGTCTAGGAGGAGGAAAACTTTGAATTCACACCTGTTAAACTCTGCATAAGAAAGCGCTGACGACTTTATTTTTACTTATTTATTGACTGGTAAATAAGGGAAAGCATTCATATATGTTGATAATAAACTAAATAGTTTGATTGATGGATTGATTTTAACGGCATGTCAACCCATCCAGAGTTATTTTATACCAAGCGGTAGGTTGTGAGGAATGGTCAAATTTATGTTATGTCTTTTTTCCAAGAATTTTTATTGATTTTGACAGTAGGTTGTTAGTAGTTGTTTGTTGATAAGTGGTTGGAAATCAATTTAAGGGATAAGTTTATAGAGTAAAGTTCAAGTTTGTTATAAGCGATAGTTTGGTTGAAAGGTTTTTTTTTAAACAAGTTATAAAACAATGTTTTTCCTATTTAACCCATAGATGGGACCCTAACAGGTATTACCACTCCGGGTCAGAGTGGACCTGGGAGCAATGGTGATGAAGGAGTGCTCCACATTCCCCAGACCTCCAGAACTGGAACCTTATTATATTAACTTTTTTCAAATGATTTTTTTTTTAAACTTTTTGTTTTTTGGGGTTTTTTGTGTTTGTTTTCTGTTTTGTGTTGTTGTTTTTAGTTTGTTTGGGTTTTTTGGGTTTTGTTTTTCCATGTTGGAAGAATTATGAGTTCTGTTTTTTTTTTGTTTTTTTTTTGTTGTTGTTTTTGTTTTTTATTACAACGTTCGTCCCATTTTAAAACTTGTATTTCATACTTTCTCGTCTTTTATCGGGAAGAAAAACATTGTTTTTTTTTTAATATTATATATAGAATCTTCCATAAAAAGCAAACCACTACTGTTTTTAATAGAAGAATGTTCTTCTAAAGCAAATATACCTGGATTTTAGCATCTGTAAGTAAGTAAGTAAGTAAAGTCGTCGGGTCGGCCTAATGTCGGTATCAGCCAGACAGCGGGAGTCTATTCCCTTTTCACTAGCGCTAGACCAATGAGATTATTTGGGAATCTGAGGTGGAGCGTCACACCTACCATCAGCTCCTCACTTTACCACACAGATCCCTGTGCTACTCATACGCTGAGTTGGTATCGAACCAGAACCTTGAGATTCCTAGCCGAACACTCTACCGACTGATCTAAAAACAAATATTATTAGCTATTATTTATTATCTACAATCTATTGATAACCTATAAAATAAAAAGTGTGATATTACACAAGAAAAAACGAATATCATTAGCTATTATTTATTATCTATACCATACCATTGAAACATTGAAGTAAAATATGAATATATAATCGTCCAAATATAAATACACTCCTTAATAAATATATATATAAATATATATAATAAATATATATATATATATGTGTGTGTGGTGTGTGTGTTGTGTGTGTGTGTGTGTGTGTGTGTGTGTGTGTGTAATTAAGAGAGTGAGTACAGTGCTACTCATACGCTGAGTTGGCGAGGGCCGGTATCGGGCCAGGAACCTTGTGATTCTTAGCTGACGCTCTACCGACTGAGCTAAGGTTACAGAAGTGTTGCGATTTTCATTTTGTCTGTAAGTGTATATACTATAGAGTTTGGTGATAAATCATGCTTAATAATATCGTTTGTTTTATTAATATACCCCACTAAATGATAAAATTCTGGTATCTTTGGTTTAGAAAAATTAACTTTTATAAAACATTGTTAGAGATTAACCTATTCATGGCAATACTGTAAGACTTGATATATTTTCTGATGGTATAATATTTCATTAGATAATAAAACCCTGGTATCTTTTTTGGTTAGAAGAAAATTAAGAGATTTTATCTCGAAATATTAATATTAAGAATGAATCACAGGTTTAACAACAACACCAATTGTTACCTTATTTTTTCTTTACACCTGCATTGTGATAGCCTTCAAAATCAACCTCCAACCCAATATATACACAATGCTTCAAGCAAATTATAAAACCCTTTTGATAATATCCGTTTTGGTTTTAGAATTTTCTACTAGAAAACGATAAAATTTTGGTATCTTTGGTTTAGAAGAAAAATTTTTTATCAAATATTGTCAGGGTGGTATTTTTTGTGCGTGATACTCTGACACTGAATGATAACAATTTGGTTTATTAATGTTCAGCGAGAAATTTCAAAATTTTGGTATCTTTGGTTTTGAAGAAAATTAACTTTTTATTAACTTTGTCAAGGGGTGTTGTTGTGTTGTTGTTGTTGTTGTTGTTGTTGTTGTTGTGTTGATGATGATTGATGATGATGATGATGATTATTATTATTATTATTATTATTATATATTATTATTATTGAGTTTTCACATCAGCGTTAGCTGATGGCCTTTCATTGGGAGTCTGAGTGACAACAATTCCTCAGGTCTCCAGGACTCTTCTGAGTATTCTGGCAGATTGCAGCAGTGCAGTGTTCTAGATGGTATCAATCCTTCCTCTGATTTCCAGATTTTCCAAACCCTTTTCCAATCCTTTTAGGACCGTTCCAAGTGCACCAACTACAATTGGTATCACTTTGACTCTCATATTCCATAACTTTTTCAGTTCTCTGGCAAGGTCCAGATATTTGTACATTTTTTCATTTTCCTTTAGCTTCACCCTGTGATCTGCTGGCACTGCAAAATCCACCAGTTGACAAGTTCTTTCTTTTTTGTTAATCAACACTAGGTCTGGTCTTCTTGCTGAGATAAGGTGATCCGTTTTTATTTCAAAGTCCCAGAGAATTATTATTATTATTATTATTATTATTAGAGGTAGAGTAGTAGTAGTAGTAGTAGTAGTAGTAGTAGTATGTAATGGGAATTTGAACATCAAAGACACCTTTAAATTTTCATACATTCTACTTGAAAAATGAGTATGTAAATCTGAAGAGAAAATAGTATCGCACTCTCTTTAGACTCCTTTATATTCAAACAAGACGAAAAGTCACAATGTATGTAGCATATCAAACAACCTTCACTGCTAAGCGTTTTCTCGTAGAATGCGGAGACTTTCTACTCATTAGACAGTCTTATGAAGAACATATTTAAAAATAAGGATAGAAAGGACCTATTTGGAAATGGGGATAGAAAGGACCTATTTGGAAATGGGGATAGAAAGGACTATTTGGAAATGGGATAGAAGGACCTATTAGAAAGTGGGATAGAAAGGATCTATTTGAAAAGGGATAGAAAGGACCTATGAAAAATGGGGATAGAAAGGACCTATTAGAAAACAGGATAGGAAGGACCTATTTGGAAATGGAGATAAAAGGACCTGTTTGAAAATGGGGATAGAAAGGATCGATTTGAAAAATGGGGATAGAAGGACCTTTTGGAAAATGGGGATAGAAAGGACCTATTAGAAAACAGGGACAGGAAGGACCAATTTGGAAATCTTGTCTCGGTATGACGCTAAACTGCATCCAATGGTGAAGTTTCAGTTTTGGAGCTCTGGGGAGCGTGGAGTACTCCTTTATTAATATTGCTCCCAGTTCTACTCGGACCCGGAGTGGCAGTACCTGTTAGATTCTTATCGATGGGCTAAATAGAAAACATGAGATCCAACAAAATTTTGAATACCCACCAAGAATGAATAAAACAAAATTTCTTTGGCATAAAATAACCCGACAAGGGTTGACACGCCGTAAAATCCAACCAACCAACATATTTGAAAATGTCGACATGTATGATATTTTGACTTTGAGAGAAATAAAGCTATAACAAAAACTATAAATGTAAACCTTATCAATACCATAAAAAATATTTTTAAATGTACCAGAGCATTTGACATGTCGTTAAAACGAAATTTTTTTTTAAAGTAATAATAATAAACTATCCCAGTGGATTTTGATAAATTGATAAAATGAAATATTTAAAAAAATAGATAAACTTTTTTTTAAGTACATAAAAATATAATTATAAACGTACAATCTATCTATACATATATAAAGATCAGTTGGCGTGTATGTATGTTTTAATGTAAGTCCGGATGAAATTACGAAAATAAAACAATTAACGACAAAGTAGATGTATATACATATTCACTATCACCAAATCTTGCTTTTTGTACAACAATTATTAAGATTTGATTTATATTCAAAGATATTTGAAAATTAAAATATACATAGAAATAGCATTTGAAAATTAAAATATACATAGAAATAGCATTGAAAATTAAAATATACATAGAAATAGCATTGAAAATTAAAATATACATAGAAATAGCATTGAAAATTAAAATAAATATACATAGAAATAGCATTGAAACTCTACTTAAAAATGTCCAGCATTCATGAATCTCAAAATTAAACAAATCAATAAACCAGGTATTTATTTACTCTCCCCTCTACCCAGGCGACACTGGGTAACCGCTTGGGTGTACAATAAAATAACCCTAGATGGGTTGACATGCCGTTAAAAACAATCAATCAATAAATCAATCAATCTAAAGCTTCTAAAATAATAGATCGATATCAAATTTTGAAATACGCCAGTTGCGTCTTCTCACTTGGGGAGGAAAATTTATATCATCAGACCAGTATAAAACCTCTTCGGCGTTCGCGTATATGAGCGTTCTTTTCTTTCTCATTTTTAGTTCTTTATCCAACTGCTCGTAAATCGGCTGAGTCGCTAAAGGATGAAAAATTACCGAGATTTCCCATGTGTCACAAGAATATCATCCATCAATGAAAAGACGTGGTCTTTTATGATCTTACTCAACACTCAGAATTCTACACAGATAAACCTGGCGTTCTTTCTGTCCGTCCTACCATTATCCTTGGGGTTAGAGACACGCCGGACACGAAGATTCAATGACGCCAAAGGGACTGTATCTGCTACAGATCTTCATCATCTTTTATGAAGACGAATGTTGTAATGTCTTAATTTAATCGGGGAAAGGGATAATGGTTATAGAAATGTAGCATCTTCTCTTCGTACTAAGAATGGTCACAGTTTAACTCTTAAAGGTTCATCCAATACTTACACGTGTAAATCACAAGATGGCGACTGTAATACTGTTTACCCCCCTCACTCCGATCAATCGGCTGGTCACGTCAATCCCCTAGCACCTATATGTATTTTCCCGACTTACGGCAAGTCCCGTCACTTTTTAACATGTATAAGTTAGAGGGCGGCTGGCTGAAGGTTTTAATGCTATATGACGCAACTCAAGGCTGCACGTGTTGCGATATGCGATAGGCAGGAGCATATGCAACATGCTGTGTATGTGTGTGGATATATATATATATATATATATATATATATATATATATATATATATATATATATATATATATAAGCAGATGAGTGGTGTGAGTTTGGGACAAGTCCCATATAAGTATATAATATATATATATTATATATATATAATATATATATATATAAGTAGTTGTGTGGTGTGAGTTTGGGGCAAGCTCCATATAGGTCTATATATGTTTATATGTGTGTAGATTAGAGACATTAGAGATAGTGGATCGCATGTGTCTGCACCTATATATATATATATATATATATATATATATATATATATATATATGTGTGTGTGTGTGTGTGTGTGTGTGTGTGTGTGTGTGTGTGTGTGTGTAGAAGTGCATGTATGTATAGGGTCAACAGGAATTCAAAAGGATTATTAAAATAAGGTAGAGACTTGGAATAAATAAATAAATGAATAAATAAGCAGACAAAATGTCTGGAATTACACGAAGTAATGAGCATCAGTAAAAAAAAAAAGCAAAATAATATTGCACATGTAATTTATTTTTAATGCACTCAAAACGATTTTTTCGGCCAATTTCGATCGCTGTTTAAAGATGGCTGTTTAAAGATGCCGTAACATCCGTGTTTACAAAATAAATTTAACAGTGAAAAAATTTACCAAAATCACAGAATTATTCGATTTTAAGGAAATTTTCAGTATTGATTTATCAATGAATTAATTTTATAATGCATCAGTTATTTTATTTCAAAACTTTCTGATTTGTTTTCGGGTCACATAACTTTAATCCTTACCTTTATTTTGGGGCGCAATATATCGGTGGGGTTATACGTAATTGATATATTTTTTCTGTTTAAATAAAGAGACAAAAGATCGAACGTATGAATAGAAGAAAAAATAATTTAAATGAATCTGCGAGAATAGTCCTAATTAGGGATCTATTTTCACTAATTTAAAATTTAATTTAATAACTACTAAAGAGTTAGGGAAGAGTTATCTCCCCTAACAGTTAGAGAAAATGTCAGATATTAAAAATTAAAAAATTAAAAAACAGAATAAGGGATGAATATATACATCCGATTTGAGCTTCTGTGAACCAATGGCTTTTCATAGAACTGGAATAATCAGGGCATCTAACAAGGTTTATTCATGGTAAAAAGAGGACGTGCGTTCGAGTCTAACCGAAGACATTTTCTTTTTATTTCGTGGGGAGGAGCAAACAAAAAGAAAAAAGAAAAAAGAAAAAAGAAAAAAAATGTAAAATAGAAATAAAATAGAAAAATGAATATAAACATAAAAATGAAAATAGAATAGAATTTTTAAAAATACGTCGACTAAATTTTTTTAATAAAAAATGAAAATAAAATAAAAGACAAAATAAGATAAAAAATAAAAATAACAAAATCAATCTAAAAAAATATTATTTGCAAATAAAATTATGTAAAATATATGTAAAATAAGATAAAATAACAATAAAAATTGTTATTTCATCTTATTTTACATATATTTTACATAATTTTATTTGCAAATAATATGTAGAAAAATGAAATTAAAATAGAAATAAAATTTTAAAATAGAAATAAAATTTTAAAAATAAAATAAAATTTTAAAATATTTAATTCTTTTTAAATAAAAAGCAACTATAAATATTTTAAAATAGAAATAAAATTTAAAATAGAAATAAAATAGAAATAAAATAGAAATAAGATTTTAAAATATTTAATTCTTTTTAGATAAAAAGCAACAAGAAATATTTTTTTAAAGATGAAAGACAATACTAGTCAAAATTAATGATAAAATTATAGGCTAAAAATAAGATAGAATTATTGATTAAATGTATATGTTAATATACTAGTACCTTCCTACGTGTGTCATACCCAGTCATCATCTCAGATAAAAAAAAATGGACTCTTCTGTTTTGATTCATAAGATATGAATATGTCTTCAAATGTTATTCCCTGTCATCACCGCAGATAAATAATGAACCATATCGTTGTGATTGTGAATAAAGAAAGGAAAGAAAAAGAACGTGCTACACTGCAGAGAAAAAAAGAGAGTAAATAAATAGATAAATGTGAGAGATAGGAAGCGATAGCAGTTATCATCTGTTTCAATGAAATTGAAAAAAAAGGCAGAAAAGAAAGAATTTCGCCAGGGATTATTATACTTTTTACATATCAAACTATTTAGCAATAGCTCCGAAGTAAACATATCAAACATTGTAATAGTCAGATTATCATATCATGGTATATCCACGGTTAAATAAATAAAATTCGATACTTTCTTGTTTTACAGACGGTAATATGGGTCTGAAACGAAGGCTACGTAGACTGGCGCAAATAAAAAACGACGCTGGTGCCTCGATTGAAGAAGATAAAGAAGCCTATCTTTCCTACCTACAAAACCAGCAGTACCTAATTGGTACCTACCTAATCCTGCAGAACCGTTTATTGACCGAACTGACCGCTACTGTGAGCACACTTACCCAGTTCACTCGAAACATATTTGAGAAAATGTTGAATGTAACAGAGGAACACGAGAAAGGTGTCCAGTACCTTGGCCGGACTTTGGTCGGATTAAAAGACGAAGTGTTCTCTCAACAAATGAAGTCAGTGGCAGCGTCAAATTTTGAAGATTTCAAAGGTAAGGCAATTCTATATCCAAACGTTCTCTCTCTCTCTCTCTCTCTCTCTCTCTCCCTCTTATATATATATATATATATATATATATATATATATATATATATATGTAAAAAGGAAACTGGAAGTGAATCCGACGGTATGTTGAAAAAATGAATAAAGGAAAGAAAGTATAGAATGGATAATATAGGATATTTTAATCGATTTTACTTACACGTGTTTCGGTCAGGAGTTTATTGAAAAATATTTTTGAAAAAATACCTATTTGAAAAATATTTGAAAATATTTTTCAAATAAGGATTTACTCTGATGAAGGTCGAATTTTCTTTGTGTGCGGAACATTTCTACATTTTTTCTATTATTATTATTTCATGTCATTTGGTTATTTAAAAATGATAATAGTTTGAATAATGTACACATGGATATACTCCTCACCGAAACACATGTAAGTAAAATTGATTAAAATATCCTATATTATCGATTCTATACTTTCTTTCCTTTATTCATTTTTTCAACATATTATATATATATATATATATATATATATATATATATATAATAAGTCAGATAAACCTACTAAAAGTTTCGTTTAGTGCTCTTCAGGGCTAAGATCTGATTATCATCGCGAGGATTTACAAACATATTTGATATATATATATATATAAGTTTTTCCCTCTACTACGGTTTCAGTTCGGTGTTAAGTAAGTAGAGTAAAGTAAAGTCGTCGGGGCGGCCTAATGTCGGTAACAGCCAGACAGCGAGTTAGACTATCCCTTTATCAAGGAGATTGTTTTTGCATCTGAGGTGGACTGCCACATCTACCGTAAGCTCCTTACTTTACCGCACATATCCCTGTGCTACTCATATGCTGAGTTAGCGAGGGCCGGTATCGAACTGGGAACATTGTGGTTTCTGGCCGAACGCTCTACCGACTGAGCTAACTCTTAAAGCGTCGGAATATTACTACTGTTATTGTATTACTGGGAGTTATCATCGAAGTTTATGGTATATTCGCATATATTATCTGTTAGGTTCAGACCTAACTTTAGAGTTGCCCCCCTTGATTAGCAGTGGGCTGATAGGAACCCGGAAGTGGGGTTTTCACCATCACACATTTTGGATTGGGGTTTGTACCGAGTATTCGCACATGCACATGCACACGCCTCCTGTGACTGTGAAGTCCGATGTTTGAAAAATATTATCGACCACAGATGTTGCATTTGAAGGCTGTCCCTGAAGATGTTGATGTGCCGGTGCTTTGTTGCCGCTGCTTTCTTCTAGACCTCTTTGCTTCATGGTGTTGCGTCAGGGTGACTTCTGACATGAACAGTCCTCTACGGAGATTCTGCTGCCACCGAGAGCGGTCCTGAGCCAAATTTTCACAGCTGGAAGGGGCAATGCCAAACCTGAGATCATTCTTGCAGAGATCCTTGAATCGCAGCTGGGGGCGACCAATCTGTCTTTTACCAGACGTAAGCTCTGCATAAAGTATGTCTTTCGGGATTCGTCCATCATCCATTAGCATCTGATGATTGGGATCCTTAGACATTTGGTCTAGGCTTCCTGAAATAGGCTATAATGCAAAGAATCTAAGTCTTCTGTTATATTTTTTACTTATATAATTTTGCTCTGTGACTCTGACAATAAGAGCACATATTGAGCTCTGCTAACTGCGACACGTTTTAAAAAAACTTGTATAACGTAAGGAAAATTTCTTCTCCGGATCTTTGGATTATATATATATATATATATATAATATATATATATAATATATTATATATATATGAGTATGAAAAAGATGGAATGAAAACACCACACAATGCTGTTAAAGAGAAAACAATTTATAACATAATCATAGCTGATATTGATCAATATTTCGATTTTACAAAAATCGTCTTCAGAGCCCGTTTACTCCGTGGTGTTTGTGATCGGAGATAAGTAAACGGGCTCTGAAGAAGATTTTTGTAAAATCGAAATATTGATCAATACCAGCTATGATTATGTTATAAATTGTTTTGTCTTTAACAACATTTTGTGGTGTTTTCATTCCATCTTTTTCATACTCATACTGTCGGATTCATTTCCTTTCTTTTTAACTATATATATATATATATATATATATATATATATATATATATTCAATTTTTATTGACATATGTTTTTTTATCTGTTATGTCTTTTTATATCTTTCAGGCAGTTGTGGTGGGAAGGAATTGGCAGCAATTGGGAAAATCATCCGAGACATCAACATTGGCGTCCAGAAAGGTTGTATAATGCGAGACGTGGTCCCTGAAAACTCCGAAAAAACTTGGCTCATGTACGGTTATTCGGGATCAAACACCTTAGTCGAGTACGACACCGAGCTGGCTCTAAGACACGAACTAGTTAGCAAGACGTATGAGCTGCCCTTCTATTGCGAGGGAACTGGCCAGGTGGTTTACAAAAACGCCCTTTACTGTTTGAAAGCAAAATCCAACCTAATGATCCGTTACGATCTCGGAGGATCTGCTTATATCGACGAATATCCGCTAGATGGCGCTGGCGTTCACAACACCTACCCGTATCAAAACGGAATACTCAGTGACGTTGATTTTGCTGTTGACGAGAGCGGGCTGTGGGTAGTGTACTCGACCACGAAGGCCGACGGAAAAGTTGTTCTGAGCAAGCTGGACGAAGAGACCATGGAACTTGAGAAGACGTGGGTGACTAATTTTCCGAAAAATCTACTTTTGAACACTTTCATAGTGTGCGGGGTCTTATATGGGGTGGAGGCACCCCCGGCCGCGAAGGCTTTCGTTCGTTATCAGTATGACACCAATACAGGCGTGGACAGCGTAATGGGGGCGAGCAGGATTGTCTTGCCGATGCTCAATACCGAAGAAAGGGTCAATGTTGCTATGCTTGATTATAACGCCATGGATAACAGCCTGTACGTGTGGAACAATTACGGTCACGTGGAAACTTATCCGGTCATGTTCAGGTCAAAAGGCTAAGGATATTAGAATGTTCCCAAACCAAGGTGATCCTTTAATAAAAAGGAAGCGGTAAGACAACCATGGGACTGGGGTCTACGACTTTGGGGCGGACATGTGAAAATCTGAATTACTACTAAATAACAATTACAGAGAAAACCTTGAGGTTTGTTTGTTTGTTTGTTTGTTTGTTTGTTTGTTTTACGGCATATCAACCCTTTTCGGGTTATTTAATGCTGAAACAAGTCATTTTAACAAAATTTTCTATGTTTCAAATTCTTAATATCTTCTAAATGGTATAAATAATTTTCATTGACTTCATTTGGTTTGGTTTGTTTGTTTTATGGCATATCAACCCTTTTAGGGTTATTTAATGCTGAAACAAGTCATTTTAACAACATTTTCTATGTTTCAAATTCTTAATATCTTCTAAATGGTATAAATAATTTTCATTGTCTTCATTTGGTTTGGTTTGTTTGTTTTATGGCATATCAACCCTTTTAGGGTCATTTAATGCCGAAACAAGTCATTTTCATAAAAGTTTCTGTTTCATGTTCTTAATATCTTAAAATTGATTAACTTCATTTGGTTTGGTTTGGTTTACGGCATATCAACCCTTTTCGGGTTATTTAATGCCGAAACAAGTCATTTTGATAAAAGTTTCTATGTTTCAAGTTCTTAATATCTTCAAATTGGTATAAATAATTTTCATTAACTTCATTTTGGTTTAGTTTGTTTAATGACATATTAACCCTGTGGGTTATTTAATGCCAAAAAACTGTTAGACTGTGAGATAAAGGTTGGTACTCAAGTTTCCTTTACTTTTGGAGATGTATTTCGTGGATGTATGTTAGTAATGTCCAGTCATTAGAGTCAGAAAGTTATTAAATAATCTTAAAATTGTATTAATAAAATAGAAATGTCTGAACAATTCTCAAGACTATATAATCAGTATTGATAACTCATGTTTTGTTTTATTTTATTTTTTGTGGGAAAAACTACTCGGATACATAAAAGAGGCACACATCTACAACAAAATCTAAAAATCTTCCCCAAAAAAATGAAAACACAAAAATATATGTTAAAAAGAATCATCTAAAAGTTCCATTCACAAAAAATATGTCACAAAAAAATCTTTAGAAAATTAAACATTATCACCAATTCATTTCAAAAACGTAGTCGGCATTAAATGACCCATTGAGGTTGATATGCCGTAAAACAAGAACAACATTTTTTGTGGGATTCGTTTTTTGTTTTGTTTTTGTTTGTTTTGTTTCGTTTTTTTGGGGTTTTTTTGTTTGTTTTTTCATTTATTTATTTATTTATTTTTTCAAGTTTTAAACCTATAGTACTGGGGGTTATTTTTGTTCTTTCTTTGTACATTTGATTTTATGGATAGAAGTCAATAGTTGTAAGGTGCTTCCTTAATAATATGCATAGTTACTAATTAACTAATTACTAACAAATTCCTTACTAAAAATGTTCTCTGTAATTGTTATTTAATAGTAATTTAGGTTTCCACATGTCCGCCCTCAATTGTAGACCCCAGTCGCATGTTTGCAAGACCTGTTGTAAGGGTCGTCATATCACAAACACATTTAATGATTTCAAGCACTTTCTTCGATTATAATTAATTTCTTACTATTAATTCATTTCATCTTAAATCCAGTTAGTATTATCTGCGCTATTCGGAATATTGTCCCCATCTTCATTGTTACTTGTACGTTTCGGACGATATGCCCTCCGGCCTTCTTCAGGTATTTCTTGTCGGACTCGGGAACCTTCTCGGACTCGGGAACCTTCTTTTCGAACTCGGGAACTTTCTTGTCGTATTCGGGAGCCATCACGGAATTTGAACCTAACCCTTTATTTAGTCCACGGGGGTATCCTGTTTTCATTCCGCTAACCATAGCTGGGGTAGGAGTTGTGTTAATTAATTATTTTTCTAACTGCTTTCACTCAGGATTGAACTCGGGTTCCAGAGATAACTGTCACTTAGAACTGTCTTAACCTAACTACCTTATCCACTCGGCCATGTGTCCAATTGTACAAGTAACAATGAAGATGGTGACAATAGTCCGAATAACGCAGATAATACTAATCTTCAAGCCTCATCTCAAACATTCAGAGAAATCTTAAATCCAGTTGTATTTTTGGGTACTGAGTTTCAGTATTATCTGCGTTATTCGGACTATTATCCTCATCTTCATTGTTATCTGTACAACATTTCGGCTGATATGCCCTCCGGCCTTCTTCATGTATTTCTTGTCGGACTCGGGAACCTATTCAGACTCGGGAACTTTCTTGTCGTAATCAGGAACCTTCTTGTAATCGGGAGCCATCACGGAACTTTGAAACGTTTTACAAATAACAATGAAGATGGTGACAATAGTCCGAATAACGCAGATAACACTAATCTTCAAGCCTCATCTCAAACATTAGAGAAATCTTAAATCCAGTTGTTGTTTTTTTTATCACATCTGCTCACACCATCACTCTAAGTTTGTGTCTTGTCCAAATTCTTCTTGGTTTCTTAATCTTATTTTCGACTGCGACATCGTAGTCAAACGAGTTCGAACTCCAGTCGAGTTATCACGTTCCCGTTCGGACTAATACCATTGGGAAAGGTATGAAACCTCTCATCCCCCAGATATGGGTTAAATAGTAACACTATTGTTCTTCTACAAGACTGGCTTAGGCATTAAATAACCCACGAACGTTGAAATGCCATTAACCTAAGAAACTAAACTTTACTCTCTTTTTTTTTCAATCAATGTTGTAGTTAAGAAAAATAACAGCAATTACGATGAGCAGAACACTAGTTACTTTTAATAATAATAATAATAATAATAATAATAATAATAATAATAATAATAATAGATAACAGCAAAACAAAGATGTTTACTACTATTACTACTACAACTACCACTAATAATAATAATAATAATAATAATAATAATAATAATAATAACTGGGGAAACTGGGGAACATGAAGGTGAAGGTCGTACCAATTGTAATTATGGTAATAATAATTGTAATAAAGCTCTGGAAAAGAATTGGGGTGAATTAAAAATCAGAGGAGGAATCAAGAACAACAAACTACAGCACCCTTAAGATTGGCTAGAATACTCAGAAGAGTCCCGGAGACCTGAGGAGACTTGCTGTCACTCAGCCTCCAGTCAACCACCGGCTACGGCAGGTGTGAAAACATAATGATAATTTTTCACTTACGATCCCCGAATATTCTTCATTATTTATAATGTTGGTACAAATGCACAATAGCGTGCAGTAGATAATATCATTAGAATCGCATTTTACCTATAAATAGCATTAGATTACGGAAACACCCAACGTAGCCAAACACTAACGTTAAACCTAAAACTAACACTAATCCTAAGCCTTATCAAAACGCTAACTTTAGCGTCTCAAATGATTCAGTTATTTCCGTGAAATGTAATTAAATGTAATGCTTTTCATACATAATATAATGATAATATCTTTTGCGCGCTATTCTACATTAGTACCATAATGTTATTGGAACTAAGTTACTTATATGTCATATGCGTTACGGAAATGTTAAAAGTGTCTATGAGTTTTATCTAACACGGACTAATGCTCTTGTTTCAGTTTTTTTATTTTTTTTTTATAGCAAACAGAATTGATAACAAGTCGATGTGCGAATGACGTCACAGTTATTTGCGCGCGAAAAAGAGATCGAAAAACCTTCTTCAAATTGCAGCGGAGATCTTTCGAACTAATTTTTTGGGGGGAAATGAATTTTTTCGTTAGCAGCGTTCTTTGTTTCTTTTTCATTTATTTCTCTCCATTTTTTTTTTTTTTTTTTTTTTCAAGTTACGTGATTGATAATCGAAAGAATATTTGGTACAAATGCACAATAGCGCGCAAGTGACAATATCATTAGAATTGCATTTTACTTATATGTATTTATCCAACCCCTATACACTATGATGCGACACAGGGTTAATTTCTTAAGCGGTCTTTAACAGGTTTGAATTCAGTTATCCTTCTCCTAGACTGGTTGCCATACCAAAGTTAAAGAGCCCTGTCTGGCCTACTATTTACACAAAGCTGGAAGCAGAATTGATGGATGCATACCCTTCCCAATGTTATTAGCACTGGTGAAATATATGTATCAATTTCTACTTTCAATAGCTAAGAGTAAATAGTTAATTCCTTAAGCGGTGTTTAACAGGTTTGCATTCAGAGTTATCCTTCTCCTAGACTGGTTGCCATACCTAAGGTTAAAAGCCCAGTTTGTCCTACTATTTTATCAATTGCTGGAGGGAGTATAGTTACATTTATACCTTTCCCAATGGTATTTGCACTTTGTGAAATGCAAACAACCTCATCCAGGATTTGAACTCGGGTGGCCATGCACATTAATCGAAATTAACACTAATAATCTAATCGATGAATCAACACTGAAAATAAAACCTTAATGTTTTTAAACTAATTATTAATGCAGAATAGTGCGCAAGAGATAATATTATTAGATTACGTAAAAAAAAAAAAAACACTACATTTCATTACATTTTACGGAAATACCTGAAACCTTTTAGACGCTAAGGTTAGGGCTATAGTCAGGGTTAATCTTAGGATTAAGATTAAGTTCAGTGTTAGGGCTATTTCGGGAGTTTCCGACATCTAATGCTATTTATACCTAAAATGCAATTCTAATGATATAAACTCTTGCACGTGCATTTGTACCTTTTAAACAATCGTACACATGAAATTTACGGACGTAAATTTATTAAGAATTTAATAAAAATTAAACATAAACTAATGAGGGAAAATGTGACTGAATCAGGGCGTGGTCAAAGTTTAGGTACGGGACATGTATGTCGAAAAGAAGGAGGGGGGTCCCTTAATGAAAAATTTTTATATTGTGACAAGTGTCTGATACCTATTACTTAAGCATAACATTTATTATCTAGACGAGAGTAAAAAAAAAAACTTTTTTTTTAATTGCTTACTCAAATTTTGGGTGTGTATATAGCATAAGAATATTGTGACGTAAGCTGTGACGTAGAGCTATGACGTAGTTTTTGTTACAGACGGAAATACAGACAATCTCCATTATTAATAAAAAGATGTAGATATATTGATAATAACTTATCTATACATCTAGATAATAAATTATAATAAACTAGTTCAATTCTTTTTAAATGCATGTGACGATGTCATTGTTTCTATTAACTTTAACATTTAACTTAACTAATCAATTCATTTTATAATTTTATTAACTAATCAATTCATTTTATAATTTGGTATTTTATAATTTTATAATGATATAATTGATATATTCAACTGTGGCATATTGTAATATATGTATTATAAAGTAATAAAAGTAATAAAAAGTATAAAAAAGAATAAAAGTATAAAAAAGTAATATGTTTATATAATTGTGTAGGATTGTTTATATAAAAGTAATAAAAAGTATAAAAAAGAATAAAAGTAATAAAAAGTAATTTATTATATTGTAATATATATATATCTAATGATATAATTGATATATTCAACTGTGGCATATTGTAATATAACAGTTTGCAATGAGTTCATCAGAATTATAATTGATTAGAATAATTTTATTTATTTTAACTAGCAAATATATGCACCCTCCGGGTGCAAGTATTTAAGTTTTAATATAATGAAATATCATATTAAATTAGAAAGGCTAATGAAACTGAATAAGAATTCAGATAAAAAGATTGGGAACAGAGGGGGTATGATTGAAAAATAGAACAACTTTGAAACTAACTCTTCCATCATTTTCCATTACTCCCGTCTTTCATTGGTAAATTTTCCTAATTTAACTATTTAGTTTAAATAGGAAGTAAAGAATAATATTACAGTTATTTCATCTTGTTAATGGATTTTTTTAAAGATTTATTCCTGAGATTTTTGGTCATATTCATCAAGATAAAACCAAACAATTAGAAACTAATAATACTAAGCATATATTTATTAAAATCAAATTTTTAAGATCAATATGCAAATTAGCCTTCCCATTCACACTGTAAACCGCTATTTTGTTGTATATATAAATACAATTGCATGTTATTAGTATGTAGATATGGTCAAGAGTATTAATGAAGTAAAACAATTTTGTTAATAATTGAGGTTTAAATAAAAAATAAAATCATGGAGAATGTGATGTAAATAACAAAGGGAATTGTGACTTGTATAGTAATATAGTTTCGGTTACAGACAGCCAAACACACAATCTCCATTATAATAAGAAGATATTGTCAAAAAGAACTACAATAGTTAAATTACAAATATACTAATAGTACCGAGTACTCGCTTGGTTACCTCATTTCAAGACAATACTCCACTTTGGCCCTATCTTGGGCTAGACGGGCGGTTGGAGAGACCCCTTCCGATCAATCGGCTGGTCACGTCAAGCCTATATGATTTTCCCAACCCTATTGCCCTTATGGCAAGCTCCAATCCCTTTTTTATCATATGGGTGTTAGAAGGCGGTGGCTGCGGGTCTACATGTCCTGGGAATGACGTTAAACTCTATCTGATGATGAGGTTCCAGTTTTGGAGGTTTGGGGAATGTGGAGCACCCCATTCATCACCATTGCTCACTGGTCCACTCTGACCCGGAGTGGTAGTACCTGTTAGGGTCCCATCTATGGGTTAAATAGAAAAATGTATTTATAAAAAAAAATTGTATTATCCATTAAGAATTGATTTATTTTAAAACTTTATCGGCATTAAATGACCCACTGAGGTTGATATGCCGTAAAACAAAACAAACCAAACCAAACTCATTTCAAGAATGAAGCAGTGTCTTTTAGAGGTACAAGATATTTTTTTATAATATCACATTTTTAAGGGGACCCCACTTTTTTTGCATCCTACCTAAACTTTGATATTTTCTGCTAAAATACCTACTTATGTATTCAAGTTTCAGTATTATTTGTAGTTTTACTTGGACAATAATCGGAATAATCCAAATAATCTATACATATATAAAGGGCAGTTGGTGTGTATGTATGTCCAGATGAAACTATGTAAATAAAACAATTAACAACAAAGTAAATATATATACATTAAATATCACCGGTTCTTTCTTTTTGAGCAAAAATTATGAAGATTTGATTTATATTCAAAGATAATTAAAAATCAAAATATACATAGAAATAGCATTGAATTTCTAATTAAAAATGTCCAGCATTTGTGAATCTTAAAAGTAAACAAATCAATACACCAGGGGTTTTTTTTGGGGGGGGGTTGTCCACCTTCTACCCAGGTGATGCCACTTCTAGTACAAAATAAAAAATCTGCAAAAACTAAATCTGGTGATTCTGGAGCAAAATAACCATAATTTCCATGATTATTTCCTATAACTCCAACCTAAAATGAGGAACCACTCTGAATGAATTTTATCTGTTAATTAATCTACCCATTATTTCCTCATTAACTAACCCTAAACCCTAACCCTAACCCTAACCCCGCCTTCTTTTTTCCTTTCTTTAATGGGAAAATAATGGGTAGATTAATTAACAGATAAAATTCGTTCAGAGTGGTTCCCGTTTTTAGGTTGGTGTTATAGGAAATAACCATTTTCCTTTTCTTTTTATTCTTGTAGTCAATTTTAATCCTACACTGAAATAATAAAATAAATGAGAATAAAATTGACTGACGGTAAAATAAAAATAAAAGTAAAAACAAATTTTTAAATATTGCGACTGCTTAGATTTTACGTAATCAATGTTTTCATTATTCAATAAAGATTTTTTTTTTCACAGCAAAACCAACAGGAATAAATCTTATTAGAATTCAAATCGATTACGAAACGGGATTCCATTGCATTCTCGTCTTTCCGATAAAAAAAATAAATTGAGTCAATTTTCCTTTTTTTTTTTTTTTCTTTTTTTTTTTTCTTTTTCATTTTTGAATAGTATTGTAAAACAACAACAAAAAAATTGTCTTTCTTTTCTTTTTCTTTTTCTTTTTTAATCTTTTACTGTTTTTTTTTTCTTTTTTTCCTTTTTTTTTCTTTTTGATTCTACCTAACATTTTTTTTTTTTTAACTCCGACTATCTTTCTTTTTTTTTCTTATTTTTAACTCTTATTTATTTTTTACTATTTTTTTTTTTTACTTTTTTTACTCTTTTTCTAATTTTTTACTATTTTTTGTTATTTTTCTATTTTTTCTCTTTTCTCGTTTTTTACTATTTTTTACTATTTTTTATTCTTTCTCGTATTATCGTATTTTCTTTATATATATATATATATATATATATATATATATATATATATATATATATATATATATATGTATATATATATATATATATATATATGGCGGGCGTCAATAAAATACCAATTACATATTAATTATTTATCTTGCTATATAAAACCATTCTCCCGAGTTAATAATACCTCATTAACATTGTACATGTACATATACTTAATTGTAGATATTATTTATACATACACACTGATTGCGACAAAACCATATATATATATATATATATATATATATATATATATAAAGAAATTTGAAAAACAAAGTGTTTCAAAAATAAGGTGAATTTATCTATCGACACTTAAACGTTTCGGTTTATTTAAACCTTCATCAGGATAGATTATGGGGTGAAGAAATTGATGGATGTTTTGTAGATGACAGGAGTTTTAAAAATATTTATAAAAAGTTTGTAACTGTATCTGTTCAACGTTATATTTTTGAAAGACGAGCCGCGAACCGCACACGTGAAGATGTCATGACGCGTGACGTAACTCGAAGAAATGCATTCAACAAAAGACAAGAAAAAGTATTAACGGACTGATTTCATGAGAACAAAGGGAACAAAGTGGGAATGTTAACTAAATAATTAAAAAAAAGATAATTAAATAAAGCCTGGTATTTTGTAGCTATTTAAAACTATTTGAGCTAAAAACGGTGATATGGTGAAAAATCCAGGTCGATTATTAAAGGAGGACAAAAGCAAAATTGCACTGGCTTGAAAAATCTGTCTTAGTCCTTTGTTGTGAATATGAGCTAATATTGTGGCATCATTGAAACTGGAATTATGATCAGTTTCAGACATATGTTGGACGAGGGTATATATATATATATATATATATATATATATATATATATATATATATATATATATATATATATATATATTATATTATTTATGTTAGGAAAGCAATTACAATGCATATAAAATAAAATGATGTTCAGTCTTATCGATTTCAAAGTAACTTTATTATCAGAGACATTTTCTGAAATAGATGCGTTCTTGTGTCCATTTCAGAAAATGTCTCTGGTGATAAAGTTACTTTGAAATCGATAAGACTGAACATCATTTTATTTTATACGCATTTTAATTGCTTTCCTAACATAAATAAATAATAACATACTAAACAATGCTTCAGGCAAATTACCAAATACTATATATATATATATATATATATATATATATATATATATATATATATATATATATATTATATATATATATATATATATATATATAAATGGACAATCGCCCATCCCTACCAGAGAGGCACCGAAACATCCTTAATAAAAATTACAAAAGATAACAAAGGAAAACTTAAAAAAAGCTTTATTCTACTTAGAATATTTGGTACACGTATCGTGGGTTTAAATAGATTAGTATTTACTATAGAGTTCTCTGAAAGGGGAGGTAACTCTTAATTAATTATTACAAAAACGCTACTGATTATTAAATTGTTATTGAAAAAATAAATTTGATTTTCAATTAACTGGGAATAATGATATCACTTTGTCGTATAATACAAACGTTAAAATGTTGTAAAGGTTATTCTTACAGCCAATATAATTTAGAAAAATAAAAATCTTCTTCGGAACTTAACTTATTTTTTTTTTTCTTTAAATAAATTCATTTGTAGTGACCTCTTGAGTAGTCCAAGTATAGAGATAAACACAATATGGGAATAGATCATTGAAAAGTCTAAATCAAATTGTTTTTAAAGAATTGTTGGGCTGTAGTGACCTCTTGAGTAGACCAAGTATAGAGATAAACACAATATGGAATAGATCATTGAAAGAATCAAATTGTTTTTAAAGAATTGTTGGGCTGTAGTGACCTCTTGAGTAGACCAAGTATAGAGATAAACACAATATGGGAATAGATCATTGAAAAGTCTAAATCAAATTGTTTTAAAGAATTTGGGCTGTAGTGACCTCTTGAGTAGACCAAGTATAGAGATAAACACAATATGGAATAGATCATTGAAAAGTCTAAATCAAATTGTTTTTAAAGAATTGTTGGGCTGTAGTGTGATGCAATATGGGAATAGATCATTGAAAGATCAAATTGTTTTTAAAGAATTGTTGGGCTGAGTAGACCAAGTATAGAGATAAACACAATATGGGAATAGATCATTGAAAAGTCTAAATCAAATTGAGAATTGTTGGGCTGTAGTGACCTCTTGAGTAGACTAAGTATAGAGATAAACACAATATGGGAATAGATCATTGAAAAGTCTAAATCAAATTGTTTTCTCTTGAGTAGACCAAGTATAGAGATAAACACAATATGGAATAGATCATTGAAAAGTCTAAATCAAATTGTTTTTTAAACAAATTACTTTAAAAATAAAAGTATCGAAAAGGCCTGATGTCATTGGATTTTACACCTCGAGTTGTACAGGAAACGCCAATAAACATTTTTTTTTCTAAATGATCGATATTCTTCTCGTGGCACATGTCGGAATGATTGGCGTCCAAAAATAATGTCATTAATCAAAAGTTCTCCGACGCCCGTCGTTTGGTCAACGATCAAACTATCAAAGTATTCAAAATGATTTCTCAGTTTGAGTCATTACCATGCCCGGGTACACAGGGAACACTCAAGGAAGACCGGAGTATACAGCGGCCGAAACGTTGTGTTTATACATACCACAAAATTATTCACATCAACCTCATCTCAAAAATACAGACAAATAAAATTAATTTTACTTCATTTGTTTTTTATTCTCGTGTACCTAATTTAATTTGTCTGTTGAGATAACTAGGAGCCCCCTAACTAAAAGTGCCCCTGGTCCCCAAGTTTTAAAATCGACTATAATATGCGAAACAGCTTGTACGTTTTATGGATCTAAATCATTCCCATCTTGGTCGAATCGAGAACTTTTCGGTACTCGCTTACAGAACCTTTCATAAGCTGGTGATTCGCAAAGCTTTACCAGTTGATCAATATTGATATGATGAGTTTGATCGATACCTATATCCACATTATATATATTATATATATATATATATATATATATATATATATATAAACAAGGTTTGTTTAGAATGGCTTTTTGCCGATAATTTTTTGGAGAATAAGTGCTTAATTGGAGTCGTACCTAATTTAGAAATTAATTAATTAATAATGAATTAGGCGGGAATACCTATTAAATGTATGGCTAAACAAATCGAGAAAAATCAATCTCTGTATGTACAAATGTACATACAGAGATTGATTTTTCTCGATTTGTTTAGCCATACATTTAATAGGTATTCCCGCCTAATTCATTATTAATTAATTAATTTCTAAATTAGGTACGACTCCAATTAAGCACTTATATATATATATATATATATATATATATATATATATATTTAAAAGGAAGGAAAACTCAGCACCGTTATTCCATCGACCAAAATTGGGCTCTCAGTAGTGATTTAAAGATTAGCTGTATTTATACATACTGGATCATACAATTATAATACAGTGTATCTTAGAAATCACATATAGAATCATCCCTTGCTACCAAGTTTTGGATACCTCACACACACACACACACACACACACACACACACACACATATATATATATATATATATATATTATATATTATATATATATATATATATATAAAGTGTTTTTTATAAAAAAGAAGGTACGCAAAATGGATATATATATATATATATATATATATAGTAGAAAAGTCATTTCTCTACCACGGTATCGATGTACACCGTCTTCAGGGGAAATAACTTTTCTACAACTATTAATGCTCTATATTTTACAAGATATATTGAGCCCTTTTGCATTAACTACTTATGCTACTACAATGAAAACATGTTAGTAACCCTTTGATAAATAAATATATATATATATATATATACATATATATACAGGACATTTCAAGATGATAATAATAGTAATAATATATTTTTCAGCTAGTATATTAGGTCATAGACCTGTCTGTTGTTCCTTATATTTAAAATATTCATCTTATTTTCACTGAATGTTCATATTCTTTCCACAATTCATCCAACCTTGCCTTAAAAGTGCAGTGATTTGACATTCACTACTGAAAATAACTAAATATATATCTGTATAATCTCACATAAATATGACAAAACAATACAAGTATACACAAATACATTTCAGAGAACATATACATATTTTGCATTTTTCTGTATAAAAATAATTATCTACATTTTTCTGTATAAAAATAATTATCTACAATTTATTTGTCTGTTTTATTCTTTCTGTTGTAATAGATAAGTGTTTGTTTGTTTGTTTGATTGGTTGGATTTAAAGGCATGTCAACTCTAGTTGGTGTATTTTGTGCCGAAGACGTTTTTGTTTCATTCATTCTTGATAGGTACACAATTTTTTAAACACATTTTTAAGTCTGTTTAACCTATAGATGGGACCCTAACAGGTACTACCACTCCGAGACAGAGTGGACCTGTGAGTAATAGTGATGAAGGGTACTCCACATTGCCCAAGGCTCCAAGAACTGAAACTTCACCATTAGATGCAGTTTAACGTCACACCCAGAACAATGAGACCCTAAGCCACCGCCTTAGAGCACACACATGATAAAAAGGGTTTGGGGCTTGTCATAAGGGTAATAGGGTTGGGACAATCATATAGGTGCTAGGGCTTGACGTGACCAGCCAATTGATCAGAGGTGGTCTCTTCGTCTTGCCCAAGTGAAGTGTTGCATGTTATGAACTGCTCAACCACCAAGATTCTGTCCTTAAGCATCACGGGTTGCCACCCACTGTTACATAATCATTAGATACCTAATGATTGTGACAATAGTGCAGAAATCATATTAGTGCAGCTGATTGCCTTGAGAGTGAGTGACAATGCTTGACCTCATTCTGACCTTGCTTTCTGGGGATATACCGTGAGAAACGGAACCCCGATAGAAAGCCCCCTTCCGGTTTAAGGTGTAAGCAACTCAGTTAGTTAGAGTTAGAACTTAGAAGCGAAGCTAGCAAGATGTGAGTCTCACTGCGCAGATGTCTGGTCTGGGGGTCTACGAAAAAAGTAACATCATCGTAAATCGAAGTCTTGTGTTTATTACTAAAAACCAACAATGACACAGGGCTTCTGATAAGGAATGATCCCCAACAGAAACCAGACCCGGAATCCTCAATAGAAGACCAGACGAGACCTTAGAAGATATACCAGACCAAGATAGATGATAGACGATCAAAAGCAAAGACGGCCGGAAGAATAGACGACCAGAGTAAGACGTAAGAAAGGTATATAACATATACCTATTTAGTGCCGGTAAAGAAGGGCTATGCAACACCACGACCAACAGGTGGTCCCATTGGGGGAATGTTACCCCTTTTCAGAGGTGCGATGTATCCGACATCTCCAGTCGACTGGGCGGATAAGTGTTTGGAGGTGTTTGTGGTGTAATGGTTATAATTTTAGAGTTATAAATAAAGAATAGACGACCAGAGTAAGACGTAAGAAAGGTATATAACATATACCTATTTAGTGCCGGTAAAGAAGGGCTATGCAACACCACGACTAACAGGTGGTCCCATTGGGGGAATGTTACCCCTTTTCAGAGGTGCGATGTATCCGACATTTCCAGTCGACTGGGCGGATAAGTGTTTGGAGGTGTTTGTGGTGTAATGGTTATAATTTTAGAGTTATAAATAAAGAATAGACGACCAGAGTAAGACGTAAGAAAGGTATATAACATATACCTATTTAGTGCCGGTAAAGAAGGGCTATGCAACACCACGACCAACAGGTGGTCCATTGGGGAATGTTACCCTTTTCAGAGGTGCGATGTATCCGACATCTCCAGTCGGTGTTTGGAGGTGTTTGTGGTGTAATGGTTATAATTTTAGAGTTATAAATAAAGAATAGACGACCAGAGTAAGACGTAAGAAAGGTATATAACATATACCTATTTAGTGCCGGTAAAGAAGGGCTATGCAACACCACGACTAACAGGTGGTCCCATTGGGGAATGTTACCCCTTTTCAGAGGTGCGATGTATCCGACATCTCCAGTCGACTGGGCGGATAAGTGTTTGGAGTGTTTGTGGTGTAATGGTTATAATTTTAGAGTTATAAATAAAGAATAGACGACCAGAGTAAGACGTAAGAAAGGTATATAACATATACCTATTTAGTGCCGGTAAAGAAGGGCTATGCAACACCACGACCAACAGGTGGTCCCATTGGGGGAATGTTACCCCTTTTCAGAGGTGCGATGTATCCGACATCTCCAGTCGACTGGGCGGATAAGTGTTTGGAGGTGTTTGTGGTGTAATGGTTATAATTTTAGAAAATGGACATGATAAAAAGAAAGTTGAAAAATTAATAAAGGTTAAAACAACAAAAACATGCAAATAAAAAATAAAATAAAAACTACGAAAACATTTTTTTTTTATAAACAACTTAAAAAAGAACAAGAATATATAAAGAATAAAAGATAGTAAAACAAATATATAAAAAAAAAGGATTTGTGTCAACCTATGAATGAATATAGATAAGAGATTTATTTTTAACTTTTTAAATCCCGGGCAATGCCGGGTAATTCTGCTAGTACAAAATGAAATTATTAAAAATATCGGTTTTTATTAATATTGTTATTTATTATTTTATCTATTCCTCGTAATTTGTAGAAAATTTATAAAGAGACTATCTCTTTATTATTATTTTTTTAAATATTAATACACTCATTAACTTTGTTTTCTAAAATTCATCATCATCATCATCATCATCATCATCATCATCATAAAAGTATGCTGACAGCACATATTCTCTTAACTCTCTTTCGCCATCCATCCCTATCGGCCATCGCTCATGGTAGGGATCTTAAACAAGCCATCTAAGTAAGATGAGCAATTTCAGTTTTTAGAATAACTTCTTCCATTTAATTTCTCTATATCTAATCAAATTTTGTAAATAAGTCTGCTGCTTTGGGCCCCCTTGAGTGAGCAGTAACGATTTAAGCCCCCCCCCCAAGCTCAAATACACATATAAATATATAAATGTTTTAATTTGTTTTTATACTGTAGTACCTTGACTTACGAATTTGATTCGTTCCGCTTTTAACTCAATTTCCTCCTATATAAAATCAATTTCTTTAAATGTTTTCTTTGAACTCATTAACATAAGCGTATCTGAAGCACGCATTAAATCTCACATTTTAGCTCGCAACACAAAGCCGAGTGATAGCTCGACCAATCGAAACACAATCGACCGAGTGATAGCTCGTAACCCGGAAAACTCATATATCAAGATACGTCTGTAACTATAAGATGTATCAATTTTTTTTAACCATAAGAGACATATTTAATTTGATGGGGGGGGGGGTAAGGAGGAATGGAAAACAACAACTTCCGAGATTTTAGGTTAGGAGTGGGGGAGAGAAAAAGAAAAAAAAATGCTGATTTTATAAGCCCGTAAGAGACGTAATTTTAGACAGCGTAACCGTTCATAAAATTTAAGCGAATGTCTGAAACGTATTCTTATTTGGATGGTGTATGTAAGTATTACATTTCTATTAATAATGGAGATTTGGTTTCTATTTGTCTGGAATCGAAACTACGTCACTACTTACGTCACAATACCTGAAATCGTCAATACGTAGATTAAAAAAAAACACCTTGTATTATGTACACTCAAAAATTGAGTAAAAATCGTGAAAATATTTTTTACTCTCGCCCGTTTTTTTTTTTTCAGTTACAAGAGGTTAACTAAAAAAAATTACAGATATATAAATACCTACGTTTTGTGTAAAATATCCAAAATAATCATTTAATTGATAATTAATAGATGTACGCAACATTTTATTTGAGGAGAGGGACAGAACTAAGTTTCTATTTTAAATTATATATTTTTTTTTTTACTCTTTTAATAAATTTGATGATTTTGCTTACTTATGATACAAACCCTTTAACATTGAATTTTTTTTTAACTCGTAACCCCTTCAGGCAATGTCTTTCAAAAATTATTTTTATACCACCCGGATAGCGTTTTTATGCTAGTCTATATCTTTTTTCCTTCTTTTTTTAATTTTTAGAACCTTTTATAGCTAATTTTTCTTTATTCTTTTTTTAATTACTTTATTTTTACTTGCAAATATATGCACCCTTCGGGTGCAAGTATTTAAGTTTTGATGTTATGAAATATTGTATCAAATTATAAACTATTTAGAAAATAATAAACTGAGGGGTATAATCGAAAAATAGAACAGCTTTAGATTTAACTCTTCCATCATTTTCTTTCACTCCCGTCTTTCATTTTTCCTAATTTATCTATTTAGTTAGATTATGAAGTATTTAATAAAATTACAGTTCTTTCGTCTTGTTTATGGATTTCTTTTAAGATTTATCCCCGAGATTTTTGCTCAGATTCATTAAGAGAAAACCAAACAATTAGAAATCAATAATACTAAGCATATATTTATTAAAATCAAATTCTTGATATCAATATGCAAATTAGCCTTCTCGTTCACACTGTAAACCGCTATTATGTTGAATATATAAATATACTTGCATGTTATCAGTATGTAGATTAATCCAACAGTGTTAATAAGGTATAGCAATTTTATCAATAATTGAGATTTAAATAAAAAATAAATTCATGGTAAATGTGAGGTCAATAACTAAGGGAATTGTGACTTGAATAGTGATTTAGTTTCGGTTACAGACAGACAAACACACAATCTCCATTATAATAAGATTATTAAACAAGAAGCTGCTACCCGGTATCGCCTATATATAAGGAGGTGGGGACAAAAAGTTAGTCTTGCAGATTCATTATTACTGTAATCGTAAGTCGGGTTCTCGCCGGATGCCCCATTAAAATCCCTACATGGTGGGGCATCAGAAAAAAAAAAGTGCACAGACACTCTGAAAAGAAAATCCAATGTCTCCAATTTAGAATAATTGGTAATTTTCTGAGGACGTAAAGCACCAAGAGACTCAGCTCTATCGGCTGGGGCTTTAGAAGACACCGACTGTACCTCTGCAGAGGGGTAAGACTCCCCCAATGGGGTCACCTGTTGGCCGTGGGTGGCGACCCGTGATGCTTAAGGATAGAGCCCAGGTGGATGAGCAGTTCATGACTTGCAATACTCCACTTTGGGCCTATATTGGGTTAGACAGGCGGTCGGAGAGGCCCCCTCCGATCAATCGGCTGGTCATGTCAAGCCCTAGCACCTATATGATTTTCCCAACCCTATTGCCCTTATGGCAAGCCCCAACCTCTTTTTATCATATGGGTGCTAGAAGGCGGTGGCTGAGGGTCTACTTGTCCTGGGAATGACGTTAAAATCTATCTGATGGTGAGGTTCCAGTTTTGGAGGTTTGGGGAATGTGGAGCACCCCTTCATCACCATTGCTCCCTGGTCTACTCTGACCTGAGTGGTAGTACCTGTTAGGGTCCCATCTATGGGTTAAATAGAAAAACATGAGTTGATAAACAAAATTGTATTATCCATTAAGAATTGATTTATTTCAAAACTTTATGGGCATTAAATGACCCACTGAGGTTGATATGCCGTAAAACCAAACCAATCCAATGGAGCTACCTGCTGGCCATGACTGGCGACCAAGGCTGGAATCCTAGTGGCAGTACAGTGCAGTTCATGACATGCAACACTCCACTATGGCCCTTACTTAGGCTAGACGGGCGGTCCGAGAGCCTCCTCGATCAATCGGCTGGGTACATCAAGCCCTAGCACCTATATGATTGTCCCGATCCCATTGTCTTAATGGCAATCACCAACCCTTTTTATCATATGTGCTAGAATGTGCTAGCTGAGGGTTATGAGTCTTAGGTATGACGTTAAATTCTATCTGATGGTGAGGTACCGGTCTGAGGAATGTGGAGCACCCCTTCATCACCATTGCTCCCGGGTCGACTCGGACAGGGAGTGGTAGTACCTGTTAGGGTCCCATCTATAGGTTGAATAGAAAAAATGTGTTTAAGACAAATTGAGTACTCATCAAGAATGAATAAAATAAAAACCTCCTCGGCATAAAATAACCCAATGGGTTGACATGCCGTAAAACACAACCAACCAGCCAACCAGCCAAGAGGCTCAAAAGAAAGAAAAAAACGTGTTTATTTTGAATTGGTCTCAAATGAATCAATGTGTTATAGTTAAAATGTTTGAACACTACAGATGTAAAACTTGTGTGCCTAATCTCTCTCTCTCTCTCTCTCTCTCTCTCTCTCTCTCTCTCTCTCTCTCTCTCTCTCTCTCTCTCTCTGCACGTATATATATATATATATGTGTGTGTGTGTGTGTGTGTGTGTGTATGTGTGTGTGTGTGTGTGTGTGTGTGTATACTCACGTTTAGAAAATCATTAATAAACTAGTTTTCTTTTTCAATATTGTAAAATAAATTGACCCACACTCGTAATTTTTAAAAGCTTAAATAAATGGAAATGAATGAAAAGAAAATGTCTACTCTCAATTCAAACCTTTCGGAAATTTTTCGAAATTTGAAAATAAAAATTTGAAAATTCTGATTATTTTTCATCAATATTTTATTGAAATAGAATATTTTTTATTGAAATTTTATCCTCATTTATCAAACTTTGGTGATTTTGTTGATGGAATATTCTCTCCAATTATAAATCTCCAACAAAAGGATTGTTCAACCTGCAAAAGAAAGAAAATAGTTGGAAAGTCGTGGTATAATGGTCAGAGTTATAGGAAATGGACTCGTCGACCATTGTTCAAATTCTGAACGTAGCTACGGTTGCAAAAGGTATGAATCCATATATTCTGCTATGGGTAAATAGTAGAGCAGACTGGGTTCTTTAATCTTGGTTAGGCAACCAGTCTAGGAGAAGGAAAACTCTGAATTCAAACCTGTATAACTCCTCTTGGAGTGGTCACTACTAGAATAGGTTCAGTCCTAATTAGTGATCTATTTCACTACTGGATAAAATGGATATTAATAACCTTTATTAAAAAATATATAAAAATATTGCATATATAAGAATTTATATCTGTACTATATATATATAAATGAAAGGTAAAAAATGGATATGAATCCTACAATATGTGTAGAAAGTTTTGTAGAAAAAACAACAAGATGTTTAAAGTTTTGCTGACAGAAATCTGTTTCGACCATATGAGGTCTTTATCAGAGCAACATTGTAAACGGAAAGACGAAATAAATATATCATTAATCACGAGGCACAGAACGCTCTCGATCAGTACTGGAATTTTCAAACAATTTTTAAAATGCGTATTTTATGTAAAAATAAAATAAATTTTATTTTTTAAAATTATAAGCATTTTCATCATTAAAAAAGCTCAAAACAGTTTGCAGTAAAAGTGTATATAAATATCAAAAAGTTCAGGAAAATGTTCCGGCTATACTGTTGGATGTATTATATTTTTTTAAACTTTCTTTTGTATTATTCTCAAATAAAATCACATTTATATCTCATTCAGTTTTTCCCAAAATAAAACACTCTATTATCTAACTTTATATATATATATATATATATATATATATATATATATATATATATATATATATATATATATATATATGCGTGTGTGTGTGTGTGTGTGTGTGTGTGTTCATTTGTGTTTGAATTAAGAATAATAAAATTCATAAATATAATTTTATTGAAAATAAAAGCAAATTAATCAGATTCGTTTGGATATACAAGGGTGAGTAAAAAAGGAATGCCATTTTCCTGATTTCATGTGAACGCTTTTTTTTATAAAACTAAGGCCTACATTGAGATCCTAATGAGGCTTACAGCAAGACTATGACGAGTAAGACCCAACAAAGTTGCAGTGTTCTGAATGGTTTCAATCCTTCCTCTGATTTCCAAACTTTCCAAACCCTTTTCCAATCCTTTTGGGATCGTTCCAAGTGCACTAACTACAATTGGTATCACTTTCACTTTCATATTCCATAACTTTTTCAGTTCTCTTGCAAGGTCCAGATATTTGTCCATTTTTTCATTTTCCTTTAGCTTCACCCTGTGATCTGCTGGAAATGCAAAATCCACCAGTTGACAAGTTCTTTCTTTTTTGTTTATCAACACTAGGTGTGGTCTTCTTGCTGGGATAAGGTGATCCGTTTTTATTTCAAAGTCCCAGAGAATTTTATGTGTTTCGTTCTCAAGAATAGATTCTGGTTTATGCATATACCATTTTGTTGTATGGTCAAAATTAATTTTTTGCATAATTCCCAGTGGATCACCTTCCCAACCGAGTCGTGTCTAGTTTTGTACTTCCGTTGTGCTAGTTTGATACATTTTCATAGTACATCTCTATTACCGCAAAGTCTACATTTACTATTTTGTCTTATCAATTTTCGCTTTGATATAGTTTGTCCTTATGGCATTATTTTGTGCAGCAATTATTAATGATTCAGTTTCTTTTCTGAGGTTTCCTTTTCTTAACCATGGTCAAGTCTTTTCATGTGCAACCTCTTCGATTTGTCGTTTGAAGTGTCCATATAATTGTTTTTCTTCCCATTTTTGTTTTCTAGTCTTTGTTGTTTTTCTGTTTGTCCATCTGTCACTTCTACTATTGTTGGCCACTATAAATAATCTGTCTTTGCTCTTTCTTGTGTAATCTTCAAGTTGTTGGATTGTGGTTTCTACGCAGTCCTCTATGTTGGCAAGACCTCTTCCCCCTTCCTTTCTTGACACATATAATCTATCTCTATTGTCTCTATGGTGGAGAGCCTTGTGCATGGTCATTAACTTTCTCGTCCTTTTGTCAATCTTTCTGAGTTCTTCTTTTGTCCATTTTAAGAATGGTCCTGAGTATCTTATAATGGGGACAGCCCAGGTATTGATTCCTTTGATTAGATTTCTGCTGTTGTTTGGTTTCTATAAGTTTTCTAGTTCTCCTGAGATATTCTTTTTTAACTTTTCCTTTCATTTCTGCTTGCATGATATTGTCCGCTTCTAAAATTCCTAAGTAAGTGTAGCTTTCATTTTCATCAAGTGATTTTATAGTTTCCTGATTTGGCAGTTGTATTCCATCCATTAATTTTCTTTCACCCCGTTTTATTACAAGTATAGCACATTTTTCAATTCCAAATTCCATCCCTATATCCTGGCTATATATTCTAATAGTTTGTACTAGGCTCTCCAATTCTTTTTCATTTTTTGCAAAATGTCATCCATGTACATAAGGTGGTTTATCTTTTCTTGTGAGTTAGTGAATTTGTATCCCCCTGTATATTTATTATTATTATTATTATTATTATTATTATTATTATTATTTGATTGATTGATTGTAACTAGTCAATGATTGTAATAACTGTTGCTAAGTTTGATATACTGCTGTGTTTAATTGATCAATGAAGCCGCCTTCGAGAGAGTAAATTTTGTGTTTTTAAATTCTAGGATTTGGTAGTTAAATTCAGAGCTGTGACAAAACATATTGAAAACCTTTTATTGTTTATGACAAATCCAGAGTGATAAGAAATAACCGTCTCTACAAATACAAATTGATTATGATCTCTATTATTCTCAAATAAAATCACATTTATATCTCATTCAGTTTTTCCCAAAATAAAACTATTATCTAACTATATATATATATATATATATATATATATATATATATATATATATATATATATATATATTTGTGTTTGAATTGAGGATAATAAAATTCATAAATATAATTTTATTGAGGATAAAAGCAAATTAATCAGATTCGGCCCCCTTCCACACCTCTGAAAACAGTCAAAAATGGTTGTCGGCGAATTTTTATGACTACACCAGTCCCAGTGATTGGCCTCCGAACTCCCCAGATTGTAAACCCATGAATTATTATGTATGGGGCGCTGTTGAGAAAGACTCAAATCGCCGTGCCGGTACTATAGAAGCCCATTTAATCGACAGAATTAAGGGTGTTTTTGGTACCCTTCCCAGGGAAACTGTAACATCAGCGTGAGTTAGGTTCTGCAGCAGGATCGAGGCTGTGATCGACGCTAATGACAGTTATTTTGAGTGAAACTTGTTGACAGTAGTGTAATTTCCATGCCTGTTGAATTGTGTGAGTTTTGGAGAATAAAATTCGGGAGTAAAATTCTATTAAAAATACAAGAAAAATTATCAGACTTACGTATGTATACTGGTTTTGTGCAAAATTTTCTAGGAGAGAATCCACCAGAGCAGCATTTTTTATCTACGAAAAAAATATACCGAAAATATAATAGTCTTCAATTCTCACAAATTTGAAAACTCACAAAAAGCAACCATCCCACCAACATTGGGAAATTAATGATGATAAAGAATCGTGAATTATTTATATTTCTTTTCATTCAAATTCTATATAGGATTGCTTTTAATATGCTTGAGAATAACATGGTAATATTAGAAATCAGTAACAGCAAATAATTATGTATTAAACCCAGTTTTGTTAAAATCATTATGCAAATTATTTCCACTATATACAATGTAAATCTTTATTTCTTAGAGATATATAACACATATTTCAGGATTGTAAATGCATTAATAATATGGGCAGTTTTGCGGCTAATCTTACTTAGCTAGACTTTAATAGAGACATCGTTGATCAATAAAATACTGATTAAGATTAAACAATGACTATTTCATAATCTTTGAGAATATAGATTGAATAAGTTAGGAAATCATGACGTCAATGTTGACGTAGTTTCGGTTATAGACAGACAGTTACTTGATCTCCGTTAAATAAGACTTTTACCTGCTGGACAATCATGGTCATAATTACAACCGGGATACCTTTTTTTCATACAAGTTGTGTCACTTAGTTTACACGTTTTTCCGAAAGACCAAATCGGGGACATGTACCATGTTTAACTGAAAAACAGAAAATAATGGTAGGTTTAATTTCAAACATACAAAATCCACAACCACAAGTATAGCTTACGTTCAAGTCAAGTTCTAAGCATTGGTTCTTGCCAGAACATTGAAGATAAGCAACGGTGATTCTATTCAGTTGTTACGTTCACCTATCGCTTCAACGTTATACAACGCTTTTCCATCAGAGATACCAAAGAAAAATGAGATGGTACATGTAAGATTTGGCAATGAACAACAAAACATAATATTATTTTTAAGACATTTTATTCAGAAAGTCGAGAATTGAGATGAGGATAAAATAGAAATCCCCAGGCTGGGGTATATGTAGAGGCATCAGGGAAGATAATCATCGTTACCCTGTCTATTAGGATTTCAATGAGATAGCAAGATAGGTTTTGTTATAGTTTCGGTCCGTAGGTCATAGTCAATTCGAAGATATACATATATATAGTTTTTGGACAAAAGGCAATGAGAGCAGGTTGTATAAAAATTCCATGGCAGAATATAACACTTAACTTTGTTTTAGCGGCTTCATTCCTTTAACTCCGTGGGGTTATATCCGGTGATTTTCCTTTTATTCTTGTTTCGGTCCATATCTGTATGGATGACTACTCCGGGTATCATTTCTTTTTATGTTGCGTTCTTAATAGTATTAACTTTCTTCATGGGAACGATTTTCTTCCATCTCCCCCAGAGATGAAGAAATACCACTATGTTCACTAACCGGGTCCCGAGTGCCAACTGCTACTGATGATAGGGATCTCCCTCCTTCCCCCAAATCGTGACGTCCCCTGTCTCTCGGTAAGCTTGGCGTACGTGAGGAAAGCAACAAGTGTAGTATCAGTTGTTCGTTTCTTTGCCTTCCTCTTCTCCGCAAGGTCGGCTACGTGACTTGACCAAGCAGAATTATTCTTGTTCCGGTAAAATACGTCATTTCGACGTTGGGGTCATTTTTCTGGGACTCCCCCCTCTCCACACTGGCGTCAGCGAGTCTCTCAGAATATTCTAGAAGTTTCCAATCGTCGATAATTTGATTATACGTAACATCAGTATTTAGATGGGTGGCTACTTAGTAACTGCATACACTGTAAGCAACTTAAGGTCTGAGTGTTAGACTAAGTGAAGCCTATATGATTAACTACTTTGTCTCAACACATCCTACAGTTGTTATTCAGTTGCGTCTTATCTATTTTCGTTTGGATATACGAGCGTAAGTAAAAAAAGGAATGCCATTTTCTTGATTTCATGTGAAGGTTTTTTTTAATAAAACTAAGGCCTACATTGAGATCCTAACGAGGCTTACAGCAAGACTCTGACGAGTAAGACCCAACTTGCCAATTGACAATGTCCTCTTTCTGCATGACAATGCTCGACTAAACACAAGAATCAGGAAAAGAGAGAACATCGCTTCATTTGGGTGGACAACTTTACCACATCCTCCATACTCACCTGATTTAGCGCCTTCAGACTATCGTCTCATAGGAAAGTCCGGGTCTACTCGTATTGTCTTTCCAGTTGGTCACTTGAAGTATCCATATAGTTGTTTTTCTTGCTAAACTGTAGTTTGGATGGTCTCGATTCTTCCTCTGGTTTCCAATTCACCCAAATTGTTGGCCACTATAAGTAATCTGTCTTTTCTCTTTCTTGTGTAATCTTCAAGTTGTTGGATTGTGGTTTCTACGCAGTTCTCTATGTTGGCAAGACCTCTTCCCCCTTCCTTTCTTGACACATATAATCTATCTCTATCGTCTCTATGGTGGAGAGCCTTGTGCATGGTCATTAACTTTCTCGTCCTTTTGTCAATCTTTCTGAGTTCTTCTTTTGTCCATTTTAAGAATGGTCCTGAGTATCTTATAATGGGGACAGCCCAGGTATTGATTCCTTTGATTAGATTTCTGCTGTTGTTTGGTTTCTATAAGTTTTCTAGTTCTCCTGAGATATTCTTTTTTAACTTTTCCTTTCATTTCTGCTTGCATGATATTGTCCGCTTCTAAAATTCCTAAGTAAGTGTAGCTTTCATTTTCATCAAGTGATTTTATAGTTTCCTGATTTGGCAGTTGTATTCCATCCATTAATTTTCTTTCACCCCGTTTTATTACAAGTATAGCACATTTTTCAATTCCAAATTCCATCCCTATATCCTGGCTATATATTCTAATAGTTTGTACTAGGCTCTCCAATTCTTTTTCATTTTTTGCAAAATGTCATCCATGTACATAAGGTGGTTTATCTTTTCTTGTGAGTTAGTGAATTTGTATCCCCCTGTACATTTATTATTATTATTATTATTATTATTATTATTATTATTATTATTATTATTATTTGATTGATTGATTGTAACTAGTCAATGATTGTAATAACTGTTGCTAAGTTTGATATACTGCTGTGTTTAATTGATCAATGAAGCCGCCTTCGAGAGAGTAAATTTTGTGTTTTTAAATTCTAGGATTTGGTAGTTAAATTCAGAGCTGTGACAAAACATATTGAAAACCTTTTATTGTTTATGACAAATCCAGAGTGATAAGAAATAACCGTCTCTACAAATACAAATTGATTATGATCTCTATTATTCTCAAATAAAATCACATTTATATCTCATTCAGTTTTTCCCAAAATAAAACTATTATCTAACTTTATATATATATATATATATATATATATATATATATATATATATATATATATATATATATATATATATTGTGTGTGTGTTTGTGTTTGAATTGAGGATAATAAAATTCATAAATATAATTTTATTGAGGATAAAAGCAAATTAATCAGATTCGGCCCCCTTCCACACCTCTGAAAACAGTCAAAAATGGTTGTCGGCGAATTTTTATGACTACACCAGTCCCAGTGATTGGCCTCCGAACTCCCCAGATTGTAAACCCATGAATTATTATGTATGGGGCGCTGTTGAGAAAGACTCAAATCGCCGTGCCGGTACTATAGAAGCCCATTTAATCGACAGAATTAAGGGTGTTTTTGGTACCCTTCCCAGGGAAACTGTAACATCAGCGTGAGTTAGGTTCTGCAGCAGGATCGAGGCTGTGATCGACGCTAATGACAGTTATTTTGAGTGAAACTTGTTGACAGTAGTGTAATTTCCATGCCTGTTGAATTGTGTGTGTGTATGAGTTTTGGAGAATAAAATTCGGGAGTAAAATTCTATTAAAAATACAAGAAAAATTATCAGACTTACGTTTGTATACTGGTGTTGTGCAAAATCTTCAGGAAAGAATCCACCAGAGCAGCATTTTTTATCTACGAAAAACATATACCGAAAATATAATAGTCTTCAATTCTCACAAATTTGAAAACTCACAAAAAGCAACCATCCCACCAACATTGGGAAATTAATGATGATAAAGAATCGTGAATTATTTATATTCTCTTTTCATTCAAATTCTATATAGGATTGCTTTTAATATGCTTGAGAATAACATGGTAATATTAGAAATCAGTAACAGCAAATAATTATGTATTAAACCCAGTTTTGTTAAAATCATTATGCAAATTATTTCCACTATATACAATGTAAATCTTTATTTCTTAGAGATATATAACACATATTTCAGGATTGTAAATGCATTAATAATATGGGCAGTTTTGCGGCTAATCTTACTTAGCTAGACTTTAATAGAGACATCGTTGATCAATAAAATACTGATTAAGATTAAACAATGACTATTTCATAATCTTTGAGAATATAGATTGAATAAGTTAGGAAATCATGACGTCAATGTTGACGTAGTTTCGGTTATAGACAGACAGTTACTTGATCTCCGTTAAATAAGACTTATTTTTTATTCGCTTACCTGCTGGACAATCATGGTCATAATTACAACCGGGATACCTTTTTTTCATACAAGTTGTGTCACTTAGTTTACACGTTTTTCCGAAAGACCAAATCGGGGGACATGTACCATGTTTAACTGAAAAACAGAAAATAATGGTAGGTTTAATTTCAAACATACAAAATCCACAACCACAAGTATAGCTTACGTTCAAGTCAAGTTCTAAGCATTGGTTCTTGCCAGAACATTGAAGATAAGCAACGGTGATTCTATTCAGTTGTTACGTTCACCTATCGCTTCAACGTTATACAACGCTTTTCCATCAGAGATACCAAAGAAAAATGAGATGGTACATGTAAGATTTGGCAATGAACAACAAAACATAATATTATTTTTAAGACATTTTATTCAGAAAGTCGAGAATTGAGATGAGGATAAAATAGAAATCCCCAGGCTGGGGTATATGTAGAGGCATCAGGGAAGATAATCATCGTTACCCTGTCTATTAGGATTTCAATGAGATAGCAAGATAGGTTTTGTTATAGTTTCGGTCCGTAGGTCATAGTCAATTCGAAGATATACATATATATAGTTTTTGGACAAAAGGCAATGAGAGCAGGTTGTATAAAAATTCCATGGCAGAATATAACACTTAACTTTGTTTTAGCGGCTTCATTCCTTTAACTCCGTGGGGTTATATCCGGTGATTTTCCTTTTATTCTTGTTTCGGTCCATATCTGTATGGATGACTACTCCGGGTATCATTTCTTTTTATGTTGCGTTCTTAATAGTATTAACTTTCTTCATGGGAACGATTTTCTTCCATCTCCCCCAGAGATGAAGAAATACCACTATGTTCACTAACCGGGTCCCGAGTGCCAACTGCTACTGATGATAGGGATCTCCCTCCTTCCCCCAAATCGTGACGTCCCCTGTCTCTCGGTAAGCTTGGCGTACGTGAGGAAAGCAACAAGTGTAGTATCAGTTGTTCGTTTCTTTGCCTTCCTCTTCTCCGCAAGGTCGGCTACGTGACTTGACCAAGCAGAATTATTCTTGTTCCGGTAAAATACGTCATTTCGACGTTGGGGTCATTTTTCTGGGACTCCCCCTCTCCACACTGGCGTCAGCGAGTCTCTCAGAATATTCTAGAAGTTTCCAATCGTCGATAATTTGATTATACGTAACATCAGTATTTAGATGGGTGGCTACTTAGTAACTGCATACACTGTAAGCAACTTAAGGTCTGAGTGTTAGACTAAGTGAAGCCTATATGATTAACTACTTTGTCTCAACACATCCTACAGTTGTTATTCAGTTGCGTCTTATCTATTTTCGTTTGGATATACGAGCGTAAGTAAAAAAAGGAATGCCATTTTCTTGATTTCATGTGAAGGTTTTTTTTAATAAAACTAAGGCCTACATTGAGATCCTAACGAGGCTTACAGCAAGACTCTGACGAGTAAGACCCAACTTGCCAATTGACAATGTCCTCTTTCTGCATGACAATGCTCGACTAAACAAAGAAAAAAGAGAACATCGCTTCTGGACAACTTTACCACATCCTCCATACTCACCTGATTTAGCGCCTTCGATCTCTCTCCGGGTCCGGTGTCTTTCCAGTTGGTCACTTGAAGTATAGTTTTTCTTCCTAAACTGGTTTGGATTTCTGGTTTCCAATTCACCCAAATTGTTGGCCACTATAAGTAATCTGTCTTTTCTCTTTCTTGTGTAATCTTCAAGTTGTTGGATTGTGGTTTCTACGCAGTCCTCTATGTTGGCAAGACCTCTTCCCCCTTCCTTTCTTGACACATATAATCTATCTCTATCGTCTCTATGGTGGAGAGCCTTGTGCATGGTCATTAACTTTCTCGTCCTTTTGTCAATCTTTCTGAGTTCTTCTTTTGTCCATTTTAAGAATGGTCCTGAGTATCTTATAATGGGGACAGCCCAGGTATTGATTCCTTTGATTAGATTTCTGCTGTTGTTTGGTTTCTATAAGTTTTCTAGTTCTCCTGAGATATTCTTTTTTAACTTTTCCTTTCATTTCTGCTTGCATGATATTGTCCGCTTCTAAAATTCCTAAGTAAGTGTAGCTTTCATTTTCATCAAGTGATTTTATAGTTTCCTGATTTGGCAGTTGTATTCCATCCATTAATTTTCTTTCACCCCGTTTTATTACAAGTATAGCACATTTTTCAATTCCAAATTCCATCCCTATATCCTGGCTATATATTCTAATAGTTTGTACTAGGCTCTCCAATTCTTTTTCATTTTTTGCAAAATGTCATCCATGTACATAAGGTGGTTTATCTTTTCTTGTGAGTTAGTGAATTTGTATCCCCCTGTACATTTTATTATTATTATTATTATTATTATTATTATTATTATTGATTGATTGATTGTAACTAGTCAATGATTGTAATAACTGTTGCTAAGTTTGATATACTGCTGTGTTTAATTGATCAATGAAGCCGCCTTCGAGAGAGTAAATTTTGTGTTTTTAAATTCTAGGATTTGGTAGTTAAATTCAGAGCTGTGACAAAACATATTGAAAACCTTTTATTGTTTATGACAAATCCAGAGTGATAAGAAATAACCGTCTCTACAAATACAAATTGATTATGATCTCTATTATTCTCAAATAAAATCACATTTATATCTCATTCAGTTTTTCCCAAAATAAAACTATTATCTAACTTTATATATATATATATATATATATATATATATATATATATATATATATATATATATATATATATATATATATGTGTGTTTTGTGTTTGAATTGAGGATAATAAAATTCATAAATATAATTTTATTGAGGATAAAAGCAAATTAATCAGATTCGGCCCCCTTCCACACCTCTGAAAACAGTCAAAAATGGTTGTCGGCGAATTTTTATGACTACACCAGTCCCAGTGATTGGCCTCCGAACTCCCCAGATTGTAAACCCATGAATTATTATGTATGGGGCGCTGTTGAGAAAGACTCAAATCGCCGTGCCGGTACTATAGAAGCCCATTTAATCGACAGAATTAAGGGTGTTTTTGGTACCCTTCCCAGGGAAACTGTAACATCAGCGTGAGTTAGGTTCTGCAGCAGGATCGAGGCTGTGATCGACGCTAATGACAGTTATTTTGAGTGAAACTTGTTGACAGTAGTGTAATTTCCATGCCTGTTGAATTGTGTGTGTGTATGAGTTTTGGAGAATAAAATTCGGGAGTAAAATTCTATTAAAAATACAAGAAAAATTATCAGACTTACGTTTGTATACTGGTTTTGTGCAAAATCTTCCAGGAAAGAATCCACCAGAGCAGCATTTTTTATCTACGAAAAAAATATACCGAAAATATAATAGTCTTCAATTCTCACAAATTTGAAAACTCACAAAAAGCAACCATCCCACCAACATTGGGAAATTAATGATGATAAAGAATCGTGAATTATTTATATTCTCTTTTCATTCAAATTCTATATAGGATTGCTTTTAATATGCTTGAGAATAACATGGTAATATTAGAAATCAGTAACAGCAAATAATTATGTATTAAACCCAGTTTTGTTAAAATCATTATGCAAATTATTTCCAACTAGTATTCAAGGTTTATAATCTTTTTTCTTTAGCAGAATATA
>CM042179.1:8726921-8904603 GCA_023376005.1 Doryteuthis pealeii | reverse complement strand
TTTTTTTTTTTTTTTTTTGCTATAAAAGAAGAATAGAAACAGGCGTTGTTTGATCATTTTGTTTTCCTTAAAAAAGTAAAAAATGAAAATATTCATCATCATGTCTTCGCAGTTAGCAACGGGATATCCATGTCAATCTCTCGCCAACCTTCTCTATCATTCATTGCCTCCGGGAGTCCTCTGCGCAGCATACAACATCCCGCAGAGTTGGTCAATGTGGTCCATGCTGGGCAGCCCCACACTAGCATGTCCATGTGTTGGCTTCCCCAGAGAATGTCGCTTTTGAGTTCGTCCTTGCTCTTTCCAGCAGTATACAGCGTGCCTTGTCCGTCTCACACTGGATGCTTTGTAGATAGGGGGCAGGTGTCGTACAGCTGGCCTCCTTGTGGGTGCTGCTTCCACGACTTGTTCAAGACCGCGCGCAGCATTCTTGTGCAAGCTCCCATCTCGCGTATTCTCAAGGTGTCTCATTAGGGACAAGTGGTGCAGCCATACATCAGCACTGACACGGCCACAGCTTGGAAGAATTGTCGCTTAACTTGTCAGCGAGATCAGATTTCCATATGACTGATAATCTTTTTATAGCCGACCATGTCTTCCCTATTCGTGTATTAATATAGCTTTCTGGATCAGATATTGCTACCTAGGTATGTGAATTGTTCCACTGGCCTTAGAGGCTTACCATCGAGTGTGGAGAAGTCTCCTTTCTTTTGAAACACATAAACTCATCTTTATCAAAGTTCACATAGAGGCCGGTGTTCTTTGCTACCTTCTCCGGGCTATATAGTAGTGACTCGGCCTGTTTCAGTGAATCTGCAAGAAGTGCTTTTTTTGTAAATCTAAAAATAAAAATAGCGAGATTTATTTCATTAATAGCAGACGATATATAACAAAAGAAATAAACAATATATTTTAAAAATCAATTTTGGACGTTTTTGGAACGATTCATTTTAGAAGGGCAAAATAGACAATTCAAAATATCTTAAAAAGTATTATTCCCTGTCCAATTGTTTTTTATGAAAAGGAAAGATATAAAATCTAAATAAAGGATTTATTCCCCTAAAGAATGTAGGGGAATGAAATATAATGACTAATGATAGTAATGATAGTTATGAACCAATGTCAGGCGGCAACAGGGACCACAGGCCGACATTGAGCCCTGAACCTGCCTTAGTGGGAACCAGCGGTCCGGCTTACCGAATGCTAAGGGTCGGGTCGGGGTAATATGAGACTCATCTCTATCTAAGCAGCCGAAGACTCTAGGGTTATGAACCAATATCAGGCGGCAACAGAGGCCACAGGCTTAGTGGGAACCAATGTCGGGCGGCAACAGAGGCCACAGGCTTAGTGGGAACCAATGTCAGGCGGCAACAGAGCCACAGACTTAGTGGGAACCAATGTCAGGCGGCCACAGGCTTAGTGGGAACCAATGTCGGGCGGCAACAGAGGCCACAGGCTTAGTGGGAACCAATGTCAGGGCAACAGAGGCCACAGGCTTAGTGGGAACCAAGGCGGCAACAGAGGCCACAGGCTTAGTGGGAACCAATGTCAGCGGCAACAGAGGCCACAGCTTAGTGGGAACCAATGTCAGGTGGCAACAGAGGCCACATTAGTGGGAACCAATGTCGGGCGGCAACAGAGGCCACAGGCTTAGTGGGGAACCAATATCGGGCGGCAACAGAGGCCACAGGCTTAGTGGGAACCAATGTCGGGCGGCAAACAGAGGCCACAGGCTTAGTGGGAACCAATGTAGTGGCAACAGAAGCCACAGGCTTAGTGGGAACCAATGTCGGGCGGCAACAGAGGGGAATGAAATACAATGACTAATGATAGTAAAGAGAAACAGGACGGTAGTCTGAATTACCAAGGTAACCAACACTAAGATATTACAAAAAGGCATTTAATATACAAGCAAATGTACTAAATAGGTATTTTTGATATCAAGATCCAGCCCACGCCAACTCAGCGTATGAGTAGCACAGGCATCTGTGCAGTAAAGTGAAGAGCTGATGGTAGTGAGGCGTTTCCACCCCAGATGCTAAGATAATCTCCTTGGTGTAGCGCTAGTGAAAAGGGGATAGACCCCTCGCTGTCTGTCTGATACCGACATTAGGTCACCCCGACGACTTTACTTATTTACTTACTACTCACAAGGGCCGGTTTAGCTCAGTCGGTAGAGTGTCGGACTAGAAACCACAAGGTTCCTGGTTCGATACCACCCTTCACAAACTCAGCGAATAAGTAGCACACGGATCTGTACAGTAAAGTAAGGAGCTGATGGTACGTGGCGCTCCACCTCAGATGAAAACCCCAAAAAACAATCTCCTTCGTGCTAGTGAAAAGGAGTCCCTCGCTGTCTGGCTGATACCGACATTAGGCCACCTCGACGACTTTACTTACTTTTTACTACTCACATAAATCCCCAAATGGGTTAGAAGGGTCTCCTTAGCCTTGGTCGAAAACCCATCTAAGACAAGGAAAAGTCCGATACAAAAACTCCGCTGCTTAGCGACTTTACATCGTCCCAAGGAAAGGCTGGGGGTGTAAACCTGAAAATAAATCAGGAGCCGGTGTCCCTAAGGTGGTGTGATACTGAAATCAGTGCTATCCAGCAACTTCTGCGACACTACCACTGCCAAACTGCGTTGGTTTCTTTACCTTTCCCTTGGATCACAACAGAAGAGTGGAAGGGGACGGGCGGCTTGGGCAACAACACATCTACCATATGAACACACCCACACAATAAATTTAAAAGTTAACATTTGTAAAAGTTCAAAAAGTTCAATTTAGGTCGAACAAGGTAACTACGGGTAAATGGGAATGATTATTGACACACACACACACACAACACACACACACACCACACACACACACACACACACACATATATATATATATATATATATACCTGAACCTCTTCAACAGTGGAGAGATGTTGGGTAGGTCACGTGCCACCAATTGAGGTCGATGCCGTGGTTTCCTGGGACGGTCAGCTTCTTCTTTCCTATCTCCAGAATAGACATGACCAGCCAAACCCTAAATATAGCCTTAAAATAAATACAGGCTGCCAGCTCAACAGGCTTCGAGCCGGATCTGGTTAATAGTTAGGAGCCATTACAAACATGGAGGAATTTCTCATCAATGAATCATTTGAGCGAGAAATTATCAAGAGAGATTCATATTTGTAATATAATGAAATATTGCAGATGTTGCAGATTGACTGTTTGTTTTGCGCGGGAAGTCGAAAAGACAAAGGAAAATTGAACAAGGAAAAAACAATAGATAGGCGAGACAGAAATCTTAGTATAACAAAAGAGGTGTGACAAAGGACTCATCTGGACAAACGCGAATTTGAACAAAGAGAAAGGACTTCCGGTCAAGGAACAAAAGAATGTGTGGGCGGTCGTCAGTACTTAAGCGGTTATCAGACCAGCCCAGAGGAGAGACCCGAAGAGACGGCGAAGAAAGCAGAAGGGTCTGACCGTCGATACGGTCGGGCGCTGCTAGCGAGCAGTGAGGCTCGCCCACCACCTTCCACCACATAAGTAGTCGTAGTGTCATTACCCATGCCCGCCACTCACCTACCACACACCGAAGAAAATAAAGAAGAGTCATCTTTTGTATACGCGTATCTGTTGTTATTGAAGTTCAATAGCTGACTACTAGCATACATGGCTAGTGGTTAGTGACGATATCCGCTACTAACATACACGAATTTAGCGGCGTGAATTCGAGGCCAGTATGCAACACAGACGCTCTCGGGCGAAGGTGATTGAATGACAACGTGACGATCTCACGAGAAAATGACGTCAAGCTTTAATATATATACCAACCCCTACTGCACGAACAGGATGCGACACAAGGTCAATTCCTTATGTGGGGTTTAATAGGTTTGAATTCAGAGTTTTCCTTCTCCAAGACTGGTCACCTATCCAAGATTAAAGAGCACAATCTCTGCCCTACTATTCAACCATAGCTGGAGGGAGAATATATGGATTCATACCTTTCCCAAGGGTATTAGCGTTAAGTGAAATGCAAACAGCGTTGTCTAGGATTTGAACTCGGGTCGACGAGTCCATTTCCAACGACTAACAATTACACCATTTTATTGCAGAAATATATGCGTGCTTGGAGAATTTGGCTATATAAATCAAATTCTCCTGGTAACAAAGTGAATTTGAAATGTAAACTTTAAATATGTATTAAAATAAAACAAACTATATATAGATATATAATACCAGTCATGTATTTATTAAAACTTGTTTATAAAAAACAATGAGGACTGTCTAATGTTGCATGTTCAACTTTTGAGTGTATTTATTCTACGTTATGACGATTTTGGGTAATGTGACGTAGGCAGTGACATTTTTTGTTAGAGACAAAACCGGAAGCAAATCTCCATTATTAATAGATTAGATAGGAATACTTGATATCATACTGAGTGCAAAGAACTTTTAAAAAAACAACCTCAAAAATGTAAATATATATGTACAATGAGTATAATGAATGCAATTCCCAAACCTATAGGCATAAAATAACTCTAGATGGGTTGAATTGCCATTAAAATAAATCAGTACACACACACACAAGTACATATTTGATAGTTTGTAGTTTCAGAAAAAAAAAATTATCATGGGCAGGATGCTATCTATGCAAGGTCAATTTGTTAAGAAGAGCACAAATGGTTTGTGAGTTTTCCTCCTTCTTAGACCGGTTTCTGTGACAATTCTAAGGAACCTAAATCAAAACTATTATTTACCAATAGCTTGGATGATAAGAGATGAATTCATGCTTTTCCCAGAGGAAAATAAGTGTGTAAGTAAAATGTAAAGTTTAAGTATTCATTAAAATTAGTAATATGAGTAGTAAGTAAAATGTAAAGTTTAGGTATTCATTAAAATTAGTAATATGAGTAGTAAGTAAAATGTAAAGTTTAGGTATTCATTAAAATTAGTAATATGAGTAGTAAGTAAAATGTAAAGTTTAGGTATTCATTAAAATTAGTAATATGAGTAGTAAGTAAAATGTAAAGTTTAGGTATTCATTAAAATTAGTAATATGAGTAGTAAGTAAAATGAAAGTTTTAGGTATCATTAAAATTAGTAATATGAGTAGAAGTAAAATGTAAAGTTTAGAGTAAAAATGTAAGTTTAGGTATTCATTAAAATTAGTAATATGAGTAGTAAGTAAAATGTAAAGTTTAGGTATTCATTAAAATTAGTAATATGAGTAGTAAGTAAAATGTAAAGTTTAGGTATTCATTAAAAATTAGTAATATGAGTAGTAAGTAAAATGTAAAGTTTAGGTATTCATTCATTAAAATTAGTAATATGAGTAGTAAGTAAAATGTAAAGTATTCATTAAAATAGTAATATTAATGTAAAGTTTAGGTATTCATTAAAATTAGTAATATGAGTAGTAAGTAAAATGTAAAGTTCAGGTATTCATTAAAATTAGTAATATGAGTAGTAAGTAAAAGTAAAGTCGTCGGGGTGGCATAAATTCGGTATCAAGCCAAACAACGAGCGAGTCTACCCCCTTTCACTAGCGCTAGACCAAGGCGATTGTGTTTTTTAGTGCTTGAGGTACACACCTACCATCAGCTCCTAGAGTTATTTGGATATATACTATTCATGTATGGCCAAGGCATGAAACAAACGACAAAGAAGAGAATACTGATAGTGCATAGGAGTGACTTCTCGTGGAATATTAAATCAAGAAAAAATCTTAGTGAATATCAACTCGCAAACCATAGAATATACCACTAAACAAGCACACCATGGAATATACAACTAAAGAAGCACACCATGGAATATACCACTAAACAAGGACACCATAGAATATACCACTAAACAAGCACACCATAGAATATACCACTAAACAAGCACACCATCGAATATACCACTAAAAAATAACACCATAGAATATACCACTAAACAAGCACACCATGGATTATACCACTAAACAAGCACGCCAGGGAATACACCACTAAACAAGCACACCATGGATTATACCACTAAACAAGGACACCATGGAATATACCACTAAACAAGGACACCATGGAATATACCACTAAACAGGCACTGCAGGGAATATTCCACTAAACAAGCAGGTCATGGAATATACCGTTAAACAAGCACACCATGGAATATACCACTAAACTAGTATTCCAGGGAATATACCACTAAACAAGCACGCCATGGAATATAACGCTAAACAAGCACGTCATGGAATATACCACTAAAAAAGCCCACCATGGAATATACCACTAAACAAGCACTCCAGGGAATGCACCACTATATATGCAGGTCATGGAATATATCGCTAAACAAGGACACCATGGAATATATCCCTAAACAAGGACACCATAGAATATACCACTAAACAAGCGCGTCATGGAATATACCGATAAACAAACACACCATAGAATATACCACTAGACAAGCACACCATGGGATATACCACTAGACAAGCACACCATGGGATATACCACTAGACAAGCAGGTCCTGGAATATACCATTAAACAAGGAAGCCATCGAATATACCACTAAAAAATAACACCGTGGAATATACCGCTAAAAAAGAACACCATGGAATATACCACTAAACAAGGACTCCAGGGATTATACCCCTAAACCAGCAGGTCATGGAATATACCATTAAACAAGCCCACCATGGAATATACCACTAAACTAGCACTCAATGGAATATACCACTAAACAAGTACACCCTGGAATATACCACTAAACAAGCACACCATGGGATATAAGGCAAAACAATTACACCATGGAATATACCGCTAAATAAGCACGTCGTGGAATATACCACTAAACAAGCACGCCATGGAATATACCACTAAACAAGCACACCATAGAATATACCGCTAAACAAGCAGACCATAGAATATACCACTAAATAAGCACTCCAGGGAATATGCCCCTAAACTACCAGACCATAGAATATACCATTAAACAAGCCAGCCATGGAATATACCACTAAACTAACACTCCATGGAATATACCACTAAACAAGCACGTCATGGAATATACCACTAAACTAGCATTTCATGGAATATACCGCTAAACAAGCACACCATGGAATAAAACACTAAACAAGGACTCCATGGTATATACCACTAAACAAGAACTCCAGGGAATATACCACTAAACAAGAACTCCAGGGAATATACCACTAAACAAGAACTCCATGGTATATACCACTAAACAAGAACTCCAGGGAATATACCACTAAACAAGCTAGTCTCGGAAACCATTGCTAATATAATGAGTTTGTGTCGATTAACAATGAAGAGAAAACCTTTCAGGCGAATATGGTTTTATTCAACTCGAAGAACGCACGCGTGCATACTAAGATGAATGAAACAAAGAAGGTTATCCCTTAGACAAGGACAGACAACTCTAAAATCGTCTTATTTTACCACAGAGTTTGATCCTCACAGAGTTCGTATTATTTTTGACTTGTATCAAACTACGTTGTACATGTTTTCGAAGTAAACAATCTTTTAAATTGGTAACAATGGCCCATTTCTCACATAAATCTATGCTATTGTTTCAATAGTCTTTATGATAGTGCAAGCGGCATTTCAGTTCATGACTTGTTAAAATCGAATAAAACAAGTAAAATTCAATCATGGAATTTTTCAAGTAAATCAAGTTTTATTTTAGCTCACGGATGTGAACTTAATCTTTTCATGGAGCTATCAAATTTCATTGGCGCATTTCCTTGTTGAAAATGGTATATAAAATAAAAAAATCAAGCAACTTAGACACATTGATTGTATTCGTTTGAGACACAAACATCGATAAAGTTGTTGAAATTCGTCATACACCATATCAACCCAGAGACATTCTTCCATTTTGGCTAAAGAAAATGAAGATTTCAACGGAATTGGTTCTGATTGCCATTTTGTTTGCAAGTAAGCAATTCTTTTTCAAAACTTGTCTTCAAGCTCCATTTCTTTTTTTTTCTTCTTTTTCTTTCTCTTCCACCAATTTTTTCTTTCCTTTAGCGATGATTTTTTTCTGCTTCAGTTTTTTTTCTTCTTTTAGCGATGCTTTTCTTTTTTCTTATTTTTCTTCTCTTATTATTTTTCCTATGTATTTTTTCTGTCTTGTTTCCTTCTTTTTCTTGTTTTTAGATGAAGAAATAAAAGAAATATAAGTTATTTTGTTGCATGTACTATTAATTAGGGATGAAGTCCATTTTTCTACGATCCTAACCATTACACTACGCGCATTGAAACACACACACACACACACACACACACAACACACACACACACATATATATATATATATATATATATATATATATATATATATATATATATATATATATTAAGAAATTTGAAAAACGAAGTGTTCCAAAAATAAGATGAATTTATTTATCGACGCTTAAACGTTTCGGTTTATTGAAACCTTCATCAGGTTTAATAATTTCATACAAAAAATTTTCTAACTCCTGTTGTTTACTAAACATCCATCAATTTCTTCACCCCATAATCTATCCTGATGAAGGTTTGAATAAACTGAAACGTTTAAGCGCCGGTAAATAAATTCATCTTATTTTTGAAACACTTCGTTTTTCAAATTTCTTAATATTGTCGGATTTATTTCCATAGTTACTCCCATATTTATTTATTTATTATAGCGTACAATACATTTAAGGTACCATTGTTACCATTGGTTTCCAGGCAGCATATTAGCCACCCCTCATCAAGACAACACATCTGTTTAGGAAATACAGAGAATGTCCCCTCATTTATATCTGCACGTATCTTCTGTTTGTAGTGGGCGGGATTTTCTTAATTTCCCGTCCTTTTTTTTGTTAAAGTCGTCCATGAATCTTGACATTATTGTTTCAGCACGTATCCCTCCTATCATATCAGTCCCTGTCTTCTTGCGCTTGCTTTGATCTGCTTATCTAGAGGGAGGTCGAGAGTTCGTCGGCTCCTGGTGTTATCCCTTACTGTCTGCACGTGTGGGTTTTGTTTTGTTTTCGCTATTTGTTTTTCTAGTAATGGTAACAATGGCACCTTAAATGTATTGTACTCTATTATAAATAAATGAATAAATAAATACAGCTCTTACATACGTAATCGAGCACTTTATTTTCAATTCTCCAATACTAACAAAGGACATATATATAATATATATATATATATATATATATATATATATAATATATATTATTATTTATATTTTTGCTTGAAGGCAATTATAAATGCATGTATCGTATAAAAATTCGATAATTATAGAAAATAAACTTGACAAGTAAATCCCGCAAAGGATGGCTCGCTATGCAGAACACCGTACAGACTGTTTCGACTTTATTAAGTCTCTTTAGCGATGTATACTAACGACTCCCCTCCGACAGGAATCGAAACCGGGACTTCACAGGCATAGTCAGAGACCATATCCGTTCGGCCGCCGGTACATAGCGAACAATCCCTGCGAAATTAACCTTGTCAAGGAAACTATTACACGCCCCTGCCATAGTAGGCAAGTAGACGTTTATTTAGTAAACAAACCCGGCCGTTAGCTCTTCGGCGAAGTGAATAAGATTTTTGGATGTTTGTTTTTAGAAGCAATGTTGAATAAATTATTATTTATATTTTTGCTTGAAGGCAATTATAAATGCATGTATCGTATAAAATTCGATATATATATATATATATATATATATATATATATAATATATATATATATATATATATATATACACCGAGTAATTCTTTGCGAAATTCACTTGTCATTATTATCTTCTATAATTATCGAATTCATGCGATATGCGCATTGTAATTGCCTTCAAGCAAAAATATAAATATTAATATATACTTTATCCAACAATGCTTCTAAAATAAACAAACATCCAAAAATGTTATTTCCTTCGCCGAAGAGCATAAGCCCCGGGTTTGTTAGTTATTGTCCACTCAGCACCCCCTTGCCTCATATGGTAGAGACGTCTCAGTATCATTGACAGGTTAATTTCGTAGGAATTTCTACGTGTTGTACCGTGGCCGAAACAGTATAGTTTCTGACTATCCTGCTGAAGTCCCAGTTTCGATTTCTGTCGGAGGGAAATCGTTAGTATATATCGCTGATGAGACTTATTAAAATTGAAACAGTCTGTACGATATTCTACACACCGAGTGATTCTTTGCGGGATTCACTTGTCATTATTATCTTCTATGATTATCGAATTTATGCGCATTGTAATTGCCTTCAAGCAAAAATATAAATATTAATATTATATATATATATATATATATATATATATATATATGAAAACACTGGCTTCTATTAGGACACAGTACGAATGTGCATTTATTAAAAGAAAAATTGTCGTTTTCATTTCTAAAACTAAAAAAAAATTTTAATTTTATTTTACAGTGTAGGAGTTTTCCCATTAGCTTCTCCCCCTGGTAAGAAGACTTTACCTTTCACTTTTCTTTATATTAACTAGCAAAATCAAAGAACATCCCTCCGGGCGGTGTAAAAATTGATTTTCGAAAGATATTGTCTACGGTGGTGGAAGTTTGTTTTTGTTTTACGACGGACGACAATGTTTTTTTTTATACACTCAATTCTATGATTCTACAAAATTTTATTGAAATTGATTGAATATTTTAATTTTAGTGTAAAATATATTTAAAAAAAATTATTTCGATTTTATCGATGTCCAAAAGTACATAAAAGGATTTAAAAATGGTAAACAGATCTCTACAATATTATATTCTTTAATAATAGATATTAAAATAGTTTTCTTGTCAAAATTCAAATAAATGTTTTCTTTCTAATAAAATCAAGTTCCTCACAGTTAAATTCAAATTAATTCGAACGAGGCTATTCTTTATTCTATATATATATTGAAGATCTTGGGGAATAGTGAAGTAGTTTCGGTTACAGACACATAGTGACCGAATCTTCATTATCAATAGATATTTCATTCAATATTAAAGATAATGTTTTCATCTTTCCTATAAAGTCTAATATGTGAATATTTCGGGAATTTGTTGGGATTCAATTTTCACCATTATGGCCAGTTGATCGTAATTTCATTCATTTCTAAGATAGATAGATAGATAGATAGATAGATAGATACTTAAATAAATATATATTCAAACCTGTAGAGATTTGTGTAGACTGATCTGTATTCAACTGTGTTGCAAGTTGAATCTGCTTCTAAGAATCTAAACTTGGTCGATGGTTTAAATAGCAGGTTGGGCTATTCCACTTGTTTATCTTAGCCAAGTCCATTCCCAAGATTCTCATTGAGTGTTAAGTGACCAGTATTCAGCTGTGTTGCAAGTTGAATCTGCTTCTAAGAATCTAAACTTGATCGATGGTTTAAATAGCAGGTTGGGCTATTCCGCTTGTTTATCTTAGCCAAGTCCATTCCCAGGATTCTCATTGAGTGTTAAGTGACCAGTATTCAGCTGTGTTGCAAGTTGAATCTGCTTCTAAGAATCTAAACTTGATCGATGGTTTAAATAGCAGGTTGGGCTATTCCACTTGTTTATCTTAGCCAAGTCCATTCCCAGGATTCTCATTGAGTGTTAAGTGACCAGTATTCAGCTGTGTTGCAAGTTGAATCTGCTTCTAAGAATCTAAACTTGATCGATGGTTTAAATAGCAGGTTGGGCTATTCCACTTGTTTATCTTAGCCAAGTCCATTCCCAGGATTCTCATTGAGTGTTAAGTGACCAGTATTCAGCTGTGTTGCAAGTTGAATCTGCTTCTAAGAATCTAAACTTGATCGATGGTTTAAATAGCAGGTTGGGCTATTCCACTTGTTTATCTTAGCCAAGTCCATTCCCAGGATTGTCATTGAGTGTTAAGTGACCAGTATTCAGCTGTGTTGCAAGTTGAATCTGCTTCTAAGAATCTAAACTTGATCGATGGTTTAAATAGCAGGTTGGGCTATTCCACTTGTTTATCTTAGCCAAGTCCATTCCCAGGATTCTCATTGAGTGTTAAGTGACCAGTATTCAGCTGTGTTGCAAGTTTAATCTGTTTTTAAGAATCCACACTTGGTTGATGGTTTAAATAGCAGGTTAGGCTATTCTACTATGTAGCATGGTCACGTCTATGTCCAGGATTTTGATTGGTTGATGGTTTTAGTGTGTTTATTTTTATCCGTATATACCTAACCCTTGACCGTGTTCTGTCAGTTGTTACAGAGTGTATTCGGTTACTCTCTGTCATTTTTGTCTGGTGACTTGACGCTAGTCACAGCCTTCCTGTGAAGGTGAGTATGATGTTTGTTCTACAAAACATAAAGATCATATAACAAACTTTCCCCTGCCTGAGGTAAATTAAGGATATTTTCTTTTTCAAGCAGGGGAAAGTTTGTTATATGATCTTTATGTTTTGTAGAACAAACATCATACTCACCTTCACAGGAAGGCTGTGACTAGCGTCAAGTCACCAGACAAAAATGACAGAGAGTAACCGAATACACTCTGTAACAACTGACAGAACACGGTCAAGGGTTAGGTATATACGGATAAAAATAAACACACTAAAACCATCAACAATTCAAAATCCTGACATAGACGTGACCATCGGCTACATAGTAGAATAGCCTAACTGCTATTTGAAACCATCAACCAAGTGTGATTCTTAAAAAACAGATTAAACTTGCACACAGCTGAATACTGGTCACTTAACACTCAATGCAGGAATCCTGGGAATGGACTTGGCTAGATAAACAAGTGGAATAGCCCAACCTGCATTTAAACCATCGATCAAGTTTAGATTCTTAGAAGCAGATTCAACTTGCAACACAGCTGAATACTGGTCACTTAACACTCAATGACAATCCTGGGAATGGACTTGGCTAAGATAAACAAGTGGAATAGGCCCAACCTGCTATTTAAACCATCGATCAAGTTTAGATTCTTAGAAGCAGATTCAACTTGCAACACAGCTGAATACTGGTCACTTAACACTCAATGAGAATCCTGGGAATGGACTTGGCCTAAGATAAACAAGTGGAATAGCCCAACCTGCTATTTAAACCATCGATCAAGTTTAGATCTTAGAAGCAGATTAACTTGCAACACAGCTGAATACTGGTCCACTTAACACTCAATGAGAATCCTGGAATGACTTGGCTAAGATAAACAAGTGGAATAGCCCAACCTGCTATTAAACCATCGATCAATTTTAGATTCTTAGAAGCAGATTCAACTTGCAACACAGCTGAATACTGGTCACTTAACACTCAATGAGAATCCTGGGAATGGACTTGGCTAAGATAAACAAGCGGAATAGCCCAACCTGCTATTTAAACCATCGATCAAGTTTAGATTCTTAGAAGCAGATTCAACTTGCAACACAGCTGAATACTGGTCACTTAACACTCAATGAGAATCTTGGGAATGGACTTGGCCTAAGATAAACAAGTGGAATAGCCCAACCTTGCTATTTAAACCATCGACCAAGTTTAGATTCTTAGAAGCAGATTCAACTTGCAACACAGTTGAATACAGATCAGTCTACACAAATCTCTACAGGTTTGAATATATATTTATTTAAGTATCTATCTATCTATCTATCTATCTCATCTATCTTAGAAATGAATGAAATTACGATCAACTGGCCATAATGGTGAAAATTGAATCCCAACAAATTCCCGAAATATTCACATATTAGACTTTATAGGAAAGATTTAAAACATTATTCTTTAATATTGAATGAAATATCTATTGATAATGAAGATTCGGTCACTATGTGTCTGTAACCGAAACTACTTCACTATTCCCCAAGATCTTCAATAAATATATAGAATAAAGAATAGCCTCGTTCGAATTAATTTGAATTTAAACTGTGAGGAACTTGATTTATTAGAAAGAAAACATTTATTTGAATTTTGACAAGAAAACATTTTAATATCTATTATTAAAAGAATATAATATTGTAGAGATCTGTTACCATTTTAAATCCTTTTATGTACTTTTGGACATCGATAAAATCGAAATAATTTTTTTTTTAAATATATTTTACACTAAAATTAAAATATTCAATCAATTTCAATAAAATTTTGTAGAATCATAGAATTGAGTGTAAAAAAAAAAACATTGTCGTCCGTCGTAAAACAAAAACAAACTTCCACCACCGTAGACAATATCTTTCGAAAATCAATTTTTACACCGCCCGGAGGGATGTTCTTTGATTTTGCTAGTTAATATAAAGAAAAGTGAAAGGTAAAGTCTTCTTACCAGGGGGAGAAGCTAATGGGAAAACTCCTACACCTGTAAAATAAAATTAAAATTTTTTTTTAGTTTTAGAAATGAAAACGACAATTTTCTCTTTTAATAAATGCACATTCGTACTGTGTCCTAATAGAAGCCAGTGTTTTCATATATATATATATATATATATATATATATATATATAATAATATTAATATTTTTGCTTGAAGGCAATTACAATGCGCATAAATTCGATAATCATAGAAGATAATAATGACAAGTGAATCCCGCAAAGAATCACTCGGTGTGTAGAATATCGTACAGACTGTTTCAATTTTAATAAGTCTCATCAGCGATATATACTAACGATTTCCCTCCGACAGAAATCGAAACTGGGACTTCAGCAGGATAGTCAGAAACTATACTTTCGGCCACGGTACAACACGTAGAAATTCCTACGAAATTAACCTGTCAATGATACTGAGACGTCTCTACCATATGAGGCAAAGGGGTGCTGAGTGGACAATAACTAACAAACCCGGGGCTTATGCTCTTCGGCGAAGGAAATAACATTTTTGGATGTTGTTTTATTTTAGAAGCATTGTTGGATAAAGTATATATTAATATTTATATTTTTGCTTGAAGGCAATTACAATGCGCATATCGCATGAATTCGATAATTATAGAAGATAATAATGACAAGTGAATTTCGCAAAGAATTACTCGGTGTATATATATATATATATATTATATATATATATATATATATATATATATATATATATATATATATATATCGAATTTTATACGATACATGCATTTATAATTGCCTTCAAGCAAAAATATAAATAATAATTTATTCAACATTGCTTCTAAAAACAAACATCCAAAAATCTTATTCACTTCGCCGAAGAGCTAACGCCGGGTTTGTTTACTAAATAAACGTCTACTTGCCTACTATGGCAGGGCGTGTAATAGTTTCCTTGACAAGGTTAATTTCGCAGGGATTGTTCGCTATGTACCGGGCGCCGAACGGATATGGTCTCTGACTATGCCTTGAAGTCCCGGTTTCGATTCCTGTCGGAGGGAGTCGTTAGTATACATCGCTAAAGAGACTTAATAAAGTCGAAACAGTCTGTACGGTGTTCTGCATAGCGAGCCATCCTTTGCGGGATTTACTTGTCAAGTTTATTTTCTATAATTATCGAATTTTATACGATACATGCATTTATAATTGCCTTCAAGCAAAAATATAAAAATAATATATATATATATATATATATATATATATATAATATATATAATATATATGTCCTTTGTTAGTATTGGAGAATTGAAAATAAAGTGCTCGATTACGTATGTAAGAGCTGTATTTATTTATTCATTTATTATAATAGAGTACAATACATTTAAGGTGCCATTGTTACCATTACTAGAAAAACAAATAGCGAAAACAAAAACAAAACCCACACGTGCAGACAGTAAGGGATAACACCAGGAGCCGACGAACTCTCGACCTCCCTCTAGATAAGCAGATCAAAGCAAGCGCAAGAAGACAGGGACTGATATGATAGGAGGGATACGTGCTGAAACAATAATGTCAAGATTCATGGACGACTTTAACAAAAAAAAGGACGGGAAAATTAAGAAAATCCCGCCCACTACAAACAGAAGATACGTGCAGATATAAATGAGGGGACATTCTCTGTATTTCCTAAAACAGATGTGTTGTCTGAGGAGGTGGCTAATATGCTGCCTGGAAACCAATGGTAACAATGGTACCTTAAATGTTATGTACGCTATAATAAAATAAATAAATATGGGAGTAACTATGGAAATAAATCCGACAATATTAAGAAATTTGAAAACGAAGTGTTTTCAAAAATAAGATGAATTTATTTACCGGCGCTTAAAACGTTTCAGTTTATTCAAACCTTCATCAGGATAGAATGGGGTGAAGAAATTGATGGATGTTTAGTAAACAACAGGAGTTAGAAAATTTTTTTATGAAATTATTAAACCTGATGAAGGTTTCAATAAACCGAAACGTTTAAGCGTCGATAAAATAAATTCATCTTATTTTTGGAACACTTCGTTTTTCAAATTTCTAATATAATATATATATATATATATATATATATAATATATATATATATATATATAATGTGTGTTGTGTGTGTGTGTGTGTGTGTGTGTGTGTGTGTGTTCAATGCGCGTAGTGTAATGGTTAGGATCGTAGAAAATGGACTTCATCCCCTAATTAATAGTACATGCAACAAAATAACTTATATTCTTTATTTCTTCATCTAAAAACAAGAAAAAGAAGGAAACAAGACAGAAAAAATACATAGGAAAAAATAATAAGAGAAGAAAAATAAAAAAAAGAAAAGCATCGCTAAAAGAAGAAAAAAAACTGAAGCAGAAAAAAAATCATCGCTAAAGGAAAGAAAAAATTGGTGGAAGAGAAAGAAAAAGAAGAAAAAAAAAAGAAATGGAGCTTGAAGACAAGTTTTGAAAAAAGAATTGCTCTTACTTGCAAACAAAATGGCAATCAGAACCAATTCCGTTGAAATCTTCATTTCTTTAGCCAAAATGGAAGAAGTCTCTGGGTTGATATGGTGTATGACGAATTTCAACAACTTTATCGATGTTTGTGTCTCAAACGAATACAATCAATGTGTCTAAGTTGCTTGATTTTTTTATTTATATACCATTTTCAACAAGGAAATGCGCCAATGAAATTTGATAGCTCCATGAAAAGATTAAGTTCACATCCGTGAGCTAAAATAAAACTTGATTTACTTGAAAAAATTCCATGATTGAATTTAACTTTTTTATTCGATTTTAACAAGTCATGAACTGAAATGCCGCTTGCACTATATCATAAAGACTATTGAAACAATAGCATAGATTTATGTGAGAATGGGCCATTGTTACCAATTTAAAAGATTGTTTACTTCGAAAACATGTACAACGTAGTTTGATACAAGTCAAAAAATAATACGAACTCTGTGAGGATCAAACTCTGTGGTAAAATAAGACGATTTTAGAGTTTGTCTGTCCTTGTCTAAGGGATAACCTTCTTTGTTTCATTCATCTTAGTATGCACGCGTGCGTTCTTCGAGTTGAATAAAACCATATTCGCCTGAAAGGTTTTCTCTTCATTGTTAATCGACACAAACTCATTATATTAGCAATGGTTTCCGAGACTAGCTTGTTTAGTGGTATATTCCCTGGAGTTCTGTTTAGTGGTATATACCATGGAGTTCTTGTTAGTGGTATATTCCCTGGAGTTCTTGTTTAGTGGTATATTCCCTGGAGTTCTTGTTTTCAGTGGTATACTTACCATGGTCCTTGTTAGGTGGTTATTCCATGGTGCTTGTTTAGCGGTTATTCCATGAAGCTAGTTTAGTGGTATATATTCCATGGTGCGTGTAATAGGTATATATTCCATGCTGGCTTGGTATAGTTTCTATGTCCTTTAGGGCTATTCCCTGTGAGTTGTGTTTAATATTATCTGGGTGTAGTGGTATAATGCGTGCTGTTTAGCTTGTATATTCCACGACGTGTAATGTTGCTTGTTTTGCCTATATTATGGTGTCCATGTTACTGTTCCTAGTGTATATTCCATGAGTGCTAGTTTAGTGGTATATTCCATGGTCTTGTTTAATGGTATATTCCATGACCTGCTTACGGGCGTATAATCCCTGGAGTCCTTGTTTAGTGGTATATTCCATGGTGTTCTTTTTTAGCGGTATATTCCACGGTGTTATTTTTTAGTGGTATATTCGATGGTTCCTTGTTTAATGGTATATTCCAGGACCTGCTTGTCTAGTGGTATATCCATGGTGTGCTTGTCTAGTGGTATATCCCATGGTGTCTTGTCGGTATATTCTATGGTTTGTTTATCGTATTACATGTCGCTTGTTTAGTATACCATGGTAGGATGTATATTCCTTATTATGACCTGCATATATAGTGTGCATTCCCTGGAGTGCTGTTTAGTGGTATAATCCATGTGGGCTTTTTAGTGGTATATTCCATGACGTGCTGTTTAGCGTATATTCCATGGCGTGCTTGTTTAGTGGTATATTCCCTGGAATACTAGTTTAGTGGTATATTCCATGGTGTGCTTGTTTAACGGTATATTCCATGACCTGCTTGTTTAGTGGAATATTCCCTGCAGTGCCTGTTTAGTGGTATATTCCATGGTGTCCTTGTTTAGTGTATATCCATGGTGTCTTGTTTAGTGTATAATCCATGGTGTGCTTGTTTAGTGGTGTATTCCCTGGCTGCTTGTTTAGTGGTATAATCCATGGTGTGCTTGTTTAGTGTGTATATTCTATGTTTATTAGGGTATATTCGATGTGTGCTTGTTTAGTTGTATATTCTATGGTGTGCTTGTAGTGGTATATTCTATGGTGTCCTTGTTTAGTGGTATATTCCATGGTGTGCTTCTTTAGTTGTATATTCCATGGTGTGCTTGTTTAGTGGTATATTCTATGGTTTGCGAGTTGATATTCACTAAGATTTTTTCTTGATTTAATATTCCACGAGAAGTCACTCCTATGCACTATCAGTATTCTCTTCTTTGTCGTTTGTTTCATGCCTTGGCCATACATGAATAGTATATATCCAAATAACTCTAGGAGCTGATGGTAGGTGTGTACCTCAAGCACTAAAAAACACAATCGCCTTGGTCTAGCGCTAGTGAAAGGGGGTAGACTCGCTCGTTGTTTGGCTTGATACCGAATTTATGCCACCCCGACGACTTTACTTTTACTTACTACTCATATTACTAATTTTAATGAATACCTGAACTTTACATTTTACTTACTACTCATATTACTAATTTTAATGAATACCTAAACTTTACATTTTACTTACTACTCATATTACTAATTTTAATGAATACCTAAACTTTACATTTTACTTACTACTCATATTACTAATTTTAATGAATACCTAAACTTTACATTTTACTTACTACTCATATTACTAATTTTAATGAATACCTAAACTTTACATTTTACTTACTACTCATATTACTAATTTTAATGAATACCTAAACTTTACATTTTACTTACTACTCATATTACTAATTTTAATGAATACCTAAACTTTACATTTTACTTACTACTCATATTACATGAATACCTAAACTTTACATTTACTTACTACTCATATTACTAATTTTAATGAATACCCTAAACTTTACATTTTACTTACTACTCATATTACTAATTTTAATGAATACCTAAACTTTACATTTTACTTACTACTCATATTACTAATTTTAATGAATACCTAAACTTTACATTTTACTTACTACTCATATTACTAATTTTAATGAATACCTAAACTTTACATTTTACTTACTACTCATATTACTAATTTTAATGAATACCTAAACTTTACATTTTACTTACTACTCATATTACTAATTTTAATGAATACCTAAACTTTACATTTTACTTACTACTCATATTACTAATTTTAATGAATACCTAAACTTTACATTTTACTTACTACTCATATTACTAATTTTAATGAATACTTAAACTTTACATTTTACTTACACACTTATTTTCCTCTGGGAAAAGCATGAATTCATCTCTTATCATCCAAGCTATTGGTAAATAATAGTTTTGATTTAGGTTCCTTAGAATTGTCACAGAAACCGGTCTAAGAGGAGGAAAACTCACAAACCATTTGTGCTCTTCTTAACAAATTGACCTTGCATAGATAGCATCCTGCCCATGATAATTTTTTTTTTCTGAAACTACAAACTATCAAATATGTACTTGTGTGTGTGTGTACTGATTTATTTTAATGGCAATTCAACCCATCTAGAGTTATTTTATGCCTATAGGTTTGGGAATTGCATTCATTATACTCATTGTACATATATATTTACATTTTTTGAGGTTGTTTTTTAAAAGTTCTTTGCACTCAGTATGATATCAAGTATTCCTATCTAATCTATTAATAATGGAGATTTGCTTCCGGTTTTGTCTCTAACAAAAAATGTCACTGCCTACGTCACATTACCCAAAATCGTCATAACGTAGAATAAATACACTCAAAAGTTGAACATGCAACATTAGACAGTCCTCATTGTTTTTTATAAACAAGTTTTAATAAATACATGACTGGTATTATATATCTATATATAGTTTGTTTTATTTTAATACATATTTAAAGTTTACATTTCAAATTCACTTTGTTACCAGGAGAATTTGATTTATATAGCCAAATTCTCCAAGCACGCATATATTTCTGCAATAAAATGGTGTAATTGTTAGTCGTTGGAAATGGACTCGTCGACCCGAGTTCAAATCCTAGACAACGCTGTTTGCATTTCACTTAACGCTAATACCCTTGGGAAAGGTATGAATCCATATATTCTCCCTCCAGCTATGGTTGAATAGTAGGGCAGAGATTGTGCTCTTTAATCTTGGATAGGTGACCAGTCTTGGAGAAGGAAAACTCTGAATTCAAACCTATTAAACCCCACATAAGGAATTGACCTTGTGTCGCATCCTGTTCGTGCAGTAGGGGTTTGGTATATATATTAAAGCTTGACGTCATTTTCTCGTGAGATCGTCACGTTGTCATTCAATCACCTTCGCCCGAGAGCGTCTGTGTTGCATACTGGCCTCGAATTCACGCCGCTAAATTCGTGTATGTTAGTAGCGGATATCGTCACTAACCCACTAGCCATGTATGCTAGTAGTCAGCTATTGAACTTCAATAACAACAGATACGCGTATACAAAAGATGACTCTTCTTTATTTTCTTCGGTGTGTGGTAGGTGAGTGGCGGGCATGGGTAATGACACTACGACTACTTATGTGGTGGAAGGTGGTGGGCGAGCCTCACTGCTCGCTAGCAGCGCCCGACCGTATCGACGGTCAGACCCTTCTGCTTTCTTCGCCGTCTCTTCGGGTCTCTCCTCTGGGCTGGTCTGATAACCGCTTAAGTACTGACGACCGCCCACACATTCTTTTGTTCCTTGACCGGAAGTCCTTTCTCTTTGTTCAAATTCGCGTTTGTCCAGATGAGTCCTTTGTCACACCTCTTTTGTTATACTAAGATTTCTGTCTCGCCTATCTATTGTTTTTTCCTTGTTCAATTTTCCTTTGTCTTTTCGACTTCCCGCGCAAAACAAACAGTCAATCTGCAACATCTGCAATATTTCATTATATTACAAATATGAATCTCTCTTGATAATTTCTCGCTCAAATGATTCATTGATGAGAAATTCCTCCATGTTTGTAATGGCTCCTAACTATTAACCAGATCCGGCTCGAAGCCTGTTGAGCTGCAGCCTGTATTTATTTTAAGGCTATATTTAGGGTTTGGCTGGTCATGTCTATTCTGGAGATAGGAAAGAAGAAGCTGACCGTCCCAGGAAACCACGGCATCCGACCTCAATTGGTGGCACGTGACCTACCCAACATCTCTCCACTGTTGAAGAGGTTCAGGTATATTATATATATATATATATATGTATATGTGTGTGTGTGTGTGTGTGTGTGTGTGTGTGTGTGTGTGTGTGTGTTCAATAATCATTCCCATTTACCCGTAGTTACCTTGTTCGACCTAAATTGAACTTTTTGAACTTTTACAAATGTTAACTTTTAAATTTATTGTGTGGGTGTGTTCATATGGTAGATGTGTTGTTGCCCAAGCCGCCCGTCCCCTTCCACTCTTCTGTTGTGATCCAAGGGAAAGGTAAAGAAACCAACGCAGTTTGGCAGTGGTAGTGTCGCAGAAGTTGCTGGATAGCACTGATTTCAGTATCACACCACCTTAGGGACACCGGCTCCTGATTTATTTTCAGGGTTTACACCCCCAGCCTTTCCTTGGGACGATGTAAAGTCGCTAAGCAGCGGAGTTTTTGTATCGGACTTTTCCTTGTCTTAGATGGGTTTTCGACCAAGGCTAAGGAGACCCTTCTAACCCATTTGGGGATTTATGTGAGTAGTAAAAAGTAAGTAAAGTCGTCGAGGTGGCCTAATGTCGGTATCAGCCAGACAGCGAGGGACTCCTTTTCACTAGCACGAAGGAGATTGTTTTTTGGGGTTTTTTTGCATCTGAGGTGGAGCGCCACACGTACCATCAGCTCCTTACTTTACTGTACAGATCCGTGTGCTACTTATTCGCTGAGTTTGTGAAGGGTGGTATCGAACCAGGAACCTTGTGGTTTCTAGTCCGACACTCTACCGACTGAGCTAAACCGGCCCTTGTGAGTAGTAAGTAAATAAGTAAAGTCGTCGGGGTGACCTAATGTCGGTATCAGACAGACAGCGAGGGGTCTATCCCCTTTTCACTAGCGCTACACCAAGGAGATTATCTTAGCATCTGGGGTGGAACGCCTCACCTACCATCAGCTCTTCACTTTACTGCACAGATGCCTGTGCTACTCATACGCTGAGTTGGCGTGGGCTGGATCTTGATATCAAAAGATACCTATTTAGTACATTTTGCTTGTATATTAAATGCCTTTTTGTAATATCTTAGTGTTGGTTACCTTGGTAATTCAGACTACCGTCCTGTTTCTCTTTACTATCATTAGTCATTGTATTTCATTCCCCTCTGTTGCCGCCCGACATTGGTTCCCACTAAGCCTGTGGCTTCTGTTGCCACCTGACATTGGTTCCCACTAAGCCTGTGGCCTCTGTTGCCGCCCGACATTGGTTCCCACTAAGCCTGTGGCCTCTGTTGCCGCCCCACTAAGCCTGTGGCTCTGTTGCCGCCGACATTGGTTCCCACTAAGCATGTGGCCTCTGTTGCCACCTGACATTGGTTCCCACTAAGCCTGTGGCCTCTGTTGCCGCCTGACATTGGTTCCCACTAAGCCTGTGGCCTCTGTTGACATTGGTTCCCACCTGACATTGGTTCCCACTAAGCCTGTGGCCTCTGTTGCCGCCGACATTGTTCCCACTAAGCCTGTGACTGACATTGGTTCCCACTAAGTGGCCTCTGTTGCCGCCGACATTGGTTCCCACTAAGCCTGTGGCCTCTGTTGCCGCCTGATATTGGTTCATAACCCTAGAGTCTTCGGCTGCTTAGATAGAGATGAGTCTCATATTACCCCGACCCGACCCTTAGCATTCGGTAAGCCGGACCGCTGGTTCCCACTAAGGCAGGTTCAGGGCTCAATGTCGGCCTGTGGTCCCTGTTGCCGCCTGACATTGGTTCATAACTATCATTACTATCATTAGTCATTATATTTCATTCCCCTACATTCTTTAGGGGAATAAATCCTTTATTTAGATTTTTATATCTTTCCTTTTCATAAAAAAACAATTGGACAGGGAATAATACTTTTTAAGATATTTTGAATTGTCTATTTTGCCCATTCTAAAATGAATCGTTCCAAAAACGTCCCAAAATTGATTTTTAAAATATATTGTTTATTTCTTTTGTTAATATAGTCGTCTGCTATTAATGAAATAAATCTCGCTATTTTTATTTTTAGATTTACAAAAAAAGCACTTCTTGCAGATTCACTGAAACAGGCCGAGTCACTACTATATAGCCCGGAGAAGGTAGCAAAGAACACCGGCCTCTATGTGAACTTTGATAAAGATGAGTTTATGTGTTTCAAAAAGAAAGGAGACTTCTCCACACTCGATGGTAAGCCTCTAAGGCCAGTGGAACAATTCACATACCTAGGTAGCAATATCTGATCCACAGAAAGCTATATTAATACACGAATAGGGAAGACATGGTCGGCTATAAAAAGATTATCAGTCATATGGAAATCTGATCTCGCTGACAAGTTAAAGCGACAATTCTTCCAAGCTGTGGCCGTGTCAGTGCTGATGTATGGCTGCACCACTTGTACCCTAATGAGACACCTTGAGAATACGCGAGATGGGAGCTGCACAAGAATGCTGCGCGCGGTCTTGAACAAGTCGTGGAAGCAGCACCCCACAAGGAAGCAGCTGTACGACCACCTGCCCCCTATCTCACAAAGCATCCAGTGTGAGACGGACAAGGCACGCTGTATACTGCTGGAAGAGCAAGGACGAACTCAAAAGCGACATTCTCCTGTGGAAGCCAACACATGGACATGCTAGTGTGGGCTGCCCAGCATGGACCTACATTGACCAACTCTGCAGGGATGTTGTATGCTGCGCAGAGGACCTCCCGGAGGCAATGAATGATAGAGAAGGTTGGCGAGAGATTGACATGGATATCCGTGCTAACTGCGAGACATGATGATGAATATTTTCATTTTTTACTTTTTTAAGGAAAAACAAAATGATAAACAACGCCTGTTTCTATTCTTCATTTTAAGCCTAACTTTTAAATAATAATAATAATAATTAATAATAATAATAATAATAATAATAATAATAATTGGCAGAAATCTGATTAAAGGAATCAATACCTGGGCTGTCCTCATTATAAGATACTCAGAACCATTCTTAAAATGGACACAAGAAGAACTCAGACAGATTGACAAAAGGACGAGAAAGTTAATGACCATGCACAAGGCTATCTACCCTAAAGACGATAGAGATAGATTATATGTGTCAAGAAAGGAAGGGGGAAGAGGTCTTGCCAACATAGAGGACTGCGTAGAAACCACAATCCAACAACTCGAAGACTTCACAAAAAAGAGCAAAGACAGATTACAGGCGGCCAACAATAGTAGAAGTGACATATGGACAAACAGAAAAACAACAAAGACTAGAAAACAAAAATGGGAAGAAAAACAATTATATGGACACTTCAAACGACAAATCGGAGAGGTTGCACATGAAAAAAACATGGACGTGGTTAAGAAAAGGAAACCTTAAAAGAGAAACTGAATCATTAATAATTGCTGCACAGAATAATGCCATAAGGACAAACTATACCAAAGCAAAAATTGATAAGACCCAACAAAATAGTAAATGTAGACTTTGCGGTAATAGATATGAGACTGTAAACCATGTACTATACGAATGTAGCAAACTAGCACAACGGGAGTACAAAACTAGGCATGACTTGGTTGGGAAGGTGATCCACTGGGAATTATGCAAGAGATTTAATTTTGACCATACAACAAAATGGTATATGCATAAACCAGAATCTGTTCTTGAGAACGAAACGCATAAAATTCTCTGGGACTTTGAAATAAAAACGGATCACCTTATCCCAGCGAGAAGACCAGACCTAGTGTTGATAAACAAAAAAGAAAGAACTTGTCAACTGGTGGATTTTGTAGTGCCAGCAGATCACAGGGTGAAGCTAAAGGAAAATGAAAAAATGGACAAATATCTGGACCTTGCCAGAGAACTGAAAAAGTTATGGAGTATGAAAGTGAAAGTGATACCAATTGTAGTTGGTGCACTTGGAACGGTCCCAAAAGGATTGGAAAGGGGTTTGGAAAGTTTGGAAATCAGAGGAAGGATTGAAACCATTCAAAACACTGCACTGCTGCAATCTACCAGAATACTCAGAAGAGTCCTAGAGACCTGAGGTGACTTGCTGTCACTCAGACTCCAGTGAAAGACCATCAGCTGACGCTGATGTGAAAACTCAAAAGGAATAATAATAATAATAATAATAATAATAATAATAATAATAATAATAATAGAACTGAAAAAGTTATGGAATATGAAAGTGAAAGTTATACCAATTGTAGTTGGTGCACTTGTAACAGTCCCAAAAGGATTAGAAAAGGGCTTGGAAAGTTTGGATATCAGAGGAAGGATTGAAACCATTCAGAACACTGCACTGCTGCAATCTGCCAGAATACTCAGAAGAGTCCTGGAGACCTGAGGAGACTTGCTGTCACTCAGACTCCAGTGAAAGACCATCAGCTAACACTGATGTGAAAACTCAAAAGGAGTAAATAATAATAATAATAATAATAATAATAATAATAATAATAATAATAATAATAATTAAATTTATTGTGTACATTGCTCAGGTGCACCACAACTCATCAAAGTCACATGTCTTGTACATAGAATAATATATTTGTGTCAGGAACATGAATAGCGTACAGTAATAATATAAATGTATGTGTACGCGTGTGTGCATATGTGTGTGCGGGGAGTGGGTATCAGATATAGTGTTGGCGGATTACAAGAAGCATGGAGGCTTTGAAAGATGCAGTGTTTCGGCAGCCTACAACGGATGCAGGCAGTTTATTCCAAGCCTCGGCAACTATGAGCGTGAAAAAATGTTTCTGAAAGTCATGTGAGCTGTAGTTTATTATTTATTCAAATTTAAACAAAATAGATATGAATTAATCAAATTATTAAATGAATAAATCATAAAAAATAGTTTCATTTTATTTCAAATATTTAAAAAAAAGGTAACTTCATTTTATCATTAATTCAAATTTCAGATGTTTTAATATTGGTTTATTGATTTTAACGGCATATCAACCTGTCTGGGGTTATGTCATGCCTAACAGTTAGGAATTGTGTAGTGTCCGAACATCTCGACCTGGCGAGATTAGGGGAAATCTCAATAGGGCGAGATCCCGAAAATAGGGACTTCACTACTAACGTGAACATACAGCCACACGGACCTCAAGTGTACATATTCCCGTAATATAACCTGTTCATAAAACATTAAAACCTGAGTTACTTCTCTACAACTGGCGAAGAGGATGAGATGTTAGGACACTACAAAGTGATACATATCGTGTATTTATACTTTTTAGTAATTGGTTTTAACAATGTGTTAGCATTATTGGGGATCATGTTGTATGGTATTGATTTGTTTCATGTCTATATTCTATGGTATAATTTTATTTCGCTCAAAAAAGAGAGAATATCCTCCATGTTGACATTTTCAAACAAATCTTTCATATTGTTTGCTTTAAAATAACGGTTTCTGATGTGAGCAAAAAACCTGTATTCCATGAATAAGTTAAAGGTGTTTGACATGTTTCCCATTGTGGTTGCTGTTCTTGTTTGAGTATATAGGAATGCATTAGTCTTGTATGAACAATGCGTAATCGGGACACAATGACTTGTTCCTTTCTAGACTTCCTTAAAGTTGGTCTCCAGCCTCCCACAGTAGATTTGATTAGGAAGAGTTTATTGTGGGTGTTGTTATTCCAGTGTTTTTGCCATCTATACCTATATAAAGGGCAGTTGTGTGTGTATGTATATCCGGAGGAAACTTCGAAAATAAAACAATTAACGACAAAGTATATATACATATATACATTAGATATCACCAGGGCTTGGTTTTTGAGCAAAAATAATAGAGATTTGGTTTATATTCGTGAAGATAATTAAAAAATAAAATTTAAATGATAACAGCATGGATTTTTTTTTCATTTAATATCTTTGATAGTAGACATTAACATTTATTTTCTGAGTAGCTGGATCAATGCAAGGTCTCTTTTTTTTTCATAGGGATTTAAATGGGGCATCCCACGAAGATTCAACTCACGATTTAGTAATAATGGATCTGCGGGACTAACTTTTTTTTTAATCTCTACCTAGGCGACGCCGTGTAGCCGCTGCTAGAGTTGTATGAAGGAATATATTAATTAGTTGAATTTCATTTCAATCTTTCCTCAAAGCAAAGACCAAAAAGGCTTTTAGTCTTTCTTTCATGATTCGCCATATCTAATGTCACAAATATAAAATATGTAATTTTTCAATTTCCATCTTCAATTTTCTGCCTTTTATTAAACTAGCAAATATATGCACACTCCGGGTGCAAGTATTTAAGTTTTAATGTAATAAAATATCGTATTAAATTAGAAAGTCTAATAAGAATGCAGATAAAAAGATTTGAAACAGAGTGGGGGTATAATAGAAAAATAGAAATGAAACTTACTCTTCCATCACTCCCGTCTTTCATTGCTGAATTTTACTTATTTAACTATTATTTAAATTAGGAAATAAAGAATAAAATGACAGTTATTTTTTCTTGTTAATGGATTTCATTTAAGATTCATTGGAGAGATTTTTGCTTATATTCATTAAAATAAAACCAAACAGTTAGAAATCAATAATACTAAGCACATATTTAATAAAATCACATTTTTAATATCAATATGCAAATTAGCCTTCCCGTTCACACTGCAAACCGCTATTTTTTGTATATATAAATACAATAGCATGTCATTAGTATGTAGATATGGACAACACTAATAAAAAGGTGAAGCAATTTTATTAATAATTGAGGTTTAAATATAAATAAAATCATGAAGAATGTGATGTAAATAATAATGTTAATTGTGACTCGATTAGTAATATAGTTTCGGTTACAGACAGAAAAACACACAATCTCCATTATAATAAGATGTGTGTGTGTGTGTGTGTGTGTGTTAGTGTGTCCATTGAGAAAATGCATCTCTGACAATAATTTTAAAAATGCTGAATTACATTGGCTATACCACAACATAATTATCAAGGAGGCTTACTCTACATTTACCAGATTGTAGATCCCTGTGCCAACATTTAAAGATAAACATGACTAACCTTTGTTGAACTTAAACTTTTTTTTTTAATTTAAATTAAAATTAACAGTTTTAGTACAAAATTTGTGGGTTCTGTTTTTTTTTCTGGGTCTCCCTGTAATTGTAGGCTTAGTGTTAGGGTTTAGGGTTAGTTTAATGGGAAAATAAATAATTTGGGATTTGTTATCTGTAATATCATGTTACTCAAATAGTAAATAAGCGAGATATTTTAGTTAATAATACAAAAATACTTCATACTGACAATAATATAAAAAAATTAAAAATCCTTCAAAATTATCAAGGACTTACTCTACCCCTATCAAATTCTAGCTCCATAGGCCAACATTTTAAAAAACATGATTGTCTTACTACAACAAGAAATATTTTAGTTAATAATACAAAAATACTTCATACTGACAATGATAGCAAAATATTAAAAATCCTTGGTGCCCTATATATAAAATTTAGACAACCCATTATTAATAGAATTAACTTTGAAACTAGTGACAATATTCTAAAATATTTAAAATAGATAGAACAATTTATATTCTGAAATGCTTAAAATAGAACTATTTTTATTCTAAATTACATTTTCCTAACTTAATAGAAATATTTTTTAAAAATAAACTGCCACTGTTGCTTAGCATCACCTTGGTGACAAAAACAAAACAATTAAAGTTTTAATAATAATAGACAGATATACTATACCTTGATAATGGTTTGGATGAGAACCGAAAGTACTTTTCTGCTAATAATGGCTCTTTCGGACAAATGATTAATGCCTTTCAAAATGATAACCTCAAATAAATTATTAGGAAGCTTGAAAGAAAAAAAATCAATTAAACAGTCTTAATAATACTAGACAGATATACTCTACCTTGATAATGCTTTGGATAAGAACCGAAAGTACTTGGTCTGCTAATAATGGCTCTTTCGGACAAATGATTAATGCCTTTCAAGATGATGAATTCAAATGAATTATTAGGAAGCTTGAAAGAAAGAAACAATTAATCAGTCTTAGTAATACTAGACAGATATACTCTACCTTGATAATGCTTTGGATAAGAACCGAAAGTACTTGGTCTGCTAATAATGGCTCTTTCGGACAAATGATTAATGCCTTTCAAGATGATAACCTCAAATGAATTATTAGGAAGCTTGAAAGAAAAAAACAATTAATCAGTCTTAGTAATACTAGACAGATATACTCTACCTTGATAATGCTTTGGATAAGAACCGAAAAAGTTACCTTGGCGCTACTTAACTCTTGCTAGTATTCCTGTTGAATGTGATGAAGCTTCATCAGAAGATTTATAATATAGTCTTTTTAGCTCTCCTTCTCTTCCTAGTATTCCTGTTGAAACTTATTTTTATCTTTATTTTGAAGAAGTTTTTTTGTTTTATCCTTTTTTCCTAAATTTTCAATCCCATTTTGCCGGATATACACAATCTGTTACTCCTCATATATATTATTTCGTTTTTCTACACAGTTATAGTTGTCAAATAATACCTTGATAAAGGGTGAAGGTTCCCCGAAATATTGGAAAAATAAAGCGAACCAGGGACAAAACAACGGTTAAATATTGGAAATCTGTTTTCACTTATACATTTCCCATGCTTCCTGATATCACAGAAAACGTTCACAAGAACAAAATTGAAACGCAATTCACTTTGCCCATAGCTTGTTACCAATCTATGTAAACTCCTTCTTCCCTGGGAAGATTTTTATGGTATTCGTGTTGCTTTTACCCGGAACATTATTGTTTAAAATAGATCACAATGGAATTAATCGTCCAGAAAGCGAATAAAATTGTCATTTTCATGTGTGGGCTATACTACCGAATTAGAGGGTCTTGATACTACGCACTAGCACCTGTCTCTTCTTTTTTTGTTTTTCCAGTCTTTCTTTCTTTCTTTCTTTCTTTCTTTCTTTCTTTCTTTTCCCTTTCTTTCTTTTAAAACCGGACATAAAAACCGGACATAAAAATATAGCAGGCAAATTTCTCACGTAATTAAAACCAAGATACAAAAATGCACTATAAATATAGTTATTTACTAAGTTTAACTTAGATGTGGCACAAGGCCAGCAATATGGGGCATCCAATCATAATCGAACTCATTAACAATGGTCTGCGAATCTAGTTTGCTAACAATTACACCACGTGGGGGGGGCTTATTTATTTACTAAACTTAGCTTAAATGTGGCGCAAGGCCAGCAATATAGGGCACCCAATGAGAATCGAAGTCATTAACAATGGTCTGCGAATCTAGTTTGCTAACCATTACACTACGTGAGGCGCACAAGGCACTATAAATATACATTCCCTTTAGAAATACCCCCACCAATATTGACTGTGAGTGGCGACCCGTGATGCTTAAGGACGGGAACCTTGGTGGCTGAGCAGTCCATGGCATTGCAACTGTCAACTTTTGCCCTTGTGTCTATAAACTTATTGGCTGGGGCTTTAGAACACATTGACTGTATCTCTGCAGAGGGGGTAAGACTCGCCTAATAGGGCCACTTATTGGCCGTAGGTGGCGACCCGTGATGCTTAAGGACGGGAACCTTGGTGGCTGAGCAGTCCATGGCATTGCAACTGTCAACTTTTGCCCTTGTGTCTATAAACTTATTGGCTGGGGCTTTAGAACACATTGACTGTATCTCTGCAGAGGGGGTAAGACTCGCCTAATAGGGCCACCTATTGGCCGTAGGTGGCGACCCGTGATGCAGTCTATGATATGTAACACTCCACTTTCTCACTTACCGAGGCCGTACGGGCTGTTAGACTATCTCCCTCCTATCAATCGCTGGTCACGTCAAGCCCTAGCACCTATATGACTGTCCCTACCCTATTGCCCTTATGGCAATCCCCAACCTTTTTTTATTATATATGTATTTACCAACCCCTCGTCTACCAACCTAGACTGGTTACTTAGCCATGGTTAAAGAGCCCAGTCTGCCCTGCTATTTACCCATAGCTGGAGGGAGAATTGGATTCATACCTTTCCCAAGGGTATTAGCGCTATGTGAAATGCAAAGAGCTTCATCCAGGAATTGAACTCGGGTCAATTTCCTATGACTCTAACCATTACACCATTGCATGGTGTAATGGTTAGAGTCATAGGAAATTATAGACTTATCTATTTTCCTACAACTCTAACCATTTTTATAAAATATTAAATTTTCTCCCGTTGGAACCAGAACAACATTTTATATATATATATATATATATATATATATATATATATATATATATATAAGCTCCCTGAAATATACTATAATGCTAAATCTCTGAGTCTTTTGTTATTTCTTTACTTATATATTTGCTCAGTGACTAATGTTAAGAGCACACATTGAGCTCTCAAACTGCGACAGGTTTTTTTAAATAAAACTGTTGTGTCGTAAGGAAGATTTCTTCTCTGGACTTTTGGATTATATACATATATATATATATATATATATATATATATATATATATATATATATATATATATATATATAAAACTTCTAACTCTAAACTCTTCGGAATATCTTTTCTTTAATAATGAAACTAACAGTCATACCAAATAAATAAATAATTAGATAAAGCAATTTATTATTTATCTGCAGATAAGATAGGAGAACTTCACCCAGTGGGAGATTCCAAAGTAAATAATTCTTTTCTCTAAAGACCATTCTAACCTCATCAGAAAAAACGCAGCTCCATATCATATATGTGCTAGAAAGCAGTGGCTGAGGGTCTTATTGTCCCGGGTATGATGTTAAACTCTACTTTCCTACAACTCTAACCATTAGACCACGCAGCTCCATATCATATCTAAGAAAAGGTGGCTCAGGGTCTTATTGTCCCGGGTATGATGTTAAACTCTACTTTCCTACAACTCTAACCATTAGACCACGCAGCTCCATATCATATATGTGCTAGAAAGCAGTGGCTGAGGGTCTTATTGTCCCGGGTATGGTTAAACTCTACTTTCCTACAACTCTAACCATTAGACCACGCAGGTGCTCTTATTGTCCCGGGTATGATGTTAAACTCTACTTTCCTACAACTCTAACCATTAGACCACGCAGCTCCATATCATATATGTGCTAGAAAGCAGTGGCTGAGGGTCTTATTGTCCCGGGTATGATGTTAAACTCTACTTTCCTACAACTCTAACCATTAGACCACGCAGCTCCATATCATATATGTGCTAGAAAGCAGTGGCTGAGGTCTTATTGTCCCGGGTATGATGTTAAACTCTACTTTCCTACAACTCTAACCATTAGACCACGCAGCTCCATATCATATATGTGCTAGAAAGCAGTGGCTGAGGGTCTTATTGTCCCGGGTATGATGTTAAACTCTACTTGATGGTGAAGTTTCAGTTCTGGAGCTATGGAAAATATGGAATACCCCTTCATCACCATTACTCCAAGGTACACTCTGACCAGGAGTGGTAGTACCTGTTAGGGTCCCATATATGGGTTAAATAGAACAAAATGAATTTTTTAAAAATGTGTTTAAAAATTGAGTTTAAAAATTTGAGTACCCATCAAGAATGACTAAAACAAAACATCTTCAGTATAAAATGACTCAATGGGTTGACATGCCGGTAAAACCAACCAACCGACCAGCCAACTTTTAGAAATAACAAAACAAAATTTGAAAAAAACTGTTATCAGTATTTGTTCATTAGGATAGGTCGATTTTTCACTTTTTTAAGATATCAAATTGTCCATCTATGCGAAAGTTGTGTGTTAGTATACTGAATACTGATACTAAAAATTAGATCTTTTGCTTGCACCATTGTTTAAGGAAATAGCATCAAAGATCGTCTACTAAAATGCACTAAAAATCCTTGTTTTTTTTACGAAAACGAGGATTTTTAGTAGATTTTTATGCTATTCACTTAAACAATGGTTCAAGTAAAAGATCTAATTTTTTGTATCAATATTCAGTATACTAACTCACAACTTTCGCATAGATGGACAATTTGATATTTTTAAAAAGTGAAAAATCGACCTACCCAATTTGCCCAGCAAGGCTACAAAGGATTCTACTCAATGTGAAAAAATATGATCTGCATGTCAGCTATATTCCTGGAAAGTCTATGCATACAGCAGATGCCTTACAGCATGCAGCAATGGCAGCTGATGGTTGGTTGGTTGGTTTTAACGGCATATCAACCCGTTTGGGATTATGTCATGCCTAACGGTTAGGAAGTAATATATGTTGTGTATCTATATTCATATTTTTATAGTAATTGGTTTTAACAATATGTTAGCATCATTGGGGATCACGTTGTATGGTATTGATTAGGTTCATGAACACTGGCCAAACTCAGCTCCCGCCCTGTCGGCTGGGGCGTTAGACTGCACCGACTGCACCGACTGCACCTCTGCAGAGGGGTAAGACTCCCCCAATGGGGCTACCTGTTGGCCGTGGGTGGCGACCCGTGATGCTTAAGGATAGAGCCCAGGTGGATGAGCAGTTCATGACATGCAATACTCCACTTTGGACCTATCTTGGGCTAGACGGGCGGTCGGAGAGGCCCCCTCCGATCAATCGGCTGGTCACGTCAAGCCCTAGCACCTATATGATTTTCCCAACCCTATTGCTCTTATGGCAAGCCCCAACCCCTTTTTATCATATGGGTGCTAGAAGACAGTGGCTGAGGGTCTACATGTCCTGGGAATGGCGTTAAACTGATGGTGATGTTCCAGTTTTGGAGGTTTGGGGAATGTGGAGCACCCCTTCATCACCATTGCTCCCTGGTCCACTCTGACCCGGAGTGGTAGTACCTGTTAGGGTCCCATCTATGGGTTAAATAGAAAAATATATTTATAAAAAAATTGTATTATCCATTAAGAATTGATTTATTTCAAAACTTCATCGGCATTAAATGACCCACTGAGGTTGATATGCCGTAAAACAAAACAAACCAAACAAAACAAACTCATCTCGATATTGAAGCTCGGGTATCAGCCGTGATCAAATATGTGCCAATTACTGACAAAAAAATGAATGACTCGGGAACTTTCTTGTCGTATTCGGGAGCCATCACTGAACTTTGAACCTAACCCTTTATTTTTTCCACGGGGGTATCCTGTTCTCATTCCGCTAACCATAGCTGGGGTAGGAGTGCTAATTAATTATTTTTCTAACTGCTTTCACTCGGGATTGAACTCGGGAACCAGAGATAACTGTCACTTAGAACTGTCTTTTAACCCAACTGCCTAATCCACTCGGTCATGTGTCCCGAATACGACAAGAAAGTTCCCGAGTTCGAAAAGAAGGTTCCCGAGTCCGACAAAAAATACCTGAAGAAGGCCGGAGGGTATATCGGCCGAAACGTTGTACAAATAACAATGAAGATGGGGACAATAGTCCGAATAACACTAATAATACTATATTTTTCTATATATTTGTTTTTTTTTCTTTAATTATTTATATATTGTTTTAAGTTGTTTATTTTTATTATATTTCTTGTCTTTTTCTTTAAGTGTTTTTTATTGCTTTATCATCTATTAATTTGTTTAATGTCTTAATTATTCTGTTTTAATATAGACGAAGGCGAACAGAAAGAACTTGGTGTCTTCAAAACAGCATGTGTGTTGCACTCATTAATTGGACAGTGGCTAAATAATGGCAAAGTAAGTGCAAAGACCAGAGGATTAGTAATCCATGGACCTATCCTAGGTGAATATGGATTATTGCCTGTGGAAATGCTGATAGGGAGAAAATTAGGAAATAATCTCCCAGTGCTAACAAGACAAGTGTAAGCCTCAAATGTAGGAACAGACAGAGGGCAAAACAAAAATTCTATTTCGATAAACGGGGTGCAAGGGAAAGGGAACTGGAAATGCTAAAACCAGGGAATCCCGTTCGAATACGAGACTCTATAAAGAAAAGATGGAGTGAGACTGACACAGTAAAGGTTAAAGTAGCACCTCGCTCATTTGCGGTGTTGACAAGCTCTAGAGCATTACTACGACGAAATCGCAGGGATCTTCTAAAAATTGATCTCGATTAAGAAAGGACAAGTTTTTCATTTACACCGTCAATATCCGGTTGTTTTAACAGACGATTTTCAGATTTTTTAAACTATAAAACTAACCCCTAACCCTAAACCTAACAAACAACCAGATATTGACGGTGTAAATGAAAAACATGTACTTTCTTAATCGAGATAAAAAAAAGGGTTGCTCAAAGGTAATATGGTCCGAAATTTCTTCTGCCACATCCATATTTTTAGAAGATCCCTGCGATTTCGTCGTAGTAATGCTCTAGAGCTTATCAACACCGCAAATGAGTGAGGTGCTACTTCAACTTTTACTGTGTCAGTCATATGGTCAGAAATTTCAAGGACCACTCCACCACAAAAGTGAGGAAGAGCAGAGCCAACTATCAGATAGACATGAAATAATTGTGTTTTTGGAGATGAAAGGTCAAGACACAGATGGAATTCCAGCACAATTAAGAACAAATATCATGGAAAAGATACATACAGGTCATCAAGGTCAAGAAAAATCTAAAGGCCGAGCCAAAGTATACGGGTTTGTTTTTTTGTTTTTGTTTTTTTGCCAGGTATAAACAAAGAGATCGAACGGGTAGTACAAGATTGTAGCTTGTGCATAAAACCTACAGAGATGCACAACCGAAGCAAACTCTTATTAGCCACCAAATACCAACACGGCCATGAAAAAAAGTAGCTGTGAATCTGTGTAGACACGGTAAAAATGATTACCTAATAATAGTGGATAGCCACTCAAACTACCCATTATCAGATATTAAATCAAACAATGGAGGCGGTAATCAAAGCTTCAGTCGGTTTGGAATAGCTGAAGGAGTATTCTCAGACAATGGACCATGTTTTTCATTGTTGGGATTATCTTCACATTCGCCTGGAAGAGTTATCTTCCCGCTGGGTTGCCGTTTGTTCTCACCAGGGGCTATAGTATTTTAGCACCGGCTTCAAACGCTTCTTCCTCTTTTAGCTACATTTCTGGAACGAGCACATGGGTTAGACCATTGTCACACTCTTCTCGTGGGGGCTACGCCCCCCCCCCTCCATCACTAGTAAGTGATTTTGTATGTAACGGAATCTCCTGTCCTTTTATCTATACTCTTTATGTTATGTACATGTGTGTTATTATTTTCTGTATCTTGTCATATTCCTGTATTTTTTTTCTTTTATTCATGACATGAAATAATTGTGTTTTTGGAGATGAAAGATCAAGACACAGATGGAATGAAGAATGAAAATTGGCTACAAGATTTCTTGCTTTTTTCTGCACAATTAACTGGTATTATTTTGAAATTGCAAGTCAAAAAGAAATCCATTACTCATTTGTATGATTAACATTAAGTGTTTCATTGCAAAACTAAAGTTATGGGAGTCACAGTTGTCAGAAAAAAAAAATTAGTTCATTTCCAACATACAGTCGCCATCAATACTGAGTTTGTTTTTAGCTTTGCCAAATCTGACAGTTACTTGGAATTGTTTTTGAAGGAATTTCAGGAAAGATTTTGTGGTTTCTCATCTTTTGAATATCATTTTGCATTATTTTCGCAAAATAAAACCTTCAGATAGTACTGTTAGAAATGCAGTCGGATTCTGCACTGAAAGCAAAGTATCTTTAAGTGGGCGTATAAGTATAATAGAGTGATCTTTCCCTGTGACTAGACTGAACAGAGTGATCTGCCCTTGACCAGACAGACATATATAAATAGTCATGGAAGTAGCCATTTATAATTTGTCTCTTGACGTCTAAACACGTCTTTCCTGCTTTATAGTGAGGACACCTGGTTTCTGTTCATGCCTTCCAAAAAAGGTTTTAAAAACTCAAGGATCTGTTGTGTCTTGGTTGGAGGTGAATTTTATGTGAAATGTAACATTAAAGAAACAAGAAAACAGTACAAATAATCACAAAGAAGTTTGAGAAGTAATCGTCATGCAAACAAGTTAGCTCCATAATCGGGAAGTGAAATAAGACAAAATATGAACTTTTAAAACAAGAACAATGAAAAGGACTTTGCCTGGTATCATGTACTACATCTTGTAACTTTATTTTAATACAAGTTGTGTATCTAAATACGACTTCGTTGTTTCTCCATTTTTGTTGAATCATGTTTGCTGCTAGCGGGATGTGTACAAAACATGTATATTGATATATATATATAACACAACCTTACTACAAAGGCTTATTTGGTAAAGGTAGATAAAATATCCATGTGGCTTTATCATTCCCTGGCAGAGGTCAGAAACAACATGTCTGCTGTTCAAAGGCCAGAGGGGAAAAGAGATTGGTTGGAAGTAATTTGTATGTGAAATGTAACATCAAAGAAACAAGCAAAAAAGTACAAGTAATGAACAAAGAAGTTTGATTCATAACAAAATTGTCCTTTTATATGTGTATTATAAATTGTATCAAATGAACAACAAGTTACAAAGATGTAGTTTGGTTAATTACTTTCCTTTTTTACAAATTCTTATTAGTGTTAAGGCTCACATGTATTTGTTCACCCGATTCGAGGAGGGTTGCTATTTCGTGACTTGCCTCTTCGCTGGCTACTGCTTTTCTGAGGGTTCTCTACTACTTGAATCTTTCCTTTTACTCGCTTGCAGAATGTCCGTTAGTTGGCGGTAGTTTTGAACTTTTAGCGTCGGTCAGTCTGGCTTTATCTATTTTTAGAATACGATCCATTTTTATTTGTTCCTCCAAACATGGTTTAATAAAAATCTACAGCTTATGAACCATTACAGATCATGGCAATGTTTGGTACTACTTGTGTGTGCGAACAGTTATTTTCGTTCATGAAATTTACTAAAACTTCACATAGGACAAGGCAGACAGATCAGCATTTGAAAGTCGGAACTACACAGACATTAAAACTAGACATACCAAAAATGGTCAAGCAAAAGAAGTGCCAATCTTCACGACAAAAAATAAAAATGATTGAATAGGTGCAAATAAATTTTATTTTTTTAAACTGTTATGATTTTTGTACACAATGTATTTGTTGAGATTGTAAACTATAAGTACCGTAAATCCTTGAGTATAGTCCGCTCTTGAGTATAATACGCAGGGGTTTTTTAGGGGGCTGTACCTCTGAAAAAAAATGCGTCAGCAAAAAAAAAATTTTTAACCTCGTATATAGTACGCACTAGGGATTTTGACTTTTAGATTTTTGGGGAAAAGTGCGGATTATACTCGAGAATTTACGGTATACATTTACAGGGGGATACAAATTCACTAACTCACAAGAAAAGATAAACCACCTTATATACATGGATGACATAAAACTTTTTGCAAAAAATGAAAAAGAATTAGAGAGCCTAATACAAACTATTAGAATATATGGCCAGGATATAGGGATGGAATTTGGAATTGAAAAATGTGCTATGCTAGTAATAAAACGGGGCGAAAGAAAATTAATGGACGGAATACAACTGCCAAATCAGGAAACTATAAAATCACTTGATGAAAATGGAAGCTACAAATACTTAGGAATTTTAGAAGCGGACAATATCATGCAAGCAGAAATGAAAGGAAAAGTTAAAAAAAGAATATCTCAGGAGAACCAGAAAACTTCTAGAAACCAAACTTAACAGTAGAAATCTGATCAAAGGAATTAATACTTGGGCTGTCCCCATTATAAGATACTCAGGACCATTCTTAAAATTTCTTTTTTTTTTGGGGGGGGGGTCATTAACTTACATTCATGAATGCTTGTAGAACGTTCATTTCCACTTTTTAATAAAAATGATTGTGCAATAAATTTTATCAAAATACTTCACTGAATTGTATTTTGATTAACTAGTTGTCATGTGCACACATATGTAATCCAAATGTCCATACACATGCATTCCATGCTGCCCTAAGGGGCTATTCAGTTTGACATGCCCGCTCTCGACAGCACCCTGTGTCTACACATAGCTGGTTAATGTACATTCTTAGGTAATCCTTAACTTGTTCCTCGTAAATTCCTACCATAAAATAAACTGAACCTTCATTTTATGTCCGTCTTTTTGCAATAAATGTTTTATTTTTCTTGCACCCGTTATTTTACAATACTAAATATATTTTCTTTATTTAAAAACATTTATTGCAAACATATATATTTTCTTTATTTAGAAACATTTATTGCAAACATATTTAAAACATTTATTGCAAAAACACGGACATAAAATGAGGGTTCAGTTTATTTTATAGTAGGAATTTACGAGGAACAAGTTGAAGATTACCCATTTTTAATGGTCAGCATTAATTGGGTGTGTCCATATGCAGGAGTCCAAAGGAAAATGTCGCTTATGAATTCGTTCTTATTTTACCAGCAGTAGCCAGCACGTCAAGCACATCTAACTTGGATGGTTTATGTGATGGGTGAGGGGAGGTAAGTGTCTGTATGACTGCTGTTTGGTTGGTGCTGCTTCCAAGACAAAATAATAATGGAAAATACTGCAATATTTGATTTCATAATTTTGAAAAAACATATCAACAGTATTTTCCTCTCATTTTTTCTAATTCACATAGAACTGAAATAAAATTATATACGGCTGATGATGCGCTCGTAATTTAACGGTTATAGTTGTAGGAAATGGGCCTGAGTTCAAATCCTGGACGAGTTTGCATTTCGCATTCTGCTAATCCAATTATTATAATCCTTGCTATAAATCCAATTATTTTCCCTCTAGCTTTGGGTAAAATAGAACAGACTAGGTTCTTTATCCTTGGTTAGGCAACCAATCTAGGAGAAGGAAAACCCTTAATTAAACCAGTTAAACTTTGTTTAGGCCAATAAATTGTCAGACTAGGATCTTTACAATTGGTATGGCAACTACTCTAGGAGAAGGAAAACTCTGAATTCAAACCTGTTATACTCTGTTTAACAATTGACCTTGTATTACCTCCTGCTCATGGCAGAGGTATTGGGTAGATACATATAAGGTGTTATGGTTCTAGATAATTCATTACTCGTTTAGTACAATAAATTATTAATTTTTATCCTTGATATGGCAACTGGTCTGGGAGAAGGAAAACTCCCAGATGACTTCTTTTTTTTTATCCTCAAGTCCGATGCAAGCGTTGAAAACAAATTCCCATAAGCATACCAGGGACGCAGATTTTCTAGTAACCTGTGCTCCCGCCTTATTAGGTGATTTCTGATAAATAACTCAAAATGATTACCATTTGGCAGGGACGCTGGACTGCGACATCGTAGTAAGCGAGTTCGAATTTCAGTTTCACTTTCAGACTAATAACCTTGTAAAAAGGCATTAAACCCCTCATCCGCCCCAAGTTATGGGTTAAATAGTACCACTACTATACTTTTTAATCATATACGAACGTTTAGAACCTATATTATATTAGAAGCGGCTACCCATTTTCGACTGAGTAAAGGAGGGAACTTGTTGTATTGATTTGTTTACTTTTTGAGATTTACAAATGCTGGACATTTTTAAGTGGAATTTCAATGCTATTTTTATGTATATTTTAATTTTTAGATATATTAAAATATAAATTAAATCTTCATAATTTTTGCCCAAAAAGTAAGAGCCGGTGATATTCAATGTGTATATTAGGATCTACCAATTTTGACTTCACACACGTATTTTACAAAATAAATGTAATCCCCCTGGTTGAAAAAGATTTACCAAAAATCAAGGAATTATCCGATTTTAATGAAATTTTCAGTGTTGATTTATCAATGAATTAATTTTATAAGGCATCAGTTATTTTATTTCGAAACTTTCTGATTTTGGAGACGCAAAATATCGGTGAGGTTATATACTTCTGTAACTAATTAAAGTATAAATAAAAAGACAAAAGACCGAAGGTGTGAATTGAAAAAAAATTAAGGTAAAGACTCTGGTAGTAAATAAGTACAGAAAACCTGAAAATTAAACGTAGAAAAAAAAATCTAAAAAAAAAATTTTTTTGAGATTTTTTTAACTGTTATTTTGTCTTTTAAAATAAAACAATTAACGACAAAGTAAATATACAGTGTATATTTACTTTATCGTTGTTTTATTTTCATCTGTATGCATACATACATACATACATACATACATACATACTGTCCTTTATATATGTATACATAGATTAACAAGTTGCTCGAGTATTCCAATTGTAGAGAATAAAAAACGCGCGTGTGCGCGCTTGCGCTTTCAGACGAGAATGGTGGATATTTTTTAAATTGACTGAAAGAAAACAGAGTTATCTCCCTTGTATTGTCTTTGAAAATGTCCCCTTTTCCTTTGTATTTTTATATAATCGCTTAGGAAATGTAATTCAGCTAGAAAATATCTAATGATAATAAATCGCATTTATGAAAAAGAATGAGAATAATTGAAATATTCAAAACATTCAAATACAAAACAAATAATATGAGGTAGAAGAACCTGAATTTCGGTAAATTCAATATATATTATATTAGGGTGGCCCAAAATGCATTTTTGACAAAATTAATTTAGCCCCCACCCCCCTCTACAGAAAATAATTTACCAAAAATCAGTGAATTATCGGATTTTAATGAACTTTTCAGTGTTTATTTGTCAATGAATGATCTTTATAATGCATTATTTATTTTATTTCAAAACTTTCTCATTTTTTTCAGGTCACTTAATTTTGACCCTCCCCGCTTATGCTGGGGGCGTAACATTTTTGCGAGTTGGTCATTTTCTGTACCAATTACAGTATAAATAAGGATATAAAAGACCGAAGTTATGAATAGAAACAAAACGGTAGCTTTTCTATGAGAAAATAAGTACCGAAAATCGAAAAATAAAATGCAAAAAGATAATAAATAATTATTTTTGGGAGATTTCTTTTTTACTCATTTCGATAAAAATTTAATTGTATATTATCTTATAAAAGAAAAAATTATACATCGATATTTTTTCTGCTTAAAAGGGGGTGGGGTATATTTTCAATAGAGTTTTTTCAAAATTTATTACTTTTTACACCTAAAATAATGTTTGCATTAAATAGATATTTATTTCTAGAATCTAAAAATATAACATTTTAAACTTAACATCAGGTTTTACATATTTTAAATGAATTTTAAATTTATTTCCATAACAAAAATACTAAATTAAAGTTTTGAAATAAAATAACTGATGCATTATAAAATTCATTAATTGATAAATCGATACTGAAAATTTCATTAAAATCGGATAATTACCTGATTTTTGGTATAAAAAAAAAATTTGCAATCGCAAATGTTACATTAAAATTGTAAACAAGCGCCTAAAACTATTGAAAAAGAGACAGAATGGCGGATCGTGTCGAAATTGACCAAAACAAATCCTTTTAAATGCATTAAAAATAAACTGCATATGTAATTATATTTTCTTTTTTTAATGATGGTCATTATGTTACTACTTATCGATTTAGACAAAAGTTTGACCTTAAATAATAGATTTAATTAATTTTAATTTGTTTTTAAAAACGTAGCAAACGATTTTTTGTGGCCACCCTATATTATATCTATTAATACGCTTGTTCTTAAATCTTCCATCTGTTGTAATTCTGCAATACCCTCAGGTTAAAAATGAGACCGTCCAAATTGTTCAATATGCAATGGAAATATGTAAATCCAGATTATCTGGTGTCGCTTAATCGCTGATTTCTTATTTGTCCCATTTTATTTCACCCAATTTTAAAAATGAAACATTCCAAATGGTCTTGCGTTGCTTAAATGTCCAACATAAAATTAAAATGAATTTAAAAAAAAAAAAAGAAAGGAACTTACATGTTTGTTTTATTTGTTATATTGAAATTGTGAATTACAGAATATATTTTGGTAATTTTGATGTTATATCGTCCCAGCTTCCTGCCTTAATTTACTCTATGTTTTAGTGAGCTGGCATCAGGCGAATTTCCGGTTCACTCCAAATTTTTATCGGCAAATAAATGTAAATATTTTTCAACACCCCTTTTAAAAAAGAGGGAGAGAGAGAGAGGTTAAATCAACATTATTATCAGCTCCAGATTTTCAGAAATCTTCTGAGGAAAAGATCTTTATCTCGAAATATTAAGAATAAATCAAAGATAAACAAACAACATCATAGTTATCTCATTTTTCTTTACGCTTGCATTGTGATAGCCTTCAACACCAACCACCAAACCAATATTATTGTACTTTTTATATATTGAACAATTTGCAATAGCTCTTAAGAAAACCTAAATAAATCAAACATTATAATAATTAAATTATCATACTACTGTTGTATACCTCTTTCCTTACTTTCTTACTTCTATTCTTCTATCGTCTCTTCTAGCGTCTGGACTTCGTCTTGGGGACTTCGTGTCTGGTCTTCCATTGGGGATTTCTCTTTATCAGAAGCCCTTTGTCATTGGTAGTTTTTAGATAATAACACAAGACTTCGATTTAACTTAGATCATATTTTATTTGGAAATCCCCACCAGACTACCTGCGCAGATTGAGTCGGGGCGTGCATAACACGACTTACTACCGTCGATGTCTTTGGCCGAACTCACTAAAATCTATTTCTAATCTAAACCGGAAGAGGGTCTTCTCCATCGATTCTCACGGTATCCACCGGAAGGAGGATCAGGACTGAGGTCAAGCCTTGTCACTCATCCTTCAAGGCCACCGGCTGCAACTTATAACAGCCATTTTGATTTCTACACTACTGTACACAAATATTAGGAATCTAATAATTATGTAACACTACAAGTAAATATCATTTCTCATGTTATTTACAGTCCTTGACACCATTGAGGCCTGTTTTGTGTTTTACTCAGTATTTTTTTACAGCTAGTTTAAATGCACTATATCATTAAATAAACCTCCTCAAAATCTTTCTTTTGCACCTAAAGTATATTTTTCCTCTCTCCCTACACTCGGCAAAGCTATATTTATCTCGCAGAGGAAATGGATTTTTCCAACCGAGGTCAAATCCTGGACGAGGCCATTTGCATTTCACATAGTGCTAATACCCTTGGGAAAGGTATGCATCAAACCACTCTCCCTCTAGCTGTGGGTAAATAATAAGGCAGACTGGGCACTTTAACCTTAATTAGACAACCAGCCTAGAAGAAGGAAAACTCTGAATTCAAACCTATTAAACACAGCTTAAGAAATTGACCTTGTGTCGCATCCTGCTCAGGTGGAGAGGTTGATGAATATATATATTTATCTACCAATAGTATCAAATCATTGTGTAAAAAATGGTATTGTGTACTTTTAATAGTCCATGGGATCAGTAGAGCTAACATTTTCCCTAGGGTAGGTTGATTTTTCACTTTTTAAAAATATCAAAATTGTCCATTTATGCAAAAGTTGTGTGTTAGTATACTGAATACTGATATCAAAAATTAGATCTTTTACTTACATCACTGTTTAAAGAAAATAGCGTCAAAGATCATCTACTAAAATGCACTAAAAAAATCCTCGTTTTCGCAAAATTTAGCCTTTAGAAAACGAGGATTTTAAGTAAACATATTAAACGTTATAATTAAATGATCATACTGTGGTATATCCAAAGGTCTTGCCAGTAGAGTTAAAAGGGGGAAAATAAAGAGAAAAGAAAAGTAGGTTTAGTCTTTAAATGCACATGAAGTCCGCACTAAAATAAAGGGAAGCAACTCAATTATCTAATAAAAATTGTTATACCTGCTAAACGTTAAAAAATAAACAAAAGCACATAGGGGAAAAAGGTAAATAAAAATCAATTAAAGAAAGAAAGAAAAAATACACAGAAAAAAAATTCATGAAAATGTATTTCTAGTCAATAAAATGAATAAGGAAAAAAATACATAGAAAAAATAATTAAAAAATGTATTTTGAATCAAATTAATAAATACACAAAAGTACAGAGAAAACAGATAAAAATGTATTTAAATACAAATAAATACATAAATAAATAAATGAATAACAGCCAAAATATATAGAAAAAAAAGGTAAATGAAAATGTATTTAATTATTAATAAATAAATTAATTAATTGATAACAAAGCTACATAGAAAAAAAGGTAAATGAAAATGTATTTAATTACAAATAAATAAATTAATTGATAACAAAGCTACATAGAAAAAAAGGTAAATGAAAATGTATTTAATTATTAATAAATAAATTAATTAATTGATAACAAAGCTACATAGAAAAAAGGTAAATGAAAATGTATTTAATTACAAATAAATAAATTAATTAATTGATAACAAAGCTACATAACAAAGAAAAAAGGTAAATGAAAATGTATTTAATTACAAATAAATAATTAATTGATAACAAAGCTACATAGAAAAAAGGTAAATGAAAATGTATTTAATTATAAATAAATTAATTAATTAATTGATAACAAAGCTACATAGAAAAAAGGTAAATGAAAATGTATTTAATTACAAATAAATAAATTAATTAATTGATAACAAAGCTACATAGAAAAAAAGGTTAGTGAAAATGTATTTAATTACAAATAAATTAATTAATTAATTGATAACAAAGCTACATAGAAAAAAAAGGTAAATGAAAATGTATTTAGATACAAATAAATAAATAAATAAACAGAAAATGTGTATTTCTAATTTTTTTAAATTAATTGATATCTTATACTCAAAACCATTAAAGTAACATTTAAAAAATTTAGTAACATTTAAAAAAATTCAATTACAAAAGAAATAGATTTAAAAAAAGAAAGATAAATCGAGGAAAAAAAGTAGAAACCACTAAATTGTATGGTGTATATATATATATATATATATATATATATATATGGCGGGGGATAAATTAAAACACATCAAAAATATATTAATAGATTTTTAAAGCATGAAATATCATCATGTCACGCCAGCTGCATGACAACCCCTCTCTATCCGTCCTTATCACTAATTGTCTCCAGCAGGTCCTCCGCGCAGCATCCAGTATCTGCACAGAACTTGTCTATGTAGGTCTTTGCTGGGTGACCCGCACTAGCATACCCATGTACTGGTTTCCACTGGAGGACATCATTTATGAGTTCATCCTTACTTTTCCAGCAGTGTCTATAAAATATCAACGTTCCTGGAGTTTTTTAAGGAGGGGAAAACAAAATAAAATAATAACTTCTAAAATGGTAAGAATTTTTTTTTTAAATTTGTTTAAATTAAAAAGATTTTTTAGATAAAATTACTAAAGACACTTGCAAATCAATCGACTGTGAAACGATACAAAATGTAAAATTACAAATTTTAGTATATAAGTGGTGAAAACTGATGTTTATAAAGTATATGAGTTGTTTCCCCTTTATTGTTCATAAAGGGGGACAATTAAGTAATGTATCATTTTAATTCACTCCATTAAGAAATTATCGAGCTCAAGGAGACTTACCCCAAAATCGGCTGCTAATGTTTTTTTTTAACGAATTAAAATTAATTAGATCGATTATTTAAGGTCAAAATTTTGTCTAAATCGATAAGTAGTAACCATCAATAAAAAGGCAAAATAATATTACACATTTAATTCATTTTTAATACATTTAAAACGTTTTTTATTCGGTCAATTTCAATCGCATTCGACCCTAAACGCTGTTTTAAAATGACGTGTTTACAAAATTAATGAACATTAGCGATTTTTTTTTAAATTACAAAAAAAATCAGGGGAATTATCCGATTTTAATGAAATTTTCAGTATTGATTTATCAATTAATGAATTTTATAATGCATCAGTTATTTTATTTCAAAAGTTTAATCAAGTATTTCTGCTATGAAAAATTAATATATAAAATTAATTTAAAATATGAAAATCCTGATGTTAAGTTTAAAATGTTATATTTTTAGATTCTAGAAATAAATATCAATTTAATGCAAACCTTATTTTAGTCAAAGTATAAGTTTTGAAGAAAAACTCTATTAAAAATTTACCCCCCCCTTTTAAGCAGAAAAAATATCAATGGATAATTTTCTTTCATAAGGTAAGATCCAATTAAATAATTATCACAAGAAATCTCAAAAAAATTATTTTTATTTATTTTTTTACATTTTATTTTCCGATTTTTGGTAATTATTTTCTCATAGAATATTCCCCAGAAAATTTTTTTTTCTATTCACAACTTCGATCTTTTATCTTTTTATTTCTACTGTAATTAGTATCAAACACTGACCAACTCTCTGAGATTTTATGCCCTCAAAATAAGTGGGGATCAAAATTAAGTGACCTGAAAAAAAATTAGAAAGTTTTTAAATAAAATAAATTATGCATTATAAAGATCATTCATTTATAAATAAACACTGAAAATGTCATTAAAATCCGATAATTCCCTGATTTTTGGTAAATTATTTTCTCTAAATTCATTTTGTCAAAAACGGATTGTAGGTCAATTTTGGGTATACCTACTCTACACCTATCAGATTCTAGCTCCATGTGGCAACATTAAAATAAAATAAAAATTTAAATTTAAAAAAAAAAAAGACATGACCATCTTATAACATATAGAAATATTTTAGTTAATAATACAAAAATACTTCATACTGAAAATATTTAAAAAATTTTAAATCCTTGAAGTTCTGTACATAAAATTTAGACAACCCATTATTAATAGAACTAGTACAAAATAAAAAAAAAAACACCTGAGGGGTGGGAGTAAAAAATTCAATGTCGGCAAGTTTGTACCCTAAGTAAAATCATCAAATTCATTAAAGGATTTAAAAATAAAACAATTTGAAATGTAAACTTTAAATATGTATTAAAATAAAACAAACTATATATAGATATATAATACCAGTCATATATTTATTAAAACTTGTTTTTAAAAAAAACAATGAGGACTGTCTAATGTTGCATGTTCAAATTTTGAGTGTATTTATTCTGTTATGACGATTTTGGGTAATGTGACGTAAGCAGTGATGTAATTTTTGTTACAGACAAAAACCAGAAGTGAATCTCCATTATTAATAGAATTAACTTTGAGACTAGTGACAATATTCCAAAATGCTTAAAATAGATAGAAGACTTTTTATTTTAAATTATATTTACTTAGCTCATTAGAAATATTTAAAAATAAACTGCCATAGTTATTTAGCATCACCTTAGTAACAAAAACAAAACAATAATTTTAGTTAAATATTAAACAATTTTTGATAATGATAGTTTTGATAATTATTCAGAAAAGAACCGAAAGTATTCGGTCAACAAATTATAATACTTTAGGACAAATTATTAAGAATTTTCAAGATAATAACATTTTTTAAAATTGTTAGGAAAAAAAAAAAAAAAACTTGAAAACAATAAGGATTATTTTATGTTTAACCAAATTTGTTTGAATATACATACCAACCTCTCTGCATGAGTAGGATGTGACACAAGGTCAATTTCTTAAGCAGGGTTTAACAGGTTTGAATTCAAAGTTTTCCTTCTCCTAGACTGATTACCTATCTATGGTTAGAGCACAGTCTGACCGACTATTGAACCATAACTGGAGGGAAAGTAGAAAGAAGTGTATTAGCACTATGTGAAATGCAAACAGCTTTGTCCAGTATTATTGATAATAATAGTAATAAATAGTATTTATAGTCTAAATAAACTGGCTACAGGTAGGAAGAATTCCCACTTTGATTTATCAGAGATCAGATTTCCATATTACTGATACAAGATAAGGGAAATAGTTTACCTAAATTAATTGCAACAACCCTTCTAAGAAAATTCAGACGAGTAAAGTATTTACATACAATTCAACAGAAAAATGAATAAACATGGTCATTTGTTTCTTCTTGATTGTGTTTATCAATTAAAATGACCATAAAACGAAACACCAGGAGATTAGATTGCTACAAATGATTGAAACTTTGTGATTAAGTAATTCTAGATAAACGCTTGATGTAAGGGAGAAAACTCCGTTTGTACTATTTTACTGAAAATTACCTTTTTTTTTAATTTGGTTTCTTTGTTTAATGGCATATTAACCTTCGTGGGTTATCTAATGCCAAAACCATCCTTGTTGAAGAATAGTAGTGGTACTATTTGACCCATAGCTGAGGGGGTTTGTAGCTTTCCCAAGGGTATTAGTCCGAAAGTGAATGTAATTGTACAACCAGAGTTCAAACTAACTTAGTACAATGTCGCAGTCCAACTTATTAGCCACTATGTCACAAACCCCACCCCACCCTTTTTTTTTTAAAGAAAAGGCAGATATCTTATAATGGAGATTTGGCATCTATCTGTACGTCAGGAATTGCATAAGTTTATCAATGAGTATTTAATTTATAGTTAAAATTATTAACACGTAGAATAAATCTTATTTATTAACAATATCTCAATGAAAATCTGAGTTAGATTTGCCTCAAAACAGCCCATGTTATTAGTGCATTTAAAATCCTGCAATGTATCTTATATATCACTAAGAAATAATGATTTACATAATATATGGTAGGTTTAATTTGCATACTAGTTTTAACAAAATTGGGTTTAATCATTCTTGGTGTTATTGATCTCTAATATTGTTTTATTCTCCAACATATTAAAATCAATTCTATATATGATTTGCATATAGAAACCAATTAAAATATAATTAAAATAAGTAATCTTTTTATATGCCTTCTTACTTCATTTCGATAGTCTTTGTAATTTAATATATTTCATTACATTAAAACTTAAATACTTACGCCTGGAAGGTGCATATGCTTACTAGTTTATTTCATTTTAGTTCTATCTTAATACAACAGAGCTATCAATTAATTAAAAATTAAGTTTCCTGATAAAGGCAGTTTACGACATATTGCCAACACCAGTCAATCTTCACATCTGGGGGTTAGCTACGTCAGACCTATGCAAAACATGTGGGAAAACTGCTAGCCTGAAACATATTCTCACGGGATGCGAGTATGCTCTAAGAAGCTACACGTGGAGACACAATGAAGTCCTCAAGATTGTTGCGGAGGCATCGAAGATAGGTTGTGAGACTGCAAATAAAGCTGTTAATAACATCAACAAAGCAATACATTTTGTTAAAGAAGGAAACATTTCGAAATTTTCGTGTAAAAATAGGCACATGTCGTCTATATTGCTGGCACATTGCATGCGACTTGGAACATCAACTCGTTTTTCCAACTGAAATAACCTTAACAGCCCAGCGTCCTGATATTGTCATTTGGTCTGTTAATCAAAAGAAAGTTTTTATCATAGAATTGACAGTTCCATTTTAAGAAAATCTTGATTGGGCCCATCAGCGGAAGTTGGAAAAATATGAAGACTTACGAGAACAATCCGTCAGAAACGGATGGATAACAAATGTATTTCCCATTGAAGTCAGATGCCGAGGATTTATTACCAACTCAACCTCGGCATTTTTGTCTAAATTTGGACTTTCTCCACCAGACAAGAGGAAATACTTAAAAAAGATTCAGGAGAAAGCTCTAACCGCATCAGCATGGATATGGCAGTTCTATATTGTGACATCAAACTGACAAAGTCTGGTGGTATCGTGAGATACTGCTGGGGCGCTCTAAGTTAGTGGTAATGATGCTTCGGCCCCGAAACCATGCCTGAACCCAGAGTCATCATCTGATGAAGGCTTTGTTGGTTGCAATGCTACTGTGTAAATAGCAGTCATTGTATGAAGATTATTTTCTTTGTATTAAAAAAATAAACTCATAAAAAGATTAAATATTTATGGACTTTTGTGTTTACATAGCAGTTATCATAAGAAATGTATTCAGTACACTAATTTCAAATCCTGGAAAAGGCAGTTTGCATTTCACAGATGCTAAAGTCTTTTTGAAAGACAAAGATCCCCCCCCTTTTCAGCTATGGGTAAATAGGATAGACTGGGCTCTTTAGCTGGTAATCTGAACATTAGTTACATAAATGAGAGTAACTTCCCCTTGTTTGTTTCACTTTGAGGAAGCCTTATGTTCAGCCATTTTCATTTCACTGTAAATCTACACTGAACATAGGACTGCATGTTTTAACACGAAAATATCATAAAATGTGTTCTTAATAACAATTAAGTTAATTTCAAATAATCAGCAAGCACAATTAAGAATATATTTTATCCCTGGTCCCTAGTGTGGGATCACAGTAATTTATCAGTGTCCTCTCTCTCTCTCTCTTTTTCTCTCCTCCTCTCTGAAACAACCCACGAGACAAGCCCGAAAATAAAAGCTAAGCAGCTTGTGATGTTATATTTCACACGTTGTACCTTTTTATCAACAAGCCGACCGTCGCATAACGAATACCTTTTTAGTGCTGTGAATTTGGAGGCACGTTAACAAGACCCGCTATAATACATATATCGCTTTTGGTACTGTGACCATATATCGCTATTAGAACATTACACAACCGGGTTATACCTGCCTAAGAAACTACATAAGTAGTGCCCTGCCCCCCACAGATACCCATAATCAAACCAGGTTATGGAACAAGTAAAAGATTATTTCAAACTGCTTTCATCATCATGTCATTCTGACAGCACAGATTCTTCTGACTCTTGCCATCTGTTAATCAGGTCTTCCGCACAGCATCCAGAATCCACACACAGCTGATTGGTGTAGGTTTTTTCTTGTCAGCTTACAGTGGGGTGTCCATGTGTAGGGGTCCACAGGAGAATGCCACTTACGAGTCCTCCCTTCTTCTCCAGGATGTCTCCTTTTTAGTACTTGGATGGTTTGTGTGATAGGAGGTAAGTGGCTAGACAGCTGTTTTTTTGTAGGGTGCTGCTTCCAGGATTTGTTCAAGACATACTTGTATAGTTCCCATCCAGCTTTTTCTCAAATCATTTCATTAAGAGGTGCACACATACAGTAGCACTGACACTGTTATAGCTTGGAAGAATTATCCTATTTTCATTATTTTCTAAAACACTAATAACTGGAAATATTTTTATCTGAAGAAAAATTCAATGGTATGTTTGACAAAGGAATTTACAGTTTGTAGATTAAATGAAGAGACTTTTTTTCTACCAGATTATAAAAAGCCAGTTTAAGGATTGTAATGAGCTTAGATAGGCTAAAATAAAATTAAGAAAAACAACTCCATGCTTGTTTTCCGCCGACACTATACCTGATGCCCATCTCCACATATATATGCACACACATACATGCATATTACTACTGTAAACTGTTCATGTTCCTGATACTAATACATTATTCTGTGTACTGGACATGAGACTTTGATGAGTTGTGGTGCACCTGAGCACTGTACACAATAAATTTCATTATCAACTATATCAAAATCTTCCTCTGATTATTACAAACATACATCATCATGTCATGCAATTAGCACGGATATCCATGACAATCTCTCGCCAAACTTCTCTATCATTCATTGTCCCCAGGAGGTCCTCTGCGCAGCATCCAGCATACGTGCAGAATGGCCCTTGCTGGGTGGCCCACATTTGTATGTCCATGTGTAGGCTTCCACAGGAGAATGTTGCTTATTTCTTGCTTCTCCAGCAGTGTCCAGCATGTCTTGTCTGTCTTACCCGGATGGTTTGCAAGATAGGGGCAGGTGGCCCTGCAGCTGCTTCCTTGTGGGGTGTTGTTTTCATTCTAGCATTAAATCTGAAATCAAAAAACACCTAAAAAAAAAAAAAATTTTTTTTTTTTTAAATAAAAAAAAATTTAAAAAAACACAATTTCATAAATTCCCACAATTTATGCAAGTTCAAAAAGGAACACTGAAACATTTATGCAAAAAAAAAAAATTTTTATATTGAGTAAAAATAATAAAAAAACAAAAAAATCTGAATAAATATTTTCATATATTTACCTTTATTTTCATGAAATTTGATAATTAACAGGTACCTATTTCTCAAGTTTCTAAAAGGAATAACTTTAAAAATGGTCCAAGAACATCAATTTACAGCAAATAAAAGCTCAGCAACACAATGCAATTTATTTCATTAATTTAAAGTAATCAAGTTATCAGGTAACTTGAAATCATCTTTTATCAATGTACAACTATTTTTATAATACTTTTAACTGTCCAACAATTTAATTGTAATTGAAGAGAGTCAGCAAGTATAATAAAAACACAAAATTAGTCAATGTTTAGTCTTTTAAGAACATAAATAAAAATTATTTGCTTATAAAAAAAAAGGAAAAAAAAAAAAAAGGGAAAATAAAATGACAACAGTTTGCAAGTTTCTCTTTCAAATGATAAAATCAAAAAATAATTTTTTTGTAAAAAAATAAAAAAATAAAAATAAAAATGCTCATTTACAAAAAAAAAATTATCATAAACGTGTTACATCTTTAAAAAAATAAAAACAAAAAAAAAAAAAACAAAAGTAAAACAAATTTTTAAATTTAAGATTTTTTTTCCTTCTTTAACTCTTAACGTCCTATGCCACCTCATTCCACCCAGCCAGAAGTCATATTTCCAAATCTGCCCCAAACAATAGCCTTTGTTTAAATGTGATATTAAACATATTTAGAAGTTTTTGATTTAAGGGAAATATTTCGGGTAACCTTAAATGAAAATGCCATTTTCAGACATTTTTTGATAAATCCTTATAGGAATGGGGCTCAGGACTGAATAGGATGTTAAGAGTTAAATAAAAGAAAAGTATTACCCATAACTTGCAGACATCTTTGATTTGTAATACTATGAAGGTAATAATAAAATCACAGGAATGTAATATTACCAAGAGTTAGCAATTAATTATGAAAAGTTACCATTGTGAAGAATTTAGCAGGTGGCTGCATTTTAAAAAAACTAAAAAAAATTTTTAAAAAAAGAAAAAAAAAAAAACATTTCAATACACAAAGACAAACAAGTCATTTGTTTTCTTTTCTCCAAACAAGTCTAACAATTCTTTTTTTAAATATAATAAATCTTTAAAAATTTTTTTAAAAAATCATATAAAGCCATTAAATAACAAATACGAATATAAAAAAAAAACTATCCAATGGAATTATCGGGAGTTTTGTTCAATGAATTATTTTTATCTTTATTTTCACTTCAAACAAGAATCATCATTTTGTGAACTGTCATCTGGTTTATGTTCTTTATCATTTGAATCTTTTGTGTTTAATTGTTCTAATTTGGCTAATAAATGTTCTTTCCATTTGTCTTCTGGTACATTTTTTGCCCAATCAGGAATGTTGCTACTTGGTAACTGAAATCCTTTCATTGCAGCTGTAACTTTTTCTTCTTGTCCTAAAAAGAAAAAAAAAATGTATAGTGATTTATAATGCAATCAATTTTCAGTATATCAGTATGTTTAAAAAAAAAAAAAAAACAATATCTCAAGTAGCAGGTAATATATATACATATATATTTAATTTCAAAGGAATTTTATTGGAATACCCAAATATGAAAATAAATAAATAAAAATCATGGATAACATAAATGATAAATATCTTTGCCTAGATCAGTATCAAGTTGAAGACCCATACTTAAAAAGTTATTTTTCATCAAATCTAAAATAGTGCACAGTATTTTTTTAAAATCCAGAATATCATTTTTTTAAAGTTCCATTTATATAGAAAAGAAACAATACTTCAGTCATTACCAATAAAAAAAAAATCCATGAGATATCATATGATGAGATATATCATATCATATATCATGATATATATGCATATAATATTTTGGATTTTTATTGGTAATGACTATATAAAAGTAATTCTTTATTTCATGAAAGTAATGTAATATTCAAATACATATTTGAATATTCCATTAGTCCCATGAAATATAATTACTTTTATATTAGTAAGATGATTTGATATTTTTAGCATGATAGAAGTAATGATATTTATGTGCATTATATAGTAAAGAAACAATACTTCAAAGTATTTGTTTAAAATAAAACTCCAGAATACAATCTTCTGTATGATGCAAATAGATAAAATAAATAAAAATACCATTAGACTTAACTTGAACATACATTTTCTTTTAATAACCATTATTTGGTTTCTAATTCAGTCCTATGAAATTTAATCACAAAGTAACATTCACACAAAGATGATATTTTGAATATTTATATTACTTTTCTGTTTGATTACTAGTAAGCAATTTTCAAAAGAGTTTCTAAAAGAATATCTACATGATTTAAACTAGAAAGAATATGCACCTTCTAGGCGTAAGTTTCAATGTAATAAAATATATTAAATTAGAAAGACAAATGAAATTAAATAAGAACACATTTAAAAAGATTAACATTTTAAATTTATCTTAATTGGTTTCAATAGAAAATCATTCATAGGATTGGTTTTAATACATTGAGAATAAAACAATAATATTAGAGATCAATAACACCAAGTAATTATTTATTAAACTTAGTTTTATCAAAATCAGTATGCAAATTAACCACACCATTTATTATGTAAAAATGGTTTCTTAATTATATATAACACATATTGCATATTAATAACATGGGCTGTTTTGAAACAAATCAAACTCAGACTTTAAGAGACATCGTTAATAATTTAAGATGCTAATTAAAATTGAATAATGATTATTAAATAACTAAGGGAATTGTGATGTTAGTGATGGTATAGTTTTTGGTTACACACAGGTAAAAACACAATCTCTATAAGATGACTGCACTTCAGAAAGCATATTTTATTCTAGTTTTAAACCTTTAACCAAAATAATACTTAATTCTTTTCAAACAATCACTTTAAACCAGATTTGTTAATCCCATGAACAAAATAATAATAAGGATGCTTCAGGCACTCACTATTGTCCAAATCCATACATACATATTCTCATCTTCATTTATTCCACACATTCTACTCATTTCTTCATATACATTTACTGCATATTATTGTGACTATTTACCAATTTGGCCTTGTTTAGGGTAAATTTTGAGGGGGGGGGAGGCTCATAAATTCCCACAATTTATCCAAGTTCAAAAAAGGTACACCTAAAACATTCACGACTAAGTTTGTTTTTTTCAGGGTCTTTTTTTTTTTTTTTTTTTTTTTTATTTCTTATTTTTTTAAAGTAATAGAAAAATAATGTAATGAATAAATATTACTGCATTAAAATGTTTGAAGACAAACAGCCATTTTAGGCTCAGAACTTCACTTACTAATTCTTACTGCCATGTGTGCTGCTGCTTTACACCATTCTATCAATGTTTTTCTAATTCCAACAAAAGTGGTCTAGGATTTTTCTTTTGATTCAGCATACAAACTTGATAGCTTCACCCTAAATGTTAGGGCTTAAATATTCAGTATTCCTGTCCTCAATTTTTATCGCCTTTCTGTTAAAGAGCTACCAGCAACACTCAAAATTCTGTCAACATCAAAAGTTATGACATAAATCAAGTTGTCAATTACACAGATTGAGTCAGGAAACAACTACAACTCAAGAGGACAATTATATGGTCGAACCTTCAAGTACATCTTTTAGGAATTATCTAATTTTTTAAAAAAATGTTCTTTTTATTAAAAAGATAGAGGTTTTAATCTAGGGTGATATAGAATGAGTGGCAATATAACACAAGTTTATTACAATTTGTCTGTGGGTTTGTATATTAAATATTTAAAAAGGTATAAATAAATTCAATCTTTAAAAACTAGGTAAAAAAGTAACATCTTTAAAAAATACTGTGATAATTTCTCATTACTATTAAATACAATTATCTAACCTATCAGAAACATAATTACAAATAATTGTTTTTCAAATTTTATTCTGAGCTAAAGATTAATTCAATCTTCTAAATGACTGTCAGAGTATATATATATATATTTTTTTTTTCTATTCCAATTCTTTTAATAAACTATTACAGTGTCCTTTTTGAAAAGAGTAAATAAAAACAAAACTAGATAATTTGTATAAAATACAATAAGAAAAAAAAATTTTTTAAGTATAAAGCACAAAAAAAACTTTTAAAGCATTTATTTAAGTCTGTTATCTATGTACGTGAATACATAAAAAATAGACTGATGTACTAAATAATAACTTAGTATATAATTCCTCATCTCAAAAATTCAGACAAAAATAATTCACTTCAAACATATCACACAATATACACGCACCCTCCCACAGACACATATATATATCACACAACACACATACACATATATCACACAACACACACACACACACACATATATCACACAACACACACACACACACATACACACAACACACATATATCACACACACACACACACATATATCACACAACACACACACACACACACACACATATATCACACAACACACACACACACACACACATATATCACACAACACACACACACACATATATCACACAACACACACACACACACACACATATATCACACAACACCACACACACACACACATATATATCACACAACACACACACACACTCACACACAACACACACACACACTCACATATATCAACAACACACACACACACACACATATCTCACACAACACACACACTCACATATCCACACAACACACACACTCACACAAACACACACACTCACTCACATATCTCACACAACACACACACACTCACTCACATATCTCACACAACACACACACACTCACATATCTCACACAACACACACACACTCACTCACATATCTCACACAACACACACACTCACTCACATATCTCACACAACACACACACTCACTCACATATCTCACACAACACACACACTCACTCACATATCTCACACAACACACACACTCACTCACATATCTCACACAACACACACACTCACTCACATATCTCACACAACACACACACTCACTCACATATCTCACACAACACACACTCACTCACATATCTCACACAACACACACTCACCACATATCTATCACACACAACACACACTCACTCACATATCTCACACAACACACACTCACTCACACATCTCACACAACACACACTCACACATCTCACACACCAACACACATATATATCTCACACAACACACACTCACACATCTCACACACCAACACACATATATATCTCACACAACAACACACATATATATCTCACACAACAACACACATATATATCTCACACACCAACCCACATATATATCTCACAACAACCCACGTATATATCTCACACAACACAATATACACGCAACCACGTATATATCTCACACAACACAATATACACGCATAACACGTATATATCTCACACAACACAATATACACGCAACCCACGTATATATCTCACACAACACAATATACACGCAACCACATATATCTCACACAACACAATATACACGCAACCCACATATATCTCACACAACACAATATACACACAACCCACATATATCTCACACAACACAATATACACACAACCCAGTATACATACAACCCACACTCACACACAAAGCCTCAAAGTCCAACAGAGGTGAAATATTAATTGAATGTAATTGTTATTCATTTTGTTCCTTAACTTTACCTCATTTCCTACTGGCAGCTGCTGACAGCCGAGGGGTTAAGAAATCTTGTATAACTTTAAATATACGCTCCTACATTTGGGGCGCTGGTGGTTGTCGTCAGTGATGTAATCCACAGGGTTCATTGGGAAGTTTCGGGTCTTCCAACATCAGACTTCCCTCACCCTGCTGACCCCATCAGAGGTGATCAAACTCTGATACAACCACCAACAATAGCCGCTAAAAGACCTTTGACAAAAAAATTGGGGGGGACGGTTGTAGAACTCTATCCCATTTAAATACAAAGCACCGCACATCTGATTGGTTGTTAGTAACAGCCAATCAGATGAGCGGTACCCCATATTTAAATGGGATACGTAGCCAGAAACACTTTTCTCCGTACGGATTACAAGGTTTAAATGATTAGGTAAGTCAACCCTTCTTTAATAATAAGAGAGGAAGAACTATAGTAGTACTATTTAACCCATATCTGGGGATATGAGTGGAGTTGATACCTTTCCCAAGGGTATGAGTCCAAAAGTGAATGTAATAGCACAACAGAAGTTCTAACTAACACATCAATGTCATAGTCCAGTACATTAGCCACTATTCCATGGGGATTCCTACCAGTATAACTTATTGATTGATAAGCTTATTAAACAAAATTAAGATATATATAAGAAAGAAATTAACTTGCAATATTGCTTTTAATGTCTAAACAAATACAATATATACATTATATGCATATGTAAGACAAATTGTCTTATATTAGATGAAGTGGTGTTGACCATGTAAATAAAATAATTTCGAATAGTACATAAAAAATTAAAAATCATGAATATCAAGTAATATATATAAATGAATGATAATTGTATGGTCTATCAATTCAACTAATGTAGTGTTGAAAAAATTAAGTGTACTTACTATTGAAGGTTGTAGATAATGAAGTACAATAAAATAAAAAAATAAATGTTAATATTTTTTTGACATTTTCTTTCATTTACATTAGTTAAATTTATAAACCATACAATTATCATTTATCTATCTATCTATATAAGAAGCAACATTTCAATAATACAACATTTCAATAACACACACACACACACATATATATATATTATATATATATATATATATACATACATATATATACACACACATCTATATGCATGCACACACACACACACACACACACACACATATATATATATATTATATATATATATATACACACACACACACACACACACACCTATATGCATGCACACACTATATAACACACACACACACACACACACACACAGTTACTTTCTTTCAAACTAAAGTCAATTATTCCATCTAAACTTTTTTGTTTTCTGGGTCTTACAAAAAAAAATCTAGCACTTTTTTTTTTTTTTACCTTTATCCATGTCAGCCCGAGCAATTGGGTTTGCCTGATTCCATAGCAAAGAAGCAGCATCTTCAACAGGAGAGTCTGGTAACTGTAAAAATAAAATCATTGTACAAATTAAACAATGTATGCAACAATAAGGAGTAAAAATATTCCTACAGAAAAATTCAAGCTGTTGTGTTCAAGGTTCAACCTCCCCACACACATACAATAATATAAAATCAAAGCTTAATTAAAAAAAAAAGGATACAAAAGATTATAACAGAAAAATGATTAGCAAATAAAGCTTTTAAGATTTTTTTACAGTTCTATATCAGTGAATCTAAACGGGGGAGTGATATCATATGCCCCATGTGGACCATATAAGTTTTTGGGAGTCCAGGCAAGCAAAAAATATTATAATAAAAAAAATACAGGGTGTCCACAAAGTCTGGGTAATGGAGATGGCAATGTAGACTTATTTAATCGAGTTCACCTGAATTTTGCAAGGCCTATCATGTTATGCATTGAAAATGATGGAAATCATATTGAAAATATTATCTATTAACATTATAATTAAATAAAATTGTTTTGTTTTAAAAGTATGTGTTAATCCCCATGTACCCAGACTTTGTGGACACTCTCTACAATAGGATTTTTAAACATCAAATAGCACTATAGTAAAATAGTTAAAAAAAAAAAAATTTTAATTTATATATATATATATATGTGTCAGTGAAAGTTAAAATGACATGGTCATATCGTTGCAGACTTTGTAGAAAGCTAAGTGTTTATTTTTCTTTTTTTCTTAAATGCCGGTGTATCTGGTTTGTTGTAATATATTTGCATCTATTTCATTAAGTTTTCAATTTTATAATAGAAAATTGTACCAGTGGACTTAAACTAAGTTAAAACTTAGGAAAAAGCTAAGAATCTTTTCTTTTTTTTTGTTTTCGTTGGTGGACCCATAGATCTTGACAGATCATCCACCTGCGCTCCCCAAATACTTTCAGCCTCGGCTTGTTACTGATTCCAGTCATTTGGGGAAGGAGAGCTTGTTGAGCGTGTCGCACAAGCACACAACATGTGCAGATATTTCTACATGTGTGGCGAGGTTGTGAGTGACTGAGTAGCCCCTGGGTAGTACTGCCCACCCAGATATCTGGGAAGGGTATAGAAAAGGTGACCTAAGCAAATATCAAACTGGCTGGTGGCTGTTCACATTAACAGAATGAAAACAAGAAAACATTACAACAAAACTAGGCTAACAATAGCCACCTGAAATATTCGGACATCTCCCGGGGCCCTGGACAATGAACTGGTACCATGGCAAAGCACTCTCGATATGGGGCACACATCTTGAGCCTTGCAGAAGTCCACTTCAGCAAGGAGGACCAATTGACAGAGGTGGGATCCGGGTACACATTCTTTTGTAAAAGCAGGCTCATGGTAGCTGTATGGAATTGTAAGGCAGCTCGAGCACCCCATCCTAAAGCAGCCTCTGCGTAAGCAGCACATGGCGGACGGCATGGACACATCTCCTACATCTGGGACTGACCACATGTGCGACCTGCGTGGCAGGGCCTGCCTGACGAGGGTTGGGCTTCTCAGTCACATACAGTTGCGTGCGAGTGGAAACCTAGAAAGGGGTTCATGTGTGACAGGAAACAAGCAAACTTGAATCAGCGGACACTCGGCATGCTCACATCCGAACTACTTGTAGAAATGGCCTTATTCTGTGAAGAAGTGGCAATCACCATATATATAATAAAAAGAAAGAAATCTTACATTTTTCTTTTTTTAGATACAGCTGAAAGAACTAAACCTTTAAAGATTGCAATAGTTTTATAACAATTGGACCATATTACCTTTAGGCACCCCATTTTGATCTCGATTAAGAAAGGACATGTTTTTCATTTACACTGACAATATCCGGTTGTTGGTTAGGGGTTAGTTTTATAATTTTTTTAAAATCTAAAAATCATCTGTCAAAACAACCGGATATTGACGGTGTAAATGAAAAACATGTCCTTTCTTCATCGAGATCAAAAAGGGGTGCCTAAAGGTTATATGGTCCTAACATTTTTTAAATCTCATTTAGTCATTTACCTAGCAGCTACTGGTAAAGTTCTGTAAAGATTAAAAACCTGAGCTGAAAGATATTAAAACAGGATCTTCCAAACATTCAAAACTAAATATACACTTAAAACACCCCCGAATTATACCCTTATATAAGTAGTCACCACCACCACCAGTGTATAATAACCAGCGTAGTGCCATTAATTGTGGATGGATCAGCTTCATTTTGTTCATTTAAAATATGATGGTTACTGCTACACTGTTCTTAAATCTTGTACCAATATGTTTAGCAGTTGCAAAAGTGAGGTTTATTATTATTACTAACAAGACCTGTGAATATACCACAGTATGATAATTTAATTACTACAATGTTTGATATGTTTACTTATTATTACAAAATAGTTCAATATGTAAAAAAGTATAATAATCTTCATTTAACTCACTTTTTTCTTTCTTTTTACCTTTTCATTATGCTTGATGAAAACATTAGCATTATTGCTTGCACACACTCACCCCTCTCTCTATCTTTCCCCTATTCTTTCTTTCTTATATTTTTTTTTTTTGTCTAATATGTCTTTTTCTTTCCTTGGGAAAGGTATGCCTCCAACTATTCTCCCCACCCAAGGCATGGTTAAATAATAGGGCAGACTGGGGCTCTAGCTCTTTGCCTACCAAATTTCCACCCACAGTGGTACCAAATTTTCTTCCTATTTTTTTTATCTGTATGATGGAATATTTCAAACTGCTCAATTTTAATGAACTATCAATTTTTGTACTTTACTTAGTGTGGTATGCATAGGATCATAGTGGTGGGAGAGCTGTTGTAAGCGGCATAAAGTAGGCAAAGAATTAACCTTGGTTTGGCAATCAGTCTAGAAGGAAAACTGAATTCTAACTAGTTAAATCCCACTTTAGAAATTGACCATGTATCACATCCCGGTCATGCAGAGGGGTTATAATAGTTATAAAAAAGAGCAACAAAAGACTGTCGTTCATGGATTGGCCTGCTCGGTAACTTGTGCAGATGATGTTTTTGGGTTGTTTTTTTTATACAACACCATCATGTTTAGTAAACAGAAACGTGTCACAAACAAAACCTCAAAATGAACAAAAATATTTCAAACAAATGTAATATAGAAAAGATCATAATTTCCCATAAAAATATTCAAACAAATGTAATATAGAAAAGATTCATAATTTCCCATAAAAATATTCAAACAAATGTAATATAGAAAAGATCATAATTTCCCATAAAAAATATTCAAACAAATGTAATATAGAAAAGATCATAATTTCCCATAAAAATATTCAAACAAATGTAATATAGAAAAGATCATAATTTCCCATAAAAATATTCAAACAAATGTAATATAGAAAAGATCATAATTTCCCATAAAAATATTCTCTAAGATTTAAATTTTTCAGCATTTTACCACACACAAACACACAAAAAAAAGTGTGTAAGATGTTAGTATCCATGCGTACAATACAAACTAATTTGACTGTCTCTTGCAAGCAACATCTGTACTTTCTGAATCTCTCATACACGTTTCATTACAAAAGATTTTCCCTTAGAAGATCTACATTGTGGTTCAAACTCCCTCATCAATATTTTCCTCCCAGCTACAACCTTGAAATTCCTAATTCCCAGATTAATGAGTGTCTTACTGTATTTTTGCTTTGTAATAATCATTTATTACGTGTCAACATTTCATAACTTTGTTTATAATTGCCTTGCTTAAGGTGACAAAAAAATAATGTGTGTGTGTGTGTGTGTGTATATATATATATTTATTATTATTTATATTTTTGCTTGAAGGCAATTTCGCAGGATTTACCGTGCTGTATCGTGGCCGAAGCAGTATGGTTTCGGACTATCCTGCTGAAGTCCCGGTTTCGATTTCTGTCGGAGGGAAATCGTTAGTATACATCGCTGATGAGACTTAATAAAGTTGAAACAGTCTGTACGATGTTCTACACACAGAATAATTCTTTACCGAAATTCACTTGTCATTATTATCTTCTATAATTATCGAATTTTATGCGATATACGCATTGTAATTGCCTTCAAGCAAAAAAATATAAATAATAATATATACTTTATTCAACAATGCTTCTAAAATAAACAAACATCCAAAAATCTTATATATATATATATATATATATATATATATATATATATATACTCATGTTCTTAAAAGTACAACTTGCAATAACCTCTGGTTAAAAATGAGACTATCCAAATTGTTCAAGACGTAATGCAAAAATGTACATCCTGACTATCTGGTGCAACTTATCAACCCATTTATTTCTTATGAGTGCCATCATCTCAGCTAAATAATAGACTATTCTGTGGTTATTATAAAGAAAGGGAAGAAAAAGTACATGCTACACTGAAAAAATACAATAAGAAAGAATGAAAGAGTAGGGAAGAAATAGGGAGAGGGGGTGATCATGCGGAAGTGATAACGCTAATCTGTTTCAATCAAACAATGAAAAAGAAAGAAAGAAAGAAAAAAAGAAAGAAAAAAAAAAAATAAGAGTGGAGGGAGTTAAGTCAAGATTATACTTTTTACATATTGAACTACTATTTTGCAATAGCTCTTAAGTAAACATATCAAGCATAATAAATAAATAATACTGTGGTAAATCCACAGGTCCTGCTAGTATATATATATATATATATATATATATATATATATATATATATATATTGTATTGTGAGAAAAGTGAAAAAAGATTTCCTTACAGTGAATGGAAGACCATGTATGGTATTTTGTATATGTCCAGGACCTGGCTGCATTGGTATCACAGGACTAGACATTTCATATATTTCTGTGGGTGGCTGGTATTCAGGTTCTATCTCATGAGGCAACAGTTCTTGGGGCAACAGTTCATAACCTTCATACTCAGCATCAATATCACTTTCAGTTTCACTTTCAGAACTAGTCAGTGAAATGATAAATTCAGGAATACTCTCATCATTCTCAACATTGTTGGAATCAGGATTATCATCAACAGGTTTTTCACGATCTTCTTTTGGTACAGGAGACATTGCTGCAAAAATACAATAAAAAATAAATAACATCTGTAAGGCTTCTGTTAATAGGAGACATTCAATTTATGCCTAAGGGGTGGGGACATTTCATCACATAAAGTGGCAATTCTTTGGGTGATGAAAAAGTTTTTTGGGGTTTTTTGGGGTTTTTTTTTTTTTTACATCACATCCTACCCATAGCAAACAGGTTGAGTAAATATCTATCTCTTGTAGAGGACATCCCATCGTGGTGAAATAGTTAGCAAGTTAGTCTCACAGATCCATTACTGAATAGCGAGTTAGATCCTCACTAGAAGCCCCATACTTGTGTTGTGTCACATCCTACCCATGGCGAATACCTACTTAACTAGAATTCCCAGTTGATTTTTTTTTTTATTTGAGGTTATCATTATTAGTTATATAAAGCTCTGTAAACAGAGTTCAAAACTGTTTGAATTATGCAAATATCCTCAGTAGTTCAAAAGTTATGAGGATTTAAAGCCCTAAAATTGGGGGTACAAAACTGGACATGATTTTGTTAAAAAAATGTCGAATAATAGACCAATTCAAAGCAAGAAATTAGTAATATCTTTATTTTTGGAGTAATTTTGATAAAACTTGGCATTCTTATGTAAAATTGTATGTTATTTTGATTCTGCACTCAAATTGTATGTATCTCTATGCTGTAACCTATTATTTAGAGAATAAGAGGTACAGATAACAGCATTGTTTTTGGGTTTTTTTTAAGTTTACTACAATATTATTCAACATTTTCACTTTAATACTGCATGTATACATATATATAGTATTAATTTAAATAAATAAGGTAGCATTACAAGCATTTAGCTGAAAAACGCTGACATTTTCAAATTTGTGACCTTAATCAGTTCAATTTGCAATTTCTCAAGTATTTCTTAACCAATCTTAAAAAGATTTATATGGATGGAAAGAGAATAGAGTAATCTTTCTAAATATGTAACTTTTATCGGTTTTCATCAATTGAATTATTTTTTACAGCGAGTTAAAACCGTATTTTCGGTCAAACAGCTGAAAACAAAAATATGACTGGTTTTTTTTAGGATAAATTTTACACGCCGTTTTGTTTTTCAAAATCAAAGTAGTTAATCTTTATCAATATTCTTGAAATTTTGCACTCAAATAGAAGACACCTGGAAGTACAAATTTTTGTTTTGTTTCTAGGACCCGTGGAAATAAAAATATTAGAGGGCAAAGTTAAATGTTATTCGCTTAAAAAATATGAAAGACGCAAAAAAGACGCACATGGTCTGTAATTTTAGAGACTTTCAAAATTATTTTCCTATAAAATTTGTGAAATTTAAAGATTGCGAAGTGCTTCGGGATTTGATCCAAAAGTTTTGATTTTGAAGAAAAACCTCGAATTTATGTTACTTTCCGTTGTAAAAACAGCCTGTCAACTGATGTCATAAATAGGACCGTTTGATTTAAAATCACAATTTCTCGTATATTTATTGTTCAATCTAAAAAATATTCATATGGTTGAAAAGAAAAGAAAATAATCTCTCTAAATATGTAATTTGTATGTGTTTTTATTAATTGAATATTTCTTTACAGCGATTTAAAAACGTATTTTGCTTAAAAAAAAACGAAAATGCGTGATAGGAATTTTTTTCCGAGAATACATTTTACACTCTACATTTCTTTGGAAAATCTAAGTGGCTAATCTTTATCAATATTCTTGAAATTTTGCATTCAATTAGAAGACACCTGGAAGTACAAAAGGGAGCTTTTTTTTTGTTTCTAGGACCCGTGGAAGTAAAATTACAATAGTGCAAACTCCAAGACTATTTGTTCAAAATGAGCATGATAAACAAAAAAGACGCACTCTGTCCATGATATTACAAAGTTTCAGAATTATTTTGATATAAAAATTGTAAAATTTGAAATTCTTCGGCTTTTTATTCAAAAATTTGTATTTTGAAAAAAAATCTCAAATTTATTTGTCCGACGACTCCTCGGTTAAGCAGGCGTGTTTCATCAGCGAAGAATTGTTTATGCACACAAAGTTTAAATTCACTTATTTCTCGTCCAATTTTTAAAATATTTAATATATCAAATTTTATAATATATTTTAAAATAAAATAACAATCTTTCTAAATATTTAAATTTTATGTGTTTTTAATAATTGAATTATTTTTTAAGTCCGTTTCAATTTTGGAAAAAAAAAACTTAAAATTATGAAAAATGTAAACAAACCAGGTTTGTGTGAAAACATGTAAATAGATAATCTATTTCTTTTATGTAATTCAACATGAACATTTAGAAATGTATTTTTACATTCAAAGTGATGTTACATATTTAAATTAATATTATATATATATATGTATACACTATACACTATACATATATTTACGTTTGGAAAATCAACCTGTGCAAAATTCGTAAACGTACAATGTACTTTTCAATCGTACATTTCAAAACAAACTATAACCCAGGAAAAACAGAACCCACAAATTTTGTAAGAAAACTATTAATTTTAACTAGGGGGGTTTAGGGTTAGTTTAATGGGAAAATAAATAATGTGGGTTGTTTTTGTTTTTTTCTGTGCCACCCTGTAATAAAATGGGATTTTGATCAGAATTTAGCCGTAATATCATGGGATTTTGAGTATGCTTTGCAAGTTTTACCCAATATTTAACATTAATTTTTGGCATGAGAATTTTAAGATTCACACGTAAAAAATTTTGATAATTATCGTATTTTATGGAAATTTCTGCAACAACGAAATTACTATTTTTTTTCCTGAACTTTTTTTAGCTATGTTTTAAAGTCAGTAATCCTTAACCTTTTCCTTGTAAATTCCTACCATAAAATAAACTGAACCCCCATTTTATGTCTGTGTTTTTGCAATAAATGTTTTATTTTTCTTCAAAGTGATGTTATTTATTTGAATTAATACTATACATGTATATACATGCAGTATTATAATGAAAATGTTGAATAATTGGGTGTTAAACTTTTAAAAAACCCAAAAATCACTGCTATCTGTATCTCTTATTCTCTAAATAATGGGTTAAAGCATAGAGATACATACAATTTGAGTGCATAATCAGAAAGAACATACAATTTTACATAAGAATACCAAATTATATCAAAATTGCTCCAAAAATAAAGAAACGGTGAAGAAATCACTGAATTTCTTTTTTTTTAATGGTCCGTAATTTGACATATTTTTTAAACAAAATCATGTCCACATTTCGGGGCTTTAAATTCTCATAACTTTTGAACCACTGGGGATATTTACATAATTCAAACGGTTCTGAACTCCATTTACACAGCTCTATATAACTAATGTGATTAAACAACAATAACCTCAAATAAAAAAAATCAACTGGGAATGCTAAATAAGGCAAGAAGTTAGTTTCAGAATTATTTTCATAAATAATGTGAAATATTAATGATGCTTTACCATCAGGGTTTTTTTTTTTTCTTTTTACTTTTTGTGAAACTTTCAATTTCGGAAAAAAAACAACTTAAAATTACAAGAAACATAAACAAAACTCTACACATGTTGGACCAACTTTGTATAAAAACACATGTAAAGAGGTATTCTATTTCTTGTATAATTCAACATAGGTTTTTAAAAAATATCAATTTGGGCATCAACAGACTTTTCCTTGTCCCAGATGAGTTGACAACCAGGGCTAAGGAGCTCCATCTAACCCATTTAAAGAACATATATTAAATATAGTTAATTTTAGTAAAATTTCAGCATTTATTTACATCACTCATAGAACTCAGAGATTGGTGAGAATTACATTTATCACATTTTCCCAATTAAGCACTGATAAGTATGTTACTTACTATGCTTAGTTTGTTGGCACAAGTATGGAGCACCCAGTGAGAATCGAACTCACTAACAATGGTCTACAAACCTAGTTCACAATCATGTTGTAAGTGTGAGGATTATGTGAATAAATCTTAGAATAAATTATGAATCCACTTAAAAATCCCCGAGAGCTTTTTAGGAATATTTTTTTTCTCTCTTAAAACACAATCTATTCATTTGTATCCTACACTGCTAAAATTTCTAAAATAAAAAATAAAGATAAGTTAAAAATTAATTTTTTTTTTCAATTTCATAATTAAAAATGATATGCTCCAATTGAACAAAGAATTAGTTGTTTCTACTTTTGAACGTAACTTTACAAAGTTTTATTTATTCAATTCGTTTGAATTAAGCAAAAAAAATATGTAATTTTTGAGCTCGAATAGACAATAGCCCATTCAGAAAGTTTACGTTATTTTATTCTAATGTATAAATGAATAAGTAAATATCAGCTATACCCAAATATACTATACTGCTACAGTTTTTTAAAAACAAATTAAAGTTAATTAAATCTATCATTTAAGGTCAAAAGGTCAAACTTTTGTCCAAAACGATAAGTAGTTTTATTGACAAAAAAAATCGTTTTAAATGTATTAAAAATAAATTGCATATGTAATGATATTTTTCTTTTTTTTAATGATGGTCATTATGACCATCATTAAAAAAAAGAAAAATATCATTACATATGCAATTTATTTTTAATACATTTAAAACGATTTTTTTTTGTCAATTTCGATCCATTCGACCATTTTGGCTCTTTTTAAATGACTTGTAATGGCTTGTTTACAAATTTAATGTAACATTTGCAATTGCAAAAAAAATTACCAAAAAATCAGGGAATTATCCGATTTTAATGAAAATTTCAGTATTTATTTATCAATCAATGAATTTTATAATGCATCAGTTATTTTATCTCAAAACTTTAATTAAATATTTTAGCTATGAAAAATTAATATATAAAATTCATTTAAAATAAAAAATATTCTGATGTTAAGTTTAAAACGTTATATTTTTAGATTCTAGAAATAAATATCTATTTAATGCAAACCTTATTTTAGTCAGTATACGTTTTGAAGAAAAACTATTGAAAATGTAGCCTCCCCCGCCCTTTTTAAGCAGAAAAAATATCGATGTATAATTTTTTCTTTTATAAGATAATAGCCAATTAAATAATTATCGAAATGAGTAAAAAAAATCTCCAAAAATTAATTATTCTTTTTTTTACATTTTATTTTCCGATTTTCAGTACTTATTTTCTTATAAAATATTCCACTTAAAATTTTTTTTTTTCTATTTACAACTTCGGTCTTTTATCTTTTTATTTATTGTTATTAGTATCAAACAAGGACTAACTCGCCAATATTTTACACCCCCAAAGTAAGGGGGGGGGGCAAATTAAGTTACCTGAAAAAAAAATGAGGTTTTGAAATAAAACAAATAATGTAGGGACTAGAAAAAAAAATCGGATACTACGAGTTTTAAAAGCGAATTAAGAATAATTAAATCTTTATTTAAGGTTAAACTTTGTCTAAATCAATAAGTAGTAGCATAATAACCATCATTAAAATAAGAAAAATATAATTACATATGTAGTTTATTTTAAAAAGATTTAAAACTATTTGTTTTGGTCAATTTCGAAGCGATCCGCCATTTTGGCTGTTTTTCAATGGTTTTAGGCGTTTGTTTACAATTTTAACGTAACATTTGGGATGGAAAAAAAATTTACCAAAAATCAGGTAATTATCCGATTTTAATGACATTTTCAGTATTGATTTAACAATTAATGAATTTTATAATGCATCAGTTATTTTATTTCAAAACTTTAATTTAGTATTTTTGCTATGAAAAATTAATATATAAAATTCATTTAAAATATGAAAATCCTGATGTTAAGTTTAAAATGTTATATTTTTAGATTCTAAAAATAAATATCTACTTAATGCAAACCATATTTTAGGCGCCAAAAGTAATAAGTTTTGAAGAAAAACTCGATTGAGAATGTACCCCATCCCCTTTTTAAGCAGAAAAAACATCGATGTATAATTTTTTCTTTTATAAAATAATAGCCAATTAAATAATTATCGAAATGAGTAAAAAAGAAATCTCCAAATATTAATTGTTATCTTTTTACATTTTATTTTTCAATTTTCGGTACTTAATTTCTCATAGAAGCGCAACCGTAAAAAATTTTTTTTGTTTCTATTCATAACTTCGGTCTTTTATCTCATTATTTATACAGTAATTAGTATCGAAAATGATCAACTTGCAAAACATTTTACGCCCCCAACATAAGGAGGGTCAAAATTAAGTGACCTGAAAAAAAATGAGAAAATTTTGAAATAAAATAAATAATGCATTATAAAGATCATTCATTGAAACATAAACACTGAACATTTCATTAAAATCCGATAATTTCCTGATTTTTGGTAAATTATTTTCTGTAGGGAGGCTAAAGTCATTTTGTCAAAAATGCATTTTAGGCCAATTTTGGGTATACCTAGTAAATATTATTTACTTATTTATACTGAATACTAATTCAACTGAAACATCATCTTATTTATTCATTTATTTATTTACTAAATGAATAAATAAGATGTTTAAGTCATTTGATTCATAATTTACTAAAAAGTCAAGTCTCAAAATCACATCATCAGCTAGTTACAATTCGGCCATCAACCATATTTCTTTAGCCTTTTCCTCCTCCTCTAGTCACTAAGATGGGTCGAATTATGGCTAATTTTTAATTTGGGGACATATAGTTAAGACCCCAAATTATAAATTGTTTATAATTTGATCAGTGGAAAAATTAAGCAAACTTCCCTCTTCTGGGTGGTATCTATTTTAAATTTTGTACATTAACAGTTTTTTATGGGTGGACTAACATTGTACATGAATCAGCGTTTTTGTTAGTTTTTTTTCATAAGTTCGAGGGGTTAACTAGAGTTCATTTTCTTTTTGCATCTTAAAAAAAAAAAATAGTTATATTTTAATTTTAACAACCTTCAAATAAACTACGCAGTTGAATGATAAACTCCCACCCATTCATCCAGGAATGTTATACGCCTTAAAAACAAATTGAAAAAAAAAAAATAAAAATGCACAATAGATTTTAAATTAAAGCATTTTTTTAAGTTAAAATCCCAAGCCTAATCAGGAAATACTAAACGTATATTGAGATGAATTATAAAAGATTTTTTTTTTTTAACTTAAAATTGAAGTTTAATTTATTAATATTTGCGAAGACGAATATGTATAAAACTTTTTTTCTTCTTTCTCTATTAATCAAGTAAGCACGGTGCTAAAAATTGTCACCTTTTGTTAAATAAAAAGGTAAAGGTTCCTTTTATGTTAAAAAAAACTATAAAGAAACAATATATTTAAGGTCTTGCAAATGTCTTTTTAAGATTAAAATACGATTAATAGTAAACTGCTTTTTGGTTAATTTTTATTAAAAATGTTAGCTTTAGAATTTTTAAAAACTTTCTTCCTGCCTATAGGATGGAAAACATGTTACCTTCGTACTATGGCCAGCGTGAAAATATGGGGGAATGTTTTTGTTTTGCCTTTTCTTGCTAAAACGGACACATTCTGACGTCACTACCGGCCGGTCTCGGAAATTCCCGAACTTTACGGAAAAACGTTTCCCTAACTTTTTTTTTAAATTATTTTAATCTAATTATTTAAAATTTGTATTTAAAATAAATAAAGTAAATTTATTCAATTCTTTTAAACATGACTAAAAATCGTATAAGTATGCAAGATCTACCATTAATGCTTTTCCCCTTCAAATCTTAATATTTTATTTTATTTTTAAACAATCCTTATAAAAAATAATAGAAAATTTTTTATACTTCGTTAGACTAAAATAAGGTTTGCATTAAATAGATATTTATTTCTAGAATTTAAAAATATAACATTTTAAACTTAACATTAAAATATTTTTATTCTAAATGAATTTTATATATTAATTTTTCATAGCAAAAATACTTAAAGTTTTGAAATAAAATAATTGATGCATTATAAAATTCATTAATTGATAAATCAATACTGAAAATGTCATTAAAATCGGATAATTCCCTGATTTTTGGTAAATTTTTTTGCAATCGCGAATGTTACATTAAATTTAACAAGCCATTTATACCATTTATAATGAGTGTTAATGGCTGAACGCAATCGAAATTGACAAAAAAAATCGTTTTAAATGTATTAAAAATAAATTGCATATGTAATGAATCATTGCATATGCAATCTGAAAGGCTCACTCCAAACGAGGAATATGAAAACTTTGTTGTCAGTGCCCAGCTAGAAGCACCAGCTTACTGCGTACCCACCAAACTAAGAGCTAAACACTGTTCCCTGGGAGACAGAAAAATTAAAGAAAAGAGAAACGATATTAAAAAAGCAGCCAAACATAATAGAACAAACCCAACTAACGCCAATATACACAACCACAAGAAAGCCCAGATAGAACTAAAACATACAAAAAAGAACAAATAGAATACATCCAAAAACAAATAGATAAAATAAAATAATCAGTGGAAGACAGACAGTTGTGATTAGCATGGCAAACAGCAAATGAAATTAGTGGTAGGAAAAGTACCTCTAGATCAAAGTTAAAAACAACCAGCCAAAAAGATAGACTTCAGAAGTAGAAAGACCACTTCCAGAAACTACTGAGAAACCTCCCTAAAATCATAGAAAATAATACCCAAAAAATCGTAGATAGACAACTAGACATCAAACTAGGAGATTTCTTAACAGAAGAACTCAACAAAGTCCTAAGGAAACTAAAAGGTAGAAAAGCTGCAGGTCTTGACGAAATACCCCACAAGGTATGGAAGATAAGAAAGTTTGATGACATACTGTTTAGACTACGCAATGCAGTATATAGACAAAATAGAATAGATAAGTGGACGAAAGGCTGCATCCTCCCATTCTCCAAAAAGTGAGACCTTGGAATTGCTAAGAACTACAGGGGCATAACTCTTGCTGCTAAGATATATAATGCCCTTCTTATTTGCATCCAACCCAAAATAGAGAAAACATTTAGGATAAACCAAAATGAATTCCACAGAAATTGAACCACAATCTCTCAGATCCTGACTATTTGTCAGATCATAAAAGGGGTTTGGGCAAAGAATATAGAGACAACACTGTTATTTGTAGATTTCTCCAAGGCATTTGATTCAATACAAAGAGGGAAAATTCAAGAAATACTACTAACATACAGTCTCCCCAAAGAAATGGTTACCGCTATAATGATACTCTACAAAGACACTAAAGCAATGGTAACTTCACTTGATGGTGACACAGATTCATTTGACATAGCTGCTGTAGTCCTTAGTACCATATATCTATATATAATGGAGATAGACTGCATTTTTGTCTGAAGCCAAAACTCCATCACGGCTGACATCACAGATTCCACAAGAATCTAATGGACTTATTAATGAGAACCTAATTTATAATCAATATAGTTTATTTATAAAATTTAAGAGAGATAATTAGTTTATATAGATTATCAGATTGTCGTTGTAAGATCTGCTGGTCTTGTATTTATAATATACCTAGACTATGTACTCCGAACATCATTAGATACCATAAAAGAAAAAGGCCTCACACTCAAAAAGCCAAGAAGCAGGCAATAATCCGCACAGATTATCACAGATGCAGACTACATTGATGACCTAGTACTTCTTACAAATACACTGGAACAAGCAGAGTCAATAATACTGAAAAGGAAGCAAAGAACATCAGTCTCTATGAAAATTCCAATAAAACTGAGTTCATGTGTTTTAAAAAGAAAGGAAACACTCGACATTCAACAGTAAGTCTCTAAGGCCAGTAGAACAATTTACATACTTAGGTAGCAATATCTCATCCACAGAAAGCAATGTTAATACACAAATAGTGAAGGCATGTTCGGCTATAAACAAATTATCAATCATATGGAAATCCGATCTCACTGACAAATTAAAATGACAATTCTTCCAAGCTGTGGTCGTATCAGTGCTGCTATATGGCTGCACCACTTGGACCCTGACGAGGCGCCTGGAGAATAAGTCAATGGGAGCTGCACAAGAATGCTGCATGCGATCTTGAACAAGTTGTGAAAACAACACCTGACAATGAAGCAACTGTATGGCCACCTGCCCCCTATCTCACAACCCATCCGAGTAAGATGGACAAGACATGCTGGACACTGCTGGAGAAGCAAGGACGAACACGTAAGCGATGTTCTCCTGTGGAAGCCAACAGATGGACATGCTAATATGGGCTGCCCAGCTTTGCGAGGATACTGGATGCTGCACAGAGGACCTCTCAGTGACAATAAATGATAGAGAAATTTGGCGAGAGATTGCACAACATGATGATGGTGATGTAGGTACCACCAATTTGACCCTGTGAAATTTACCCCCCCTATATTTAACACAATGAAACTTACAGAAAATTTAATATTTTCTTGAAAAATCTTTTTCCATTTTAAAGAAAAAACATAAAATAAACTCCGGATGATTTTTAAAAAATTTTTCAGCATACGGAAATAATGAAAATTATGATTGAAAAACAATGTTTTCATTTTTGCACTGTTAAATCAACTGAAATTTAACATAGCTAAAAACAAGTTACGATAATAGGATTTTTTTAAAATTCTATGAAAAATCAATTAATAATCTGATTTTCACGAAAATTTCCATAAATGTTTACCATTGGATGTAAATACATCTGAAATAGTTTTTTTCTAAAATATATTAGGGGAAATATTTTTTACGAGGTCTATCCCCCCCCCTATTTTATTTTATGAAATAAAAAAAAAATGACGCGTCAGAAAAATTTGTTTTCTTTTTTTCTATAAAGATAAGAGTCTGAATAACTATATCAATGAAATTGTATGAATGTACGAGGTCTAGATTTTTGAGGAAAAATTAATGAAATCGGAAATAAAAAGTGCAAAAAAATGTCATAATATTAATATTTGAAAACTTTTTTTTTGCTTTTATAATTGGTATGTACTATATTCTATTAAATTGTCAAAAAAAAAATTTTTTTAAAGAAATTAATTTTTAAGAGATTTTCAATCTTTTGTGTGATTAAGTATTTTTATTTTCTGCGTAAAATAAATAAATTTTTTTTTTCCTGCGTCAAAAAATCGATTTTTTTACGGATATTTAAAAATATGAATTTTATAATTCAGGTGAACTAAACATTGATCCGATACGAGCTCGATTAATATTTTTAAAAGAATTTGTAATTTTTATTGTTGAATAGTAATGTGTGATCCTTAGAATGTACGGAAGAGCATTGCTGACATATTTGTTTTACAAAGAGACGAGACGCTTCTAAGTAACCGAAGTTTGTTCCTGTTAGGCTGATAGTGTTAGCGTGAAAAAAATTATTTTATTTAACTTTTTTCAATAATTAAAATAAAAAGTAAGTATAATAGATTATTTTATCAGTTTTTCTCTTAGAAAAAATATTCAAATTTTCATTCCATACTTTTACTGGTTAAACGTAAAAGGGAAATAATTAGTAACTTTTCTGTCTATATTACGGTCTGAAAATTACCCTTTCGCATGTAATTCGGGCAGGTTTAAGATAAACCTTTAAGATAAACGATGTAATTTTTCCCAATCAGATAATTTGATCTTTGAATTAACTATTTTTCTTTGTAACAACCCTGTACGATCTTTTTTTTTACGAGATGTTTTATAAACAAAGTTCGGAAATATCTATTTCCGTTTTATTCAAGATGGCCTAAACGGTTTGGTGGTACCTAGTGATGAGGGTTACATCCTTAAGCAACACAGGTCACCACCCACGGCCAATAGGTATTTAAGTTTTCAAGGAATAATATGACTTTAGCAAAATTCAGAATTCAGAATTCATTTTTTTTTTTTTTTTTTTTACTAAAATAGAAGGAATTTATAAAATCTCATAATTATTCAGACTTATCTTTATAAAAAAATTAAAACTCATTTTTTATCGCTTCATTCATTAAAGTTAAGTGACCTGAAAAAAATCAAAAAGTTTTGAAATAACTGATGCATTATAAAATTCATTCATTGGTAAATCAACACTGAAAATTTCATTAAAATCTGGTAATCCCCTGATTTTTAGGTAATTTTTTTTCAGTCGGGGAGGGGGGCGGGATTATTTTGTAAAATACACATATGACAACAAAATTGGCAGACCCTATCTTTAGTATTCCCTCCCTCCAACAAGATATCGAATTATGGCGTATGTCATATTTGGGACGACTTAAATGTAAGTGTTCAATTTAAGAAACAAAAAATTTAAATGAAGCAAATGTCTTCTGAAACTTATTCCTAACTGAATTGCGAATGTAAGGTTATTGTTTTTTTTTGTTTTTTTTTATATATTACAAAGAAATGAACATTTTCTTAGCAGTAATAATACATTCATTGTATGTATATTAATTATAAATACAAGGCCAAATTTCTTTTCGTCTTTTTTTTTTTTTTTAAGAATTTCTTTCACCTTGTTTTAGTTTTAAGTTGCTTTTCATCCCAACTATTCAGATTGTAATTTTTTTAATTTGAATTAAAAATTTTAGAAATAAAAATAAATAAAATAAAAATCAGCGAGCCTTGAACTTCTTTTATTTTTAAGCAACTAAAGTTAAGATTAAGGAAATAAATTTTTAAAATACTGACAAAAATGAAGGTTCCAAAAATTCAAAAGACTTCAATTTTATCTATTTCAACAAAATTTGAAAAAAAAAAAAAAATAAAATTGTATCCCTAAAATTTAGCAAAAAGGAAAGGTATATAATTTTTAAAATTTTAAACCAAGCAATTGAATAGTTTAAGAAGTAAAGTAAAATTGTTTTGTTTTTAACTTGAATTGAGTTAAAACTAGCAACATGTTTCTATTGGTATTTAAAAACAAATGCATAACGAATTATGTTGTTGTTTTGTTTTTTGGTTGTTTTTTTTGTTTTTTGTTTTTTGTTTTTTTTTTTGGGGGGGGTAATTTGAATTAGAATAATCTACGATTCTTTGAAAGTTTATTTATTTAATTCATTTTATTCTTCTGGCAAAATTTAATGGGTACTGTAGTTAGAATAGTTAGAGTCACCTTGATAGTAAAGTAAGGCGAAGACAAAAGTAGCTTTTTAAGACGTAGTAAGTAAAAAAAACAATATTCTTCATACGTCAATGCTTATAAGAACAAATAAATATATAAATAAACAAATTAATCTTTATAATAACAAGTTTAACAATTATTTAAATTCGAGTAACACAAATTCACAGAAACAATGTTCAGAAAATAAATAAATAAAAAGTAATACTAAGAATTTGAATTTATTTAATACCAGTTAAACGTATATGTACCATTTCATCATTAATTTTATTTTCACCTGAGATAAGATAAATAAAATTGAATTTGTTTACCTTTATGGGGGTATTGTGGCAAAAAAGACTGAGGGGATATAGCAAACGTTAGATGTATTCCTGTCACATAAATATTTTTTTCGTATTCTTCAGCAGTTTATTTTCAGTCGTTTCACCATTTATGAAAACAAGCCTTCAAAGGGAAATAACTCAGGTACGCATGCGCTCTCAGTTCGAAAAAAACAAACTTTTTTTATGAGAGTGGGGGTAAATTTCAAAAGATTTTTTTTTGGGTCGGTTTTTTTTTCGTTTTTTTTTCTCTTAACTGATTTAAAAACTATAATTTTAGAAATCTTCCGTGTTATTTTCAATCAAGATAAGAAAAAATATGAAGAAATTCCACAGGTTATTCCATTTCAGATAAACATGAAAAATAATGACACACTAGTTCAATATGTAAAATAATCTTGATTTAACACACACACACACTCTCTCTCTCTCTCTCTCTCTCTCTCTCTCTCTCTCTCTCTCTCTCTCTCTCTCTCTCTCTCTCTCTCTCACACACACACACACACACACAGACACACACTTTTTTTCTTTCTTTCCTTCTTTTCATCTTTTCATTATGTTCGATTGAAACAGATTAGCGTTATTGCTTCATTGAGCTCACCCCCAATATTTCTATGTAGCATGTCCCTTTTCTTCTTTTTCTTTCTTTCTAGTAAAAACGGAATGGTCTATTATTTTGCTGGGGTGACGACATTCATAACAAATAAGAATTCAACGGAAAAAAGCAACAACAGATAATCAGGATTTACATTTTTGCATTTCATCTTGGACGGTCTCATTTTTAACAAGAGGGTGTTGCAAGATGATAACGGTCGTCTATTAAGGAACACAATGTATATTAATATAAATATATTTTTGTTTAAATCTTTCATTTAATGATTAAAAAAAAAAGAAGTTTACCATCAAGTCAGTTTGAAAGGATTAATTCCTGATAGATCACCGAAGTTAAGCAGCGACGAGCCTGTTCAATACTTAATTAGGTGACCATTTAAGCAATAGCAGGTACTGCAAACAACCCGAGTCCTTTATTTATCAGAACGAATTGATTCGGCATTAAATGAACTGAAAAGGATGGATATGTCTTAAAATAAGCAAATCAGTCATCTATCTATTACGGTCAAGTCACGCTGAAAACACCTGTTTTTCGCTACATCACCGAAATTAAGCATAGAAGTTCAGCAGCGATGAATCTGTTCAATACTTAATTGGGTGACCACTTAAGCATGTGGGGTAGGATTATGACATTAAGGAACAAGAGTTACTAGGACATGAAATGCAACAGTTTTAATACATATGTTATAACAGAGATAGATATCTCTTATGATTCACAATCCTTATTCCACAATATATCCACTCGCCAACAGAGCAAAACAAAACACGAGTCACGGACGCCTACCAACGGAAGTTAACCCAACGGTATCCTAAAACAGGTACCGGGCGTCAGGACAGATCAAACAAGGGGAAGCCGACAACAGAACCCCCTTACCAACCGCCTACCCTTAACCTCCTAAGGGGACGAGCGAGCCGCTACGAAACTCTATATCACCAGTTCACCAACTGACGACTTAACATACCCCGCTCACCAGCCGACTCGAGCTTGCTTTCAACCTACATCGCACTCTGCCGACAGGAATCTACCAGTGACCATCACGAGTCCATCTGCCTACGTCACTATTCCTGACTTATTTCCCACACCAAGTGCTTGATACTACCCCACGCCTCACACCAGGCCACAGAAAGCCTCCTGACGTATCATCATACGACACCCACTGTACCTCGCGACCCCCGGCCATTCCTGACTTACTCCACTCGGCCATTCCAGAGTTTACTACTAATACTTCTGACGACAACAACAACGTTTTCAACCCTTGTTTATTTTAATAAACGATTTTAATCCAAATCTTCTTGTCCATTATTCTTCTTTGCATACCATACGCATTTAGAGATATACCATTATATATCATTGGTGTCAGCGTGTCGCAAAGGAGAAAATGGATTATACGAAATTAACTCGCCCCGAAATTCTCGTCCTTATCAGAGACCAGGAGAATTACCTCCATGACTTAAGAATTCACCCAACACCTGTCAGTCGGGAAGCAATACAAGAAATAACAACCAAGATTAACAGAATGTTGGAAGCCCTGGATTATGCCAAATCGACAATACCACCAATAGCCCAGAAAGTCGACATCCAAGATCTATTAAGGCGTCACCAATCCCTACGTGACGTCATGAGACTGGAAAACGACTTCAGTCCGGGAAACGATGTGAATCAGTTTATCACAAGCCTGAATGAGACCTATATGATTCACGTCACGCCCGAGATTACCAAATATCTTAGCTTGGTGAATGAATTCGTCAAGGCTGCCAAGGATTTACTCGACTACAGCATTATTGAGCAGATGACAGAGTCTAAACAGGACATGTCCACATTCGAACAATTAAAGACATACCTCATAGCGACCCATGGCAACAAGACTGACGACACTGCACACACTACAACAGATTCCACAACCAGCACAATGATTGAAACTGCCGTGAAACCTCACAGGACAGCTTCAAAGGAATCGACCTCCGCCGACACCTTGGTAGAAACAGCACCTTCCACACCTCACCTCCCGCTGGTCGACGACAGCAGTACAACTAAAATAATGACCCATAGTACTACTACTGACGAAAATACTAGAGTGGTATATCCCGTACAAACGATTGCCACAATCAACACTACCATACACGAACGCGAGCACGCTAAAGAACCCGCTATAAGCAAAAATTACTTGGACCCCGCTCGCTCACACGGACGCGACTGCCCATATCATCAACCACTACTAGCTCGAACACATGCCACGGCGACGGACGATGACAGGCCACCCATGAACATCTCCACCGCATTCTACATGCTTCGCCCCAGATCCATAATTACCATCCAGGCAGCACCCCATCAATTAACAATCACACCGTTTTTTCCGAATCCAGGTACATCCACTCTTGTGTTAGCGAACGAAAAACTCCTTCCAAAATTCGATGTGCCGTATAAACGCATAGCCATAATTTTCGTCACCCTGCACTACACATTGACCATCATAATCAGCTTCAACCGACACTTTTCTACCATACCAAACAAAAGGGACCACACGACCAAGTCTATCGGTGGACTGGACCAAGTTTCTCTCCACTTCAGAGAAATACGCAAGCTATCTTCAAATCTTAGTACCAACTTCAATCTCCCAAAACCACACGGAAAGAAAACCACGAATATCAAGCCAAGAGCCTTTATGATATATATAAGCGATCTCCCAAGGCAAAACCACCACCACCACCACGCCACCCTAACCAACGAAGGGACTGACCTTAAAATGGAAGCGAAACCAAAAAATGTTGTACTAAGACCAACATTCTCACCATTTTCATCATGTGACACTCACATGAATACACATTATCTCTCGCCTCCACCTCTTTATGGGGCAAATAAGTCAACACACACTCACAACCCACATCAACAACATGAAACCAAAGTAAAACCTATATCGATAATATTAATATTAGGCCTATTTCATATACGTCTTAAAAGAATTCTAATTCATTCGTCTGTCAACACACCACCTACATAACCAAATCCATTGTGAACTGAGTCGATATCTGGGGGACCTGTTATACACACACAAACATAGATATCTCCCAATTCACTAATTCACCAAATTAAATCCTACCATCACACGCGCCTGAACAGAAATTCAAGAAAAAAAACCTTCAGTACACCTCTTAACCATACATACACATTGTGAATCAAATCGATATCTGGGGGACCTTTGTTATAACAGAGATAGATATCTCTTATGATTCACAATCCTTATTCCACAATATATCCACTCGCCAACAGAGCAAAACAAAACACGAGTCACGGACGCCTACCAGCGGAAGTTAAACCAACGGTACCCTAAAACAAAGTGACCAAATTGACGCAGTTCTGTGCATAGGCTCGGATTGAGTTCCGCTTGAAAGGAATTCCAAACAATAAAAAATAATATTATAAACGGAATCCGGATTTTCGGCCAATGGGCGCTTTTCCCCCCAGAATCATGAAAGGCCTATCTGGAGCCTATCTCGTCACTATATAAGTCTGGCATTTTGAGTACCAGGCAGTTGACCGAGGGCCCCCACGTCAGGCAGGACGGTAGAGGTACCGGGCGTCAGGACAGATCAAACAAGGGGAAGCCGACAACAGAACCCCCTTACCAACCGCCTACCCTTAACCTCCTTAAGGGGACGAGCGAGCCGCTACGAAACTCTATATCACCAGTTCACCAACTGACGACTTAACATACCCGCTCAACAGCCGACTCGAGCTTGCTTTCAACCTACATCGCACTCTGCCGACACGAATCTACTAGTGACCATCACGAGTCCATCTGCCTACGTCACTATTCCTGACTTATTTCCCACACCAAGTGACCATATCAACTTACAACTTCTATCTACCTACATCGTACCATCAACACGATACTACCCCACGCCTCACACCAGGCCACAGAAAGCCTCCTGACGTATCATCATACAACACCCACTGTACCTCGCGACCCCCGGCCATTCCTGACTTACTCCACTCGGCCATTCCAGAGTTTACTACTAATACTTCTGACGACAACAACAACGTTTTCAACCCTTGTTTATTTTAATAAACGATTTTAATCCAAACCTTCTCGTCCATATTTCTACTTTGCATACCATACGCTTTAGAGATATATCATTATATATCACATATATATGCACATTTAAATGGGTACACAAAGAGAAGAAAGTTCTTAGTTTAGTTCAGACAAGCAACCCGGGGTTTAATAACAGTTCTTTTGAAGTTAGCGGTACCTGGTCGTGAGTTATTGCCGTATGTTATTATTTTAGTTCTCAGCTCCTTAAGGTCTTAGCCGTAGTCATTAGTTTAGTTTAGTTTGGGTAATTGGTTACAGCACCGTTCGAGGTAAGCCGTAATTAGTTGGTTGTGGGTTTGTTTAGAGTTGCAAAAAGTTTATTTCTGCTAGCAGCCTGTCGACTGCATTGGTATCAAAGGGTGAAGCTTGTCCGAGGTTGCATTTATCTCGTCGGCTCCCTTAGATGTTATCCTGGTGATAAAAAGTAATTGCTATCAGCCTTCATGGGTCAAAAGATAGCAATCTCTCAAAGTCCAAAAGCAGGTTATAGATCAAGTCCGTCTTGGGTATTATAATTTATCCGTAGTCCAGTTCGTAGTAAGAGAGAGGGCAAAGCCCTTACCTGTAGTAATAGTCACCCAAGGGAGTGCGGGTGTGGAAGAGGTGTTAACCCCTTGATGGTCACAAGTAAAAAGAGGAAGCGGGCCGAACCCAGCAGGGAGCCCTCAGAAGAGTTACAACTAAAAGAGGAAGAATTATCAAATTCATGGGCTTTTATAAGGATCACCACGTGACTACGATGATAGGGATGACTGCTGCTGCTGCTGTGTCGGTAACATTCGACCACTGTCCCCTAGGGACACAAGTGCCGGTGAAAACTGAATAACATAAAACTTCAATAGAAATTGTGGGGTAGGATGAGGTTTGGGTGTTTATGGTCTAAATGTAGCTGGGATATTCTGGTTGCGTGTTCTTAGGTTTTTTTACTTTGTACCCCATCCCATTTGAAAGTCGCGTGAAAAGGAATGAATTTAAGGAACGAAAAGAAAGAGACAAAAGCAAGAGGTAATTTTATGACTTAGGCTTTATTGACAGAGAAAATTTATTGACCGTGGAAAGGGGATATCTCCCTCCTGGCCGAGGAAGCGACAACACTCAGTTAAGGTCTCAGCTCGAAAAATGGCCGAGATATTCTTTTGGTTAATCGGGGAACGGTCCTTTTTGTTGGACATGCGCAGAGAGTTCTTCCGGTGAAGGCACATGGGAGTTTGTTGTTGTTGGGGTTTTTTTGGGGGGTGGGGTATTTAATTTTGTTTAATCCCCACAAGCAACAGTGAGTCTTTTATCAAAATGACTTGATTCGGCATTAAATGGACCGAAAAGGGTTTATATGTCGTAAAACAAACTAACCCAAACTTAAAAAGACCTAGTTTAATGCAAGAAGGCACGCTACCTACCAATCTAGAAAGGCATTGAATGAAATATTAACTTTTTGGTACAAATGCAGAATAACGCACAAGAGATATTAGATTATGTATAAAAGCATTACATTTCACGGAAATACTTGAAACCTTTGAGACAATAGGGTTAGAGTTAGAGTTATTGTTAGGGTTAGGTTATTTCGTGAGTTTCCGTAATCTAGTGCCATTTATTCGTAAATTCGATTCTAATGATATTATCTCTTGCGGGATATTCTGCGTTTGTACAAAGAATAGGATCGGATCATGATAAGAAAAAGACTGATCACCATACAATCCTTCATTCTAGCCACGGCTAGGATCGCCAGAAACACTGTTTTTACTACCCATCCGAGGTGCAACTTTGTCTATGACACTTACGCAACGTCCAGCTGTACAAGCTGCTTGTAGTCGATGCGGTCGATCACCTCATGAAGCGGGCAAATCTTGCGACTGTAAAAGGTATGCTCTCGACCGTCTCCTCCAAACCATTATCGCAATGGGCACAGTCGGGCATATCTGTCAACCCTGCCTTTAAGGCAAAGTAAAAATAAAATCTAAAAAAAAAAAGGTAATGCGTTCCGAACAATCTGCCAGGTGAGGGAGAGACCTAAGAGTTGTTGAGATAACCCTCACCGACGCATATCTCCACTGGAATTGAATCAGCTCTCCCGACAAACCGAGGCGATTCTCGAGCGATAACCGAAACGGAACCCTCCACTATCGCCCGTTATAACAACTTTCGAGACCATGAAATATCACAAGACCTGGGAAGCTTACGTAGGGCAGTCTACAGTCAGTGAGGAAAAGCGATTACTAAATAGCATTAGATTACGGAAATTCCTGAAATAGCCTAATCCTAGCCCTAATACTAATCCTAAAACTAACCCTAACCCAAACGTCTCAAAGGTTCCAGGTATTTCCATGAAATGTAATGCTTTTTATACTTAATTTAATATTATCTCTTGCACGCTATTCTGCATTAGTACCCAATTTGTATGCACCTTAAGAGTGATTGTGTCCAGTCCTCATTATTATGTATTACCCTTTGTCCCCTCTGACCAATCGATTTGTCATGTCAAGCCATAACTCCTATATGATTGCCCTGACCCTATTGCCCTTATGGCAAACCTTGACACTTATCATATATGTGCTAGAAGGCTGGGAAGTGTGGAGTACCGCTTCATCGCCATTACTCCCAAGTCAACCCTGACTCGGAGTAGTAATACCTGTTAGAGTCCCATTCATGGGTTAAAATCAAAATTTTAAAAAAAGAAGGAAAGAAGATAATCCTTTGTTAAATTTCTTCCAATACCCTCTCCCCCCCCCCAAAAAAAAAACATCTTTTTATTCCATGGTCTTTTAACCCATTTAATCAATTCACCCCCACAGGCGCGCACACTTTTTGCTGTAGCTCAAACAATTTAGACTCGGCAAATGTGATTCGCCACCTGGGGGCGGTATTCTTTGAGCGTGGCCCACCACACGATTTCCTTATGTAAGTATTCTGCAGCAGGAAACTCAAAGCTTTCGCATATGAGTGAAGAATCCACATGCGATTCCGTTACATGTGCCTCCAGATGGGAATGGCATAGAGGAGCCAGACACTGTACGGTGAAGCGAATTGCGACCAGGATGCACTCCTTCGTCCAGGAGGCCGTCTACTGGCACCACATCACACGAAGGATGACAACTCGCATCTGACCTCACCGATAAATACGATATGAATTTCGGAGGGAAAAAACGTCCTCAGATTCTGGATACAACTCTTACAATGTCAGAGATTGCATGTGGGTCAATGCGCTGCACAATAGTGCGCAAGAGATAATATCATTAAAATTGCATTTTACGTATAAATAGCATTAGATGCCGGAAATACTTACACTACCCCAAATCCTAGCGTCTCAAAGGTTCAGGGTATAATGTATGGGAAGGGAGTCTTGGTTCATTCGTCTTGTATCCTATCCCCAAATAAAAGCATTACTTACTTCGTGTGGGCTGGTGAGCTGAAATAGAATTTAACTGAGAGAAGGAAAGGACGGAGACAGGGATGACTTTAGAGTTAGACTTTTATTATCGGGTTCACAATATTTCGTTGAGGGGATACATTTCCCGAACAATTCGATAGGTGTTAGTTACGGTAACACCTATCGAATTGTTACCTCTCCAAAGTCTCTAAGTCCAAGTTTTTCCTGCGCATGTCCGGAGGGCTTTTCCTGTCCTAAGCCCTCTGGGAGATTGTTATTTTTTGTCTTTTTTATTTATTTTTTATTTTGTTTTACTTTTGTTTTATTTATTTTTACTTTATTAATCCCCACATTAGTATCAAATTGAAAAAAAGGGGAAAAAACAATGAAAAAGGTAAAAATTCGTTGCTTTGACTTTTTTGATTTAGAATTTAAAACTACTACAAAAATGTTAAATGTTTTGTTTTAGAAAATTATATATATATATATATTCAAGAAAAATATTTTGACGTTCTCTTTTTAATTTCCTTCTTTTTTTTTTTTTTTTTCAGCGTCTCAAAGGTTTCGGGTATTTCCGTCAAATGTAATGACGTAATGCTTTTTATACGTAATCTAATGATATAATATCATTAGATTGCGTATAATTTATTACATTTCACGGAAACACACGAAATCTTTGAGGCGCTAGGATTAGGGTAAGGAGGGTTCGTGTTCAATCAAATTTTTTTCGATCACTTTTTTGTCAAGAAGTCGAAACTGGATTTACAGCAGATCATAGAAATAATTAATTTGTGGTCCTTAGGGATATATGCTGTGAACATTTTATCAATAATCCCCAAATTGTTGGTGGACCAGGGAGATGAAACTGTGTTTAACAGAAGAAAAAATTGGAAAAAATATATTAAAAAAAAAAAAAACATAAAAATATTATTAAAAAATATTAGAAAATGCTAAAAAAAATTTAAATGAAAAAAACGTTTTAAAAAATTTAAAAAAGGTAATTTAAAAATATGTATTCAAGGAAAAAATGTTTTGGCGTTCTCCTTTTTAATTTTTTTTTCCCCCTTTTTTAACGTCTCAAAAGTTTCGGATATTTCCTTGAAATGTAAGGAAATTTGATGCTTTTTATACGTAATTTAATGATATTATTATCTCTCGTGCGATATTCTGCATTAGTACCGAAAATAGAATATTGGACGAGCAATCGTGCCGCTCTGGGGTTTCGGGGGTTATGATCCAGAAGACAGTTACCAAAAAGAAAAACTGAAAACCTCCTAACCCTAACAAAAAATACATTCTTTTTGGCACCACAATAAAAGAGTAAAAATTGAAAAAAAATTCAAAAAGCATAAAAAGAACATTTAAAAAGAACACGAAAAGGGTAAAAATTCGTTATTTTACTTTCTTTTTAATTTAAAATTGAAAACTACTACAAAAGAATGTTAAATGCTTTTTTGTTTTAAAAATTATATATATTCAAGGAAAAAACATTTGGCGTTCTCTTTTAAAATCTTTTTCCCCCTGTTTTTTTTTTTTGTTTTGTTTTTTTCGTCTCAAAGGTTTCAGGTATTTCAGAGAAGTGTAATGCTTTTTATACGTAATCGAATATTATCTTCTTTTTTTTTTCTTTTTTTTTTCTTCTTAGTCTTCTTGCAAACAATCTATTTACTAGCTATACCCAAAATGGGCCTAAAATGCGTTTTTGACAAAATGACTTTAGACCCCCCCCCACCACCACTACAGAAAATAATTTACCAAAATTCAGGGGATTATCGGATTTTAATGAAATTTTCAGTGTTTATTTATCAAAGAATGATCTTTATAACGCATTATTTATTTTATTTCAAAACTTTCTCATTTTTTTCAGGTCACTTAATTTTGACCGTAACATTTTTTTCAAGTTGGTCTTATAGTTTTCCAATTACAGTATAAATAAAGAGATAAAAGACCGAAGTCATGAATAGAAACAAAAATTAATTTTTTTACGGTGTTTTCTATGAGAAAATAAGTACCGAAAATCGAAAAATAAAATGTAAAAAAATAATATATAATTAGTTTTTTGGAGATTTTTTTTTACTCATTTCGATAATTATTTAATTGGTTATTATCTTATAACAGAAAAAATTATACATCGATATTTTTCTGCTTAAAAAGGGGGGGGGTACATTTTCAATCGAGTTTTTCTTCAAAAAGTATACTTTGATGTAATAAAATAAGGTTTGCATTAAATAGATATTTATTTTTAGAATCTAAAAATATAACATTTAAGCTTAACATCAGGCTTTTCATATTTTAAATGAATTTTATATATTAATTTTTCATAGCAAAAATACTAAATTAAAGTTTTGAAATAAAATAACTGATGCATTATAAAATTCATTAATTGATGAATCAATACTCAAAATTTCATTAAAATCGGATAATTACCTGATTTTTGGTATTTTCTTTTGCAATCGCGAATGTTACGTTAAAATTGTAAACAAGCGCCTAAAACCATTGAAAAAGAGACAGAATGGCGGATTGCGTCGAAATTGACCAAAACAAATCGTTTTAAATCTATTAAAAATAAACTGCATATGTAATGATATTTTTCTTTTTTTAATGATGGTCATTATGTTACTACTTATCATTTTATACAAAAGTGTGACCTTAAATAATAGATTTAATTAATTTTAATTTGTTTTTAAAAACCTAGCAGCCGACAAAATTGGGTATGCCTACACACAACCAAAGAGGCTGTAAGTATTAATTTTTTTTTTTTTTTTTTTGTCTATCACCGCACGATTTTTTGACGTTAGAATAAAAAGAAATCACGTCAGTGAGCTTCGACCGCTGGATCGGTAAAGTAATTAATAGCGTCGATCCCAGGGGCTATCCCCCCCCCAGGCAATACCTGCCCCCTTAATTTAAAGGGGCAGGGCTGGGTTTATTGCCCAGCGCCTGAGACGCCTCCTCCTTTGAGGGGGAATGCCGACGGGATCGACGCAATTTTTGTGCTTACCACTCATGAGCTTCGGCTTATGGGTGGGCCCACGTTAAAACGAGACCTTGTGTCCAGCGCTCATAAGTGGGGTGGGAGGCAAATAAACTCTATTATAAGTCCTACCCCCCAACTACCTTTATTTTTATGTATTTGTGCCAAATAAAGACGCCTCTCCACAACTTTATTGGACACGAAATCCAAAGATATATTTTGACCTGAGCATTTATCCCGATGGTGTTTCTGAGCGGATGGTGTGTGTGTGTGGGGGGGGGTTGACTTTTTGTTTTTCTTCCTTTTTATTCTACCCTCCATGAAATCCCACTCCAACCCGTCCTTCGGGGGTCCGGTGTGCTTCGGCCACTGAACCGGTGTGTTAAATCAATAGCGTCGATCCCAGGGTGCTATTCCCCCAGGCAATACCTGCCCCCTTGACTTACAGGGGCAGGACTGGGTTTATTGCCCAGTGCCTGAGGTGCCCCCCCCCTCGAGGGGGAATGCCGACGGGATCGACGCAATTTTTTTCCACCTACCACCCATAAGCCGAAGCTTATGGGTGGGCCCACATAAAAATGTCCTTGTGTCAAGCCCTCATAAGTGGGATGAGCGGCAAATATCACCCTCCCTGAAATAGCCGAACATTTTGCAAAAAGACAATATCACAGATTATGGGAATGGGGTGAGGAAAATAAAACCGACACCCCAAATAAAGATTTGCATCTGTACGACCACTTACCTCCAATTTCACAAACTATCCAAGAAACGCAAGAAAGACATGCTGGAAAAGTGAGGAATACGTTCTCTGATGGATGCCTACTCATGGACGCACAAGCATTACTCGACCAGCCAAAACTTTCAGATGGCTAGAGAAAGTCAAAGGAATCCGTGCTGTCGTTACGCCTTGTTGTTGTGATGATGATGATGATGATGATGATGATGAACCCTACTAAAGAGAATGTAGTTGGCGTATTCTAGGCCCAGCCAGTAGGGCAGATAACAGCTATTGATATTCTTGCTGAGGAATTATTTTTTTCAAAAGAATTACAATCCACGAAAAATAAAATATGTACAGCAATAAATATTCAAGAAAACCTTGGACAGGTTCTCCATAAACACAGATATGATAGGAAAACAAAAGTACTTTCAGGTACAAATGCATAATAGCGCGCGAGTGATAATATAATTAGAATCGCATTTTACGTATGAATAGCATTATATTACGGAAACTCCCGGGGTAGACTAAACCTACCACTACCAGTAACACTTACCCTAACCCGAAACCTAGCATCACATTTCACGGAAATACCCGAAACCTTTAAGACGTTAGGGTTAGTTTTAGAGATAGGGTTAGTGTTATGCGATTCTAATGATATTATCTCTCACGCGCTATTCTGCATTTGTACCAAAACAAGAAAAATACGAAGGTGTTGCTAACTTTTTTCTTTTGACCCGGGTAGAGAATTGCTCAGAAAGTTTTTTTTTTTAATTTTTGAATGCATATATAAAAAAAACATATTTTCAGACAACGAGAACAGAAAGTTAAAAAAAAATAACAAGATGCAAAGATCATTTGAAATCAGCCTCTATAAGAATGAAAGGTTCAATACAGGTCCTCGCCAACTTAGTACATGAGTAGCACAGCTTGGGTAATCTGATCCATGCAGTAAAGCATCTGTGAGCTGAGGTAGGTGTAGCATTCCAACCCAGCCAAAATAATCTGGATCCACGAAATTATAACTGTGATTTACTGTTAAATATTTGAAACCTTCTTTTTCTAAGTTTGCATATGTCTTCCAGCAGTCTGAAATTATTGTGGTCCCAGAAAGAATGTATTCTTTTATTAGGGGTAGGGGGATTTCGGACTTTCTGTTTGGTACTGCGAACAGAAATCTTTTCTTTTTGTTCTCAACACAATTAGCGGTTGTCCATTTAATGGTTTCAGTATACAGTTGACACGGTCAATTTCAACTTCATATTTTCTTCATCTGGGTTTCCGGTTTTTCAGAACCCTGTGTCTAGTCGCTTCGGCCAATTGGGCTGTCGGGGCCAAAGGCCTTGACCCCTTTTTGAGAACGTACGTGTATAGATGCACGCAAGCAGACTTCCCTTTTCTACGTTCCGACTAGATGGATCCAGTTTCGCTGTTTAAGCTCCGCCCCTTTGACCGAACGTACGTGCGTAGATGCACGATCGTACGCGTGCTGATGCAAGCAGGTCACCTCCCTTCTCCACTATTTCATCATCGCTAACGAACTTTTTGCCTGACGTCATTGGTGCTTCTGGTACATTTCATAGGTATAAGAAAGTCGTTTTGCGACGGTAAGCGACACTCGCGAGCCAGCCGGCAACAGTTGACGTTACCAATTCCTGTTCCAAACGAATGGCTTTTCCTGATAGTTCCTCCTGATCGCTACACCTTCTGCCTCTCTGCCGCTACACTGCTTGCCTCTCTGCCGCTAGACTGCCTTGCCTCCTCCTTTGCTGTGATGACCCGAACCTTGTTCCTGTTCCAGCAAGGCTAACAAACCCAGCCTTTTTCAAGGCTAAAAACCCAGCTCTTTTCAGAGCTAACCAGTCGGCCTAACTCTTCAGTCTTTCCTAACCACTAATGCGATCCTAGGGCGAAATCCCTAGAAGATTTGACTGACGAAGATTCACTGACAGTACGCTAAGATTTGAAAACCGTCTCATCTATTTAAACCGTGTGCACTGGTCCAATAATAATTCTGGGGCTGTTGATGAAATGTTCGTAGCAGACGTCTCTAATAAAATTCTTCCAGGCAGTTACTGTATGTTCCGATGAAATCCGGCACTCCCTCACTATGTTACAGTAACTGGCCTTTTAGTAGTACCTGGTGTAGCTATCTATACTAGTCATCCATAGTCTCCATTTGCATGCCGATCCCTCATAAGACAAAAAAATTTATTCCATAGAAGGACCCACCCTTTACAAAAATCAACAATATACAAAATACACCCTTCTACACGGAAGACGAAACTTTAAAAATCAATTCTGAGGGATTCTTTTTTTTTTTTCGACCGTTGTATTTTTTTCTTGCGTCCTATTTGTAAAAATGAATCATGGCGTCTCTCTACCTCAGGATTTTCCGTAATCTAATGGTTTTAATACGTAAAATCTGATTATAATACTTTTATCTCTTTGCGCTATTCTGTATTAGTACCGTTTTACGTATAAATAGCAATAGATTACGGAAACTCCAGAAGTAGCCTAACCTTAATCGTTACCCTAGCGTCTCAAAGGTTTCGAGTAATTCCATGAAATGTAATGGTTTCAGTTATCTAATGCTATTTATACGTAACATGCGATTCTAATGATATTATCTTTTGTGTGCTAATGTGCATTAGGATCTCTATTGCTGAACACTGTATATTTCGTGGATTGTAACACTTTTGAAATTGAAAAATGTGTTGGATAATGAAACGAGGAGAAACAACTTACCTCATGAGGCGAAGAGAGAAAAAAAGAAAATATGAAAACATTCATGCTTTTTCTTTTGATCCGGGTAAGAATTGCCCAGAAATATCTTTCTTTTCTTTTTTTGAATATAGATATGAAAACACATTTTCAGGTAATAAGAATGAAAGTTAAAAAATAACAAGACACAAAAATCATATGAAATCTGCTTTTATAAGAGCACAAGGTGAAAGGTGTGCATCGTTCATTTGACTCCATTCTACGCCCCAATAATTATTTCCACTTTCCGAATATTGGAATTTATTACAGAATCTCTTTCCAACAACCATCTTTGATTAAATGATTCCCTAAAGTGAACCGTTTTCTTTTGTCAGACGGATGAAGATGATAATATCGATTTTGATTTTGATATAAATATTGGTTAATCATGTCTTGTTGTTGGTTGAGTTTTCAGATGATGGTTATGATTTGTCAATTTCAATCTCTGTCCACTCGCAAAAAAAAAAAGACATTAGCCACCAACTCAGGGATTATACTACAGTTTCGATAGCTAAAGCAGTATTGACATATCTGGCCCCAATAGCACTTTTGCCACCGGACAGGGTATTATTTTGTCTGATCCGTGTCGTGTATATTCTTGTCTCTTAATTCCGTTAAGGATTTTAGCGTTAATTAAGTAGCGTTTTATTTCCGTTAAAGCTTGACGTCATTTTCTCGTGAGATCGTCACGTTGTCATTCAATCACCTTCGCCCGAGAGCGTCTGCAATATTTCATTATATTACAAATATGAATCTCTCTTGATAATTTCTCGCTCAAATGATTCATTGACGAGAAATTCCTCCATGTTTGTAATGGCTCCTAATTATTAACCAGATCCGGCTCGAAGCCTGTTGAGCTGCAGCCTGTATTTATTTTAAGGCTATATTTAGGGGTTGGCTGGTCATGTCTATTCTGGAGATAGGAAAGAAGAAGCTGGCCGCCCAAGAAAACCACGGCATCCGACCTCAATTGGTGGCACGTGACCTACCCAACATCTCTCCACTGTCGAAGAGATTCATATATATATATATTATATATATATATATATATATGTGTGTGTGTGTGTGTGTGTGTGTGTGTGTGGTCTCGAAACAGCACTCTGCAAAACGACAGTTGTACAATCACTTATCTCTAATCTCAAAAACCATCCTATGAAAGCTGGGAAGAAATGCTGCAAAAATAAGGAAGAACACATAAGTGACGTTCTCTGAATGGACGCCTACTCATGGGCACACCAACGTTGCCCAACCAGCAAAAACTTTCAGGTGACTAGAGAGAGTCAATGGAATCCGGCTGGCAGTAAACCTCCATGATGATGATGATGATGATGATGATATACCCTACTAAAAAGGGTGCAGTCGGCGTATTCTAGGCCTAGCCTACAGGATAGATTACTATAGAGATTCTTGTAGAGGAATTATTTTAAACTGGGCCACCAAGTCGTTGAACCTAGTCACACACTTCAGTAAAAGAAAATATATTATTGAAGGACGATAATTACAAAATAGTTACAATCAACGGAATATACAATATACAGCAATTCAATTCAATACAGATATTCAAGAAAACCGTCGAGAGGTTCTCCGTGAATACACATTTAATAAGAAAAGGAAAATACTTTTGATATACCTTCATTACATGTCCTGTAATCTGCGTTACTAAGGTAGCGTGCCTTGGGCATGATTAACCTGGCGAAGCCAATCCCGCTCAAAGTCTTGAATCCAAAATTTGACTTCTTCTAAACCGGTTGCCATACTAAGGTTAAATAGCCCAGTCTGTCCAATTATTTTACCCATAGCCAGATAACCCAGGTGTATTAGTGCTATGTGACATGTGATGTACTTCCGTTACGTGCGCCACCTTCAATAAGTTAGATAAAAGTGAGCCAAAATATCCCATGAAAAATTTCATTGAATAACTCCAATATGTTGTGTTGGAGAATGTAACGAGAAGAGTAACAACTTACCACATGGGGCGAAGTGGGTGCGTCCGTGTCTTACATGGAAATGGCCCCCCGAATTAAATTTTTTTAAATGGTCTCGTCTTAGAAGTGAACCTTGCTAGGCGAACGTGGTGTATGCAGATTTCGGGTCCTCCTGCTAGTCCACAACAGAGCGGATTACCAAGGGAAGAGGGTGCTCTTTTTGTGTGTTCTGACCGTGACATCCGCACACATGAACGAGCGCATTGTATTAAGCAAGAAAACAAAAGATACAAATACGTTGCGGGTTTTTTTTTCTTCTTTTGACCCAGATGGAAGATTGCTCAAAAAGCAACTTTTTCTCTTTGAATACAAGCTATTTTAACCCCATTACTACGGCGAACGTACGAATAAGCAGCGGCATAATAAAGCCATATAATGGCGATGGAGACGATGGAGGGTAAAAAAGGGCATGGCTGGTGGCGAGACCTCAGCATCTGTTAACGTGACAAGCCTGCAGCTACTGTATATGAGGAGCAAACTATCTGTCCATATGGAGATGGACGAATACGACCAGAAGGACATCTAATAGAGGCTCGGTTGAAGGGGGTGTTTACCGATGGTGCGTTTACAAGGTACAGGAAGCTGACTGTGGTTAGGTGGGTTGGCGAGCGAGTGGACGTTTACACGAACAGAAGACAGTTGGTCGGATTGGCTGGGTTTGATGGAGTTGGACTGGAAATGCTTACTAATCTTAGCCACATGGTAACCTTATGCCATCTTCATCGAACTTCAACAGGTGCCAAACGTTGAGACTCTATTGGGGATATAATAACGAGAACAAGTATGCTAACGACGACTATGGAACAAAGCCACGATTTGGTGACAGCTAAGTCCCCAACCGCAGTAGTGATATATTTCCTACAAGGAGCGGTACCAGGTGCTGCAGCAAGGATCATGGAACAAAGGACTGTCAAAGCGTGCAATGCGTTGCTACCTTTGTGGCGAGGTTACGTACTGAACCCGGAACTTTCGGAAACGAACCAGGAAACGAGAGATCAGCGCCTAAATCCGCATGATTCGGTCCGTGGAGATTGGTGCGTGGACGACCAAGAGGTGAACGTGTGGATCGATGCCAATTCGCTGGCAACCGGAGTAGCACTTGTTGGCTGCGACCAGAAAATGATGTCCAGCATATTCATTTTGCCATGTTAAAAGGCATCACCTTAGCTCTCCAGTGACAAGGCAAGGTGCTGCTCGTGAAGATGGACTTTAAGTGTTTCCCGCTGAGTATAGGACACTCTGATCTGGAAGGCACGCGTACATACAAAGGAAACAAGCGATATACTCATCAGGAGGCGATTGAGTACATTCAGGTAGCTAGTGAAGGAGTACAAGCTGATCGTGAGCATAATATCGGTTACATCAACTAAAAGCAATGCAACTAATGCACAATAGCGCACAAGAGATAACATCATTAGAATCGCATTTTACGTATAAATAGCATTAGATTCGGAAACTCCCAAAATAGCCTAACCCTAATGCTAACCCTAACATCTTAAAATTTCGGGGATTTCCGTGAAAAGTAATGAAATGTAATACTTTTTATATGTAATCTAATAATATTACCTCTTGCACGCTATTCTGCATTATTACTGTTGAACCGTAGCGGTGGTTTAATGCGATGTAAAAATGGTACACACTTTATAAAAACATTGGATGAAGGGTGTGTATGGTTCCTTTCAACGCATTATACGTATCATCATGGCTGAAAAACATTCCGCTGACTGGAATATGGAGATTTATTGAAAAAATTTATAACAAATATCAACACACACACACACACACACACACAACACACACATATATATATATATATATATATATATATATATGAAGAAAATGTTTTCAAAAATATAACAGACACAGGATGTTTCGATCAAAGGAAAAATTTTATATGTCTATACTTAAGTATTTCGGTTTATGATAAACCTTCATCAGGATAATGCAAAATAAATTTTGTAAGGGTGAAAAATGAAAAATGTTAAGTGTATGGTGAATGTGTGAATATAATGTTATTTACCGTTATATTTTTATATGTGCGTTTATATACGAAAACTGATGACGTGATCATTGCATGTGAAAAAACGGAAAATGAAGATTATAATTATTATATTTGAGGTAAGCCTCCTCGACCTTTTCCTCAACATTCAATTCAAAAATGTTAGCAACCCATTCCAAAAAACACTCGCCAAGGACATAAAGAAAATTAGAAAGTCTAAAAACATCTTCGTATTCTCCGACAAAACAAAAAACCTATACGAAATAGACAAAATAAAACACAAACAATTAATACAGAACAGCATCACGGATAAATACAAATTAACCGACAAAGACATATACAAAAATATTAACGAAGAGGCCAAAATCTTAGCAAAAAAGCTAAACATAGATGATAGAATAGAACAACTAGCAAAAAGGGAAGCCTTCATTACGTTAAAAGACCACAAGCCGGACTTCAACAACAGACCCACATGCAGGTTAATAAACCCAGCGAAAACAGAATTAGGATTAGCAAGCAAAGACCTACTAAGGAAAATAAACACGGCAATTAGAAACAACACCAATCTATTCCAATGGACAAACACAACAGCAACAATAGACTGGTTCAACAAAACACCAACAAAAAAGGCTCACAAATTCACCCAGTTTGACATTGTGGACTTCTACCCATCCATAATAGAACAATTCCTATCCAATGCACTGGAATTTGCAAAAAAGCACACAACAATAAACAAACTAGAAACTGAAATAATAATGCATTCCAGAAGAACACTACTCTTCAGCGAGGGAAAACCGGGGTAAAAAAGATAACCCCAACGACGTATTCGACGTATCGATGGGTTCCTATGATAGTGCTAACATTTGTGACTTAGTCGGACTATATTTAGTCGACTCACTAATATATAACTTCCCAGAGCACCAATTCGGGATCTACAGAGACGATGGCTTGTGTCTGTCCCGTAAATGCGACCTAGAAAAAAAAATAAATAAAACAATGAAAAACAGCTTAAAATGAATAAATCATAAAACTTAAACGTTCCTAAACGACCTAGACCGGGAACATACAAACCAAACACAAAAAAACGAAAAAAAAAAATATAAAAAACACATGCTCATGCCACCATCTATAATATTCAAAAACCTAGTCCACAACATTAGCCGCAGAATCTCAAACCTATCAGCCAATAAAGAAATATTTAACAAAGCAGCCCCATAAAGCATTAAAGGAGAGCGGATTTAAGGACCAAATAAAATACATAGATAGCGAAAACTCCATACTAACCACAAACAGAAACAGGAAAAGGAAAATAATTTGGTTCACACCACCATATACACTCAACGTCAGGACAAATATAGGCAAGAATTTTTTAGAACTAGTAAAAAAACATTTCCCACCTAAACACAGATACCACAAAACTTTTAACAAAAACACAGTCAAAACAAGCTACTCCTGCGGACAACTGATGAAGACAAAATTTACAGCCAACATCAAGCCCAGGGAAAAACCTACATGTACATGCAGAAGTAAGGAAGACTGTCCATTACAACAAAGGTGCAACATAGAATCCATAATATACCAGGCAACAATTAAGACAAACAACACAAACCAACCAACGACCAGCGAAAACTACGTAGGGATGGTGTAAGGTAGTTTTAAACAACGCTACTACAACCATTTAACATCCTTCAAACACGAAAACAAAAGGAACGTGACTGCACTATCCAACAAAGTATGGGAATATAAAAAACAGGAGAAAAAAATTTAACATAGAATGGAAAATACTGGACCAATCGAAACCATACGTAAACAGATCAAAGAATTGCTAATTGTGCACCACTGAAAAATTGCGAATTCTACAAGGCATTAGATCGGAACACGATTTTCTAAATAATAAAACGGAAATTTTTAGAGCATGCCCACACCGAAAAAAAATTATGATATGGAATTGGACTAAACAAAACCTCAGACCGCCATAATTAGGAATTCACATATGAATAAACGCACATAAAATAAATAAATAAATAAAATAAAAAATAAAACGGAAAAATTTAAAATCATCATAAAAACACGAGATTCAATGACAACAAATAGGTGAATGAAGAAAGCAAAAGCAAGAACGAATAACGGATCACGTAGACACGAGGCTCGGGTAAAAAAAAACTGTCCAATTTTATCAAAAGTTAACGTTTCTGATGACGGATAATCACCTAAAAGTGATGTTCCGAAACCATTGGTAAGACGAACTTTTAATTGTATTGGTGACTATATATATATATATATATATATATATATATATATATATGTGTGTGTGTGTGTGTGTGTGTGTGTGTGTAATTTGATAATTTGCCTTTGAAGCATTGTTATGTAAAGTATATTATTATTTATATTTTTTGAAGACAATCACAATGCGTATATCGTATAAAATTCGATAATCATTGAAAATAATCATGACAAGCAAACCTGGCGAATAAAGTGCACCACGTGGAACACCGTACAGCTGTTTCAACTTTATTAAGTCTCATCAGCGGTGTATACCTACGATTTCCTTCCGACAGAAATCGAAACCGGGAACCCAGCACACAGAGTCAGGAACTCTACCTCTGGGCCTTAAGTTAAATTCGGCATGTATAGTGTGCTACGCGCCGGTGGCCCAGAGTTAGAGTTCCTGACTCTGTGTGCTGGGTTCCCAGTTTCGATTTCTTTCGGGGGGAAATCGTAGGTATACACCGCTGATGAGACTTAATAAAGTTGAAACAGCTGTACGATGTTCCACGTGGTGCACTTTATTCGCCGGGTTTGCTTGCCATGATTATTTTCAATAATTATCGAATTTTATACGATATACGTATTATAATTGCCTTCAAAAATATAAATAATAATATAATATATATTTGTATACAAAGAGTAGGAAATAATTTGTTGATGAGGAGGGCCTCGAGTACAGTTTTTTTTTTTTTTTTTTTTTTTTTTTTTCGAACTGAAGAGGACACCCGTGAAGATCTTTCCATTAATCATCAAAAGATTATCCAGAACTGGCTTTTGTTTAATCCTTTCATGTTGTTGGTTGAGTTTTTAAAATAATGGCCATAATTTCATTTAAACATTTGTCGCTTTTTGATCTCTGTCATTTTGCAAACAATCCATTGACACAACCAAAGATGGCGTAAATATAAAGTTTTTTTTGCTGATCACATCACAATAATTTGACGTCAGAAAATAATCACGTCATTTCGTTTTATCTTCTACTGAAACTACTCCCCATAATTGTACTGCCTCCTACTACCTTTATTCTATGTCAACTTTATTTGTGCCAAATAAAGACGCCTCTCGATACCTTTATTGGGCACAAAATCCACAGATACAGTTGGATTGTTTAGCCAGACAGTATTTGTGAGAGGATGGCGAGAAAAGTAGTCGTAGTTTTTTTTATCATATCTTACTTAAAATGGCCGAACTTTTTTGCAAGAAGAAAAAAAATATTTACAGATTATAGGAAAGGGTTAAAAATAAAACCGACACCTCCAAATCAAGATTTGCATTTGTACGGCCACTTACCCCCAATCTCATAAACCATCCAAGAAACACAAAAAATACGTTGGAAAAGTAAGGAAGAACTCATAAGAAACGTTCTCTGGTGGACACCTACGCTTGATACACCAGCATTGCCTGACTAGGGATAGAACGCGGTGAACTGCGATAGAAGCGCGGCATGGTGCCAGAAATTCCCGACTTCGTTACGCAACAGACCTTGTTTTGCTTGTGTGGGAGACTTGTTAGTTACCTTCCGATGTGTGTGGATTCGTGTTGCTTGCGGAATATTCAAGAGGAGAGCCAATTCAGTCATGCAGAGTAGGATGATGAGGTGAGAGATACCTTTATGAAAATAAAATAAAAAAATAAAATAAACATTATAAAAAAGACAAAAAAATGTTAAAAACATTCAAAAAATATTTTTAAAAAGGTTTTTAAAAATTCGTTCATTTAAACTTTTTTTTTTAATTACAAAATAAATACTACAAAACAAATGTTGAATATTTTTGTTTTAAATATATTCAAGAAAAAAGTTTTTGGCATTCTCTTTTTAAATTTTTTTCTCCATTTTTTAGCGTCTCAAGAGTTTCAGGTATTGCCGCAAAATGTAATAAAATGTAATGCTTTTTATACGAAATCTACTGATATTATCTCTTGCGCTCTATTGTACATTATTACTTTAAGTATAATAAAAAAAAAACGACGACTACTTTTCTCGCCATCCTCTCGCAAATATTGTCGGGCTAAATACTTAGGTTCATCTGTATCTTTAGATTTTATGTTCAATAAAGTGGCACAAATTCAGTAGACATAGAAGATAAAACGAAATTTTATTTTTCTAACGTCAAATTACGTGATCGGAAAAAAACATTTATGCCATCTTTACTTGTGACGAATTGTTTGCAAGAATCATATTTGGTTAAATGATTCCCTAAAGTAGACCGTTTTTTGTTTTTTTTTTTGTTTTTTAATTTTTATTTTTTTTTTTTTTTTTATCGGACACGGAAGAGGATGCTTGTACCGTCCTTAATGAAGCTGGGATCTTTCCATTATTCCTCGAAAGATAATTTCGAATAGGTTTTTGCCTGTGACGTGGTTTGTTGAGTTTCCAGATGATGGTCATGATTTCCTTTCGATGTTTGTCGAAATTCTGCAATAAATCTCCATAATTCCAGAAAGCAGAAATTTTTCCAGCTATAATTTTTGGGGCGTCGAATGCGGTACAATGAATTATACAAGTTATTTACCCACTGCTCTTATAAAGGCCGATTGCTGTCTGGTGAATGAAGTGAGAAAGGACACTTATAATCTCTTGGTCCAGCTGTGATAAATCATCCCGACCAAGAGGGTCAAAACACATAGGCTTATTTCGAGTTACCAAGTGGTCAATTTTGACAGAACATCTACTTTGCAATCGAAGATAGTCAGTCGACTCACACTTTCTGGCGAATCATACTTGAGTTTTGTCTCGTCAACGACATCCAAATGAAAAAACGCGACGGGCCGCAGTGTGTGAGCGTTAAGAAATGGTAAGTACCGTAATGCGTGATGGCTATTCCTGACCTCTGTCAGTTCATTTTGATCCCCAAAGCTTTCCCTTCTCCTACTGGATTGGTGAATGAGATGAAAAAGTATTCTAGTAAATCTCACGACTGAGCGGCGCTAAAGAATCCAACTGCGGAAAAATCTTAGTGTATTTCCAATTTGTATCCTTTTTTCATCGCGTTAAACCACCGCTACGGTTCAATCGTCAGTCGTTTTTAGTTAATGTAACCAATATCACGGTTCACGATCGGTTTGTACTCCTTAACCAGCTCTCTGGGTGTACTCTATCGTCTCCTGATGAGCATCTCGTTTGTTTCCTCCGTATGGACTCCCGAGTTACCGGTCCGAGTGTCCGATTCCCAGTGCTACATGCATCAATTTGACGTGACATGGGATAGCCAAATTGATGTCTTTTAACATGGCCACCATTTGAGCTAAATGAATATGTTGGTATCGCTTTGGGAGTGTCGAATACCTCTTTATAGCCATTACTCCCAGGTCCACCCTGATCCGGAGAGATAGTACCTGTTAACCCCATATATGCACCAAAAAGATTTTTAGTGTCCTAGGTATGACGTTAAACTGTATCTAGTGGTGAGGTTCCAATTCTGGGAACAGCGAATACCTTTATAGCCATTACTCCCAGGACCACTCAGACCCGGATATTGTACCTGTTAACCCCACCTATGCGCCAAATAGAGTTTTAGTGTCCTGGGTATGACGTTAAACTGCATCAAGTGGTGAGGTTCCAATTCTGGAGTTCTGGAGAATGTAGTGTAATAGCCAACAATTGTCCTCCATCACTGTCCCGTGTCTCTTCAGTACTATACCAGTTGCCGTGAAACAGGCATCAACCCACACATTCAGTGTCCGGTTATACACGCACCAATCTCTCCGGACCGAATCATCCCGCTTTTCGCCATTTACGGTCTATAACATCGTACACTGGAAGAGAGCATCAATCACCTCCTCATCCCAGCAATTCGTAAACGAACTGGCTGTCCTCTTGATTATTACGCAAGCCACCCCAAGCCATTCACACACCGGAAGGAGCCTAACCAACCTTCCCACGATCTGTCGCGTAACGACGTCGGATGCTTCTGGGACCATGGTTCCTTGTATCCACCGTAATTCATGCCATCCTCAAACAGTTTTGGTTCCTTTCATTCCAGTCCAAACTGAGCCAATTATTCTCTGATATGGGTCATAGACATAGCATCTTCGTACATATATGTCGTGTTTGTGTCAATGTGGCATATCCTCATGTCCCTCCCGCAGACACCTTTAAAGCATGGGCATGGTCTACTTACTGATCGGGAGTCTTTTACTAATTCGCCATTCAAAAGATCTGATGCGGATAGTTTCCATCCCCCTGACATGACCAAGCCATTGTGTATTGTATATTCCGCGGATTGTAACTCTTTTGTAATTGTTATCTTTCAATAATATCTTTCTATTTACTGAAGTGTGTGACAAGGTTCTGCGACCTGGAGGCCTAGTTTAAAATAATTCCTCAGCAAGAATCTCAATAGTAATCTATCTTGCTGGTTGGGTTTAGAATACATCGACTACACCCTCTTTAGTGGATTACATCATAATCATCATGGAGACTTACCGACAGCACGGATTCCATTGACTCTCTCTAGCCACCTGAAAGTTTTTGCTGGTTTGGGCAACGTTGGTGTGTCCATGCGTAGGCGTCCATTCAGAGAACGTCACTTATGTGTTCTTCCTTATTTTTGCAGCATTTCTTCCCACTTTCCTAGGATGGTTTTTGAAATTAGAGATAAGTGATTGTTGTCGTTTTGCAGAGTGCTGTTTCGAGACCACACACACACACACACACACACACAACACATATATATATATATATATATATATATTGAAAAAACAAAGGATGTTTACAAATGCATGGGCTCATCAGGAGAGAATGTGCAAACCGTTTGCACATTCTCTCCTGATGAGCCCATGCATTTGTAAACATCCTTTGTTTTTTCAATATATCATATTCACACTGTCAGATTAATTTCCATTTTATTTTCACACACACACACACACACACATATATATACATATATATATATATATAATCTCTTCGACAGTGGAGAGATGTTGGGTAGGATACGTGCCACCAATTGAGGTCGGATGCCGTGGTTTCCTGGGACGGTCAGCTTCTTCTTTCCTATCTCCAGAATAGGCATGATCAGCCAAACCCTAAATATAGCCTTAAAATAAATACAGGCTGCAGCTCAACAGGCTTCGAGCCGGATCTGGTGGATAGTTAGGAGTCATTACAAATATGGAGGAATTTCTCGTCAATGAATCATTTGAGCGAGAAATTATCAAGAGAGATTCATATTTGTAATATAATGAAATATTGCAGACGCTCTCGGGCGAAGGTGATTGAATGACAACGTGACGATCTCACGAGAAAATGACGTCAAGCTTTAACGGAAATAAAACGCTACTTAATTAACGCTAAAATCCTCAACGGAATTAAGAGACAAGAATATACACGACACGGATCAGACAAAATAATACCCTGTCCGGTGGCAAAAGTGCTATTGGGGCCAGATATGTCAATACTGCTTTAGCTATCGAAACTGTAGTATAATCCCTGAGTTGGTGGCTAATGTCTTTTTTTTTTTGCGAGTGGACAGGGATTGAAATTGACAAATCATAACCATCATCTGAAAACTCAACCAACAACAAGACATGATTAACCAATATTTATATCAAAATCAAAATCGATATTATCATCTTCATCCGTCCGACAAAAGAAAACGGTTCACTTTAGGGAATCATTTAATCAAAGATGGTTGTTGGAAAGAGATTATGTAATAAATTTCCAATATTCGGAAAGTGGAAATAATTATTGGGGCGTAGAATGGAGTCAAATGAACGATGCATGCCCTTTCACCACGTGCTCTTATAAAAGCAGATTTTATGTGATCTTTGTGTCTTGTTAATTTTGAACTTACGTTTTTGTTGTCTGAAAATGTTTTTATATCTGTATTAAAAAAAAAAATGCTTTCTAAGCAATTCTCTACCCGGATACAATTCTCTACCTGGGTAATACTTTTGTATTTTTCTCTTCGCTCTATGAGGTAAGTTGTTTCTCCTCTCGTTACATTCTCCAACAAACTTTTCGGACCATATGCCTTTTAGGCACCCCTTTTTGATCTCGATTAAGAAAGGACATGTTTTTCATTTATACCGTCAATATCCGGTTGTTTGCTAGGGGTTAGTTTTATAATTTAAAAATATATCTAAAAATTGTCTGTTAAAACAACCGGATATTGACGGTGTAAATGAAAAACATGTCCTTTTTAATCGAGATCAAAAAGGGGTGCCTAAAGGCCATATGGTCCAACTTTTCAATTTCAAAAGAGTTACAATCCATGAAATATACAATATGTTCAGCAATAGAGATACTAATGCACATTAGCGCACAAGAGATAATATCATTCGAATCGCATTTTACGTATAAATAGCATTAGATTATGGAAACTATCGAAGTAGGCTTATACTAATCTTAACCCTAACAGAAACCCTAACCTTTTCCTTAACCATAACTCTAAGCCTAGCGTCTCAATAGTTTCAGGTATTTCTGTGATATGTAATGAAATGTCATGGGTAGTAATGCAGAATAGCACGCAAGAGATAATATCATTAGATCATTTTTTTAAGCATTACATTTCATAACATTTCACGGAATTACCCGAAACCTTTGAGACGCCAGGGTTCCGTAATCTAATGCTATTTATACGTAAAATGATATTCTAATAATATTATCTCTTGTGTGCTATTCTGCATAAGTACCCCCTAACACTAACCCTAGCACCACAAAGGTTTCGGGTATTTCAATGAGATGTAATACTTTTTTTATACGTAATCTAATGATATTATCTCTTGCGCGTTATTCTGCATTAGCACCGCCGTACGACACGTAGCTTCAAAGGTGAAACGGCCAAATAAGAATTTATTTGACGATGAGATGAATTCTGTGAAGAACCAACTTCAAAATAAAATGAAAGTCTGCTGCAACACGAGATTAAAACTAAGACCCCAAAAGCACAAACGTAAGTTAAAATTCTTATCCTGTTCCATTTGTTTCATTTTATGTGATTTAAAGTATTAATAATAGAAGCAGCAGCTGAATGCATACCGACTAAACTAAGAACCAAAAAAATCATCTCTACATAAAAATCCTACTAACGTTAATGTGCAAAATCTCATGTTACGAATTTCTCAAATGTTGGAAAAATCGCACATATGGATATGATCGTCAGTTTGTTAAAAAATAAAGAAAATGGCCTCCGTTTATATAGAATTAAAAACAACACGCGAAAGATAAGAGACGAAAAATAACTCATAATGAAAAGTTAACATTTTTAATCTAATAACAACTTTTAAAAAAATATGATTAAAGATTGAACAGAGAAAATGAACTTACCTTAATATTTTGTGTAGGCCACAGTACTTTGAGCTAAAGTGTCTAGGTAAATTCTTTCTAGTTTACCACTTGACTCTTTTAGTTGTGGACGGTTTGTTTTTGACTGCCTTGAATACCTCTTTTTCATTTTTCTCTCTGTCGATCTTTTCTTTTTGTTCTCAACACAATTAGCGGTTATCCATTTACTGGTCTCATAATAAAGTTAACGCGGTGAATTTCAACTTCATATTTTCTTTATGTATCCTGAAAGCATTCATCTGTTCGTCTTTTAGATGCGGCACGTTTGACATTGATTATAACAAAAAGACTTGCCAATTGAGAGAGAGAGAAAAAGAGAAAGAGAGGAGAGACGCTTATTTTGGCATATTCGCCTCTGATCAAGTTTTGTGATGAACGCGCCGGTTTTGAAATCTCGTGAGGTCTGTTCAATAATAAGTAATACGTCATAATAACCGTCTTTATCACCCCCCCCCCCATTTCTGTTGGTCAATGAACGCGCCGAGCAGTTCAAATGTCACATGTCATCATATCTGTTTTTGAATCACCCGATGTGTAACGCTACTTAATCAACGCTAAACCCTTTAACGTAATTGAGAGACAAGAAGATACACGGCACGGATAAGACAAAATAATTCCCTGTCCGGCGGCAAAAGTGGGACCAAGAATGTAAGTACTGTTTTAGCTATCGATAGTATAACCCCCATGTTGGTGGTTAATGTCTTTTGCAAAAGAAAAAAAAAAAAGAAAAATTGACAAACGTTGGATGAAATCATGACCATCTAAAAACTCAACCAACAAAATAACAGAAATAACCAAAGATTACAGAAAAACCAAAATCGATATTATCATCTTCATCCGCCCGAAAAAAGAAAACGGTTCACTTTAGGGAATCATTTAACCAAAGATGGTTGTTGGAAAGTGATTCTGTAATAAATTTCCAATATTCGGAAAGCGGAAATTTTGCCAGCCATGATTATTGGTACTTAGAATGGAATCAAATGAACGATGCAAGTACTTTCACCTTGTGCTCTTATAAAAGCAGATTTCATATGATTTTTGTGTTTTGTTATTTTTGAACTTTCAATCTTGTTTGAAAATATGTTGTTGTTTTTTTATATCTGTATTCAATTTTTTTTAAAATTACTTTCTGATTCGTATTCTCTCTCTCTCTCTCTCTCTCTCTCTCTCAACTGGCCATTTCGTTGGTTTCATTTGATACTAATGCAGAATCACATTTTACGTATTTCATTACATTTCACGGAAATAACCAACGCCTTTTAGTCGCTAGGAAATTGGCACTATTGCAGAATAGCATGCAAGAGATAATATCATTGTATTACACATAAAAAGCATTACATTTCACGGAAATACCTGAAAACTTTGAGACGCTAGGATTAAGGTTACCAACAGATGATATCATCAGAAATGCATTTTATGAATAAATAGCATTAGATTACGGAAACTCCCGAAGTAGCCTAGCGTCTCAAAGGTTTCATGTATTTCCCCGAAGTGTAATAAAACGTAATCTTATTATATTATCTCTTGTCCTATTCTGCATTAGTACACAGAGAGACAGACAGACAGACATTGATCAAGATTTGTGATGAACGCGCCGGTTTTGAAGACTCGTGAGGTTGTTCAATAAGTCATAATAACCGTTTTTATCTTTTTTTCAACTTCTGTTAGCCAATGAACGCGCCGTTCTGTTGAAAAGGTGACACGTCATCATATCTGTTTTTGAATCATCCAGTGTTTTTGGGTTTTTTTAAATGAGAAAACCCTTACTAGAGTCTCAAAGGTTTCGGATATTTCCGTGAAATATAATGCTTTTTATACGTAATCAAGTGATATTATCTACTACACACTATTCTGTATTAGTACCAAAAGAGAAACATGATTTTAAGACTTCAAGTTGGGATTTCATGTATGATCAACATTTCAAATAAGTCGATTTAATTTAATTACTGAAATGTAAAGGGTCACTATAGACATTTAGAGCTATTCTGCATTAGTACCAGAATTATATTGTTTTTAAAACTATACACAAAAAAAAAAAAAAAAAAAAAAAATGCCACATAAATTATTTTTTGAGTTTAAAGAAAATAACTTAAAATTTCAACTATTGAATTTTTATTTTATATGTTCTACAGGATTTGATCTTTTTAGATATGTAAACATTAGTGATGGGAATTTTTTTTTTTCTTCAAATGCACATAGGTACCCCCACACACACATTCTGAATTGATAAAACACTTTCTTTTCAAGTTTGTTTGTTGTTTTTTTTAATAGAATAAGCTATTGATTATAAAATCAAGTCATTAACGAATGGTTTTGTGAAAATTTCATTAAAATCGGACAATTCCGTGATTTTTGGTAATAGTTTGAATTTAAAAGGAAACCTTTTGCATATGTGAGAGAGAGGCATATATGATCTCTCCCTCTCCATACGCATAAAAGACAACCTAGATATATGAGAGAGAGAGAGAGAGAGAGAGAGAGAGAGAGAGAGAGAGAGAGAGAGAGAATTTATATATTTTAGTTATAAACAAAATAAAACAATTCCTAAAATAAATGAACATTATAATACGCAATTTTTATTGTTAAAATTAATTCGAATCAGTGTAGCTGAATGAAAAAATTAAAAAATAAAAGTAAAGTAAGAAACTATTCATTAGATATACAAATACTGGATTTTTTCAACTACATTTTTAATACTTCTTTGTAAAAATAAATACATTTTTTCATTGTAACTCAATAATTGTGATATATCACTTATTTCTTAGGACAAAATATATTGATTTTTAATCAATATATTTAAAAAAACTCAAATAATTAAAAAGAGAAAAAACTATTCATACAATAAACGAATAATTTTTATTTGAATCAATATGGGAAATTTTCTACCTACAAATAATGCCACGTTTAATTCTTAGCTTCTTTTTATTTTGTTATATTTTTAAGGGTAAAAAAAGAAAATAAATTAAACTAACACATTTTTTATCACTTTAACACAACAAGCAATTAAGAACTTGTTAGTGGAGACTTACCTCCCTTAAGGAACTATTAACTCTTCACTAAAATGAAACATCAGAAATTGCTTGGACAGTAACGAGAAAAGAGGTGAGAAATGAAAATATCTACTTGACAACACGCCACGTGTCGGGCAGTAAATATCTTATCACAAATACACCCGACTCCTTCTCACCACCCCAGGCAGGTCTTCTCCACGGTATCCAGAATCACCACAGAGCTGATTGATGTAGATTTTTGCTGGTCAGCCTACACTAGTGTGTCCACAGGAGAACATCACTTAGGAGTTCGTCCTTGCTTGTCCATCTTACTTTAATGGTTTGTGTGATAAGTGGTCGTAAAGCTACTTTTTTGCGAGGTACTGCTTCCAAGATTTGTTCAAGACACCATCCTTGTGTAGTTCCCATCTAGCTTTTAAAAAAAAAATTGTTAGAGTCCAAGTAGTACAGTAGTACTAACACAGCTTGGAAGTATTCTCATTTTATCTTATCAGATTTGACCAATAATCTGTTTAAAGCAGTCAGTGCTTTTCCTATTTGTATATTGACATTACTTTCTGTAGATGAGACATTACTACCTAGGTATGTGAACTGGTCTAATTTTGAGGCTTACCATCCAGTGTGGAGATGTCTCTGTCTTGTTTGAAACACATGAACTCATTTTATTTCACAGAGGCAAATGTCTCCTGCCACCTTGTCTATACTATGCAGCATTGATTTGGTTTATGCAGGTGTATTTGCAAGAAGAGGTAGATCATCTGCATAATCTGCAAGATCTCGCTGGCTTATTGCCCTTTTCTTATATGTGATCTAATGAGATTCTTAGTACATAATTTAGGCATATTATAAATGGTTGGTTAGATTTTACATGGCAACCCTTGGGTTATTTTATGCTGAAGATGTTTGGTTTTATTTATTCTTGATGGGTATTCAAATTTTTTCAAAACTATTTTTCCTATTTAACCCATAGATGGAACCCTAACAGGTACGAGCATTCTGGGTCAAGGTGGACCAGGGAGTAATGATGATGAAGTGGTACTCCCCAGAATTGGAACTTCACCATTAAATGCAATAAAAATTGGGAGGCATTTTCCAAGTGGAGTGCGTCTACTTAAAAAAAAAATTTTTTTTTTAAAACTCAGCATTCACAATTTTTTTTTTTTTTTTTGGTTGGAATATACATTTTTTTCATTTTAGATCATAAAATTTCTGACTCCCCCTCTCCTAAAGGATTTGCAGAATAGGATAATCTATACAGGGATAAAGATAATTAGAATGTTACAATCCCTCAAGTAACAGGGTGGGCAAATAAAGAAATTTAAAGATGATCTGTATGTAAGTTGAAAAATGGAAATGAATCTGAGAATATGTTGAAAGAATAAATAAAGGAAAGAAAATGTTGAATGGATAAAAATAGTTTAATGAAATTCCAACACGTGTTTCGGCCGAGAGTTTGTCCACGTACACATTGTATTCTATCTATTACTATTTTAAATATGAAATAAAATAGAAAAATATAAAATATTTAAGTATACAAAGAAAATGGCCTTCTTCAGAGCAAAGTGTTTGATATTTGAAGTTAAAACAGTCAAAATATAGAGAATTTAGATGAGTTCAAAAAAATAATTTTTGAAAATTTTTTGAGATGCTTACGGTTGGAGAAATAGATTTGATGACGCTTACAGTTTGAGAATAAAAATATTCAATGAGTGGCATTTAAAAAAAGGGGAATTTTAATTTTTTTGTAAATAATATTATTGACTTGTACAAGAAAGTTGAAGTAAAATGTTGAGTTTATGTTAATATATAATTAAATTTGGTTAATAATTTAATGAATACATGTATTTATATTGGTAATTTATTTTATTTGTTTTTAATATAATCTTGGTGATCATTATTAAAATTAACTGTATCTTAAATTAATTGTGATGGTATTTTTCCGTTAAGGAGGTAAGAAGAAATCTGGAAATATAAAGAGACTTGCTGTTGTTAAAAAGAAAGAAAATTGACCTTACCTGTTGAACTGGAGAAACATGTGGCATTCAAGATGGTGATGGGCTTATCAGGTAGTGACGTCTTTTGAGATTGATTTGAACAAGAACACTTCCAGTGCAAGCATATACCCACCCAACATTGGATAATGTGTGAACATTGTTGCATGTAGAACTGTCAGTCCTTGTTGGGTTATTTTATGCTGAAGATGTTTTGTTTTATTCATTCTTGATGGATATTCAAATTGTTTTTATTTAAACTCAATTTAAAAAAAAAAAAAATTTAACCCATAGACTAACAGGTACTGAGAGTAATGATGATGAAGGGGTACTTCACATTCCCCACAGCTCCAGAATTGGGATTTCACCATTAGATGCATTTTAATGTAATATACAGGACACTAAGACCCTTGGCCACTACCTTCTAGCACATATATAATAAAAAGGATTGGGGATTTCCCATAGTCCTTATGGCAAATCCCAAATTCACAAGAAATAGGGCTGGGACAATCATATAGGTGCTAGGGATTGGCATGACCAACCAATTAGAAGGAATGAGTCATCTTTGTATCAAAAGACTTCCATACCTATTTAAAACTTTCAAATAAAAATCAGATTTTGATAAATTGAATATAAATGGAATTTAAAAAATAAAGACAACACAAATTTTATTAGTAAAATAATTTTATATCACAAAATGCAGAAGTTTGAAAAAAATACAAAAAAAAAATTAAGAGGGAAAAAGAAATTCGGGAAATGTTTCAAAATTAAAGAAAAGTTATATATATATATATATATATATATATATATATAAGTATTGAGATTATAAGGCCTGCCAATCATTTATCTTTACACACTCACACAAAATGTACATTATTCAAATACCTATTAAATATATTGCATGATAGAAAATAAGAAAAAAAATCCAAAATAATCAAATCAAAGGGTTAGAATGAAATATTACCTCCCTCTCCATCAAGAGGTGTAAATATCTTTAGAAATAATATTACTACCTATCAAAGTTTGAAAATAGAAAATCATTTTAGCTATAAAGTAATGGTTAAGATTTCCCCCCAATCTGTGATAGTATGTTCATTCAAACCAAGGTGCTACAGGATTAATCCAGGTTGGAAGATCAGGATAATCGAGCACCAAAAAAAAAAAAAAAAAAAAAAAAAAAAATCATCACTATATAAGAGAAAAGGGAAACAGGGCAGTGTTTATGGAAACAGCAGGGGCATCTCCCTCATAGTTGTTAACATAATTCCTCACAAGAATTCTTCTACTGTTGTCTTGGACACTTTATGGATATAATTCTTCCAGACACATAAGTTTGATTTCAAAGCAAATAGAAACACAATACGATCTTGGTCTCATTTACTTCTTGAGGAATGTCCCTAACAACAACAGGGACTTTGGCACTTACTAATCTGACAAAGGCATTTGACATTATCAACCGACAACATATCTTAAGAGAACATGGTTGTCCAATCTGTGATAATATGTGCATTCTTTCCTAGGTGCTTCAGGATTAATCCAGATCCAATATATAACTACCATGTAAGTATCAAACTTAAAAAGGATTACATTGTATTGTATCTTCACAAAGAGATTTTTGCAGGTTGGAAGATCAAGATAATCCAGTACCAATGAAAAACACAATATAGTTGCCCTCACCTTGAATTTTTGAAAGTTTCATGATAATATGCAATCAAGTGTGACAATTGACAGCATCCAATCAGTCTTTCATCATTAAAGCAGGGGATCAAGCAAAAATGTATCATGAGGTCAGTCCAATCCAACGTTTATGTTATTCCAAGTCCTGAAGATGGAATAACTGTTGTACTAATTTGCCAGCTGAAAAGCAAAAACATTTCTTGCTACTCTTTATTAACTGCAATATGTTAAGGAACCAACGGCTTTTGGCATACCTGTCACTGCACCTGTGGAAAATCTGCAGCAAACAAGGGTATCTCCTTCCCCTGACCGGGATATGCATGCGGGTTTGGGGGACCGTTTGTGAATTTCATATTCCCTTGTTACTCCTTCCATGAATTCAACACAGCTGAAATCATTGGTTGGAACCAGCTCAACTGACCCAGAACAGAACAAAAGCTAAGGATTCTACAAAAGATACACATCACTTAGAGAGCCTCCAATATTTGTCAATGTTTTGCACCAGTCCAACTCCTAAAGGGATTGCCTTCAGGTGACCTTCCAGTTCTTTAACATTACAAATATTGACCCTCCAGTTAATATCTACATCAACAAAATGAAGCCGAGAAACACCATCACCATAATTTCTGACACAGGTGAGATTGACAAAGATCTTCAAGCTGTACTAAATTGCTTTTTACACAAATGAGATTGATGGTCTATCCATGAAAAATATGAAGACCTACGTGAATAATGCGTCAGAAACGGATGGATAACAGATGTATTTCCCATTGAAGTCGGATGTCGGGGATTTATTACCAACTCAACCTCGGCATTTTTGTCTAAACTTGGACTTTATTTACCAGACAAGAGGAAATACTTAAAAAAGATTCAGGAGAAAGCTCTAACTGCATCAGCATGGATATGGCAGTCCTATATTGTGACATCAAACCAATAAAGTCTGGTGGTATCGTGAGATACTGCTGGGGCGCTCTGGGTTAGTGGTAATGATGCTTCGGCCCCGAAACCATGCCTGAACCCAGAGTCATCATCTGATGAAGGCTTTGTTGGTTGCAATGCTACTGTGTAAATAGCAGTCATTGTATGAAGATTATTTTCAGAAGCAGAACGTCTAACTGAAAACCTAGTCACAATAAACTAAGTTGTATGTCTCTCCACACTTCTCTCTGGACACAGAGTGTTGGGCTCTTGCATAGTGTAATGGTTAACTGGCCAAATTGGCAGACCATTACTAGTGAGTTTGAGTCCCATTGAGTGCTTAATATTCCTGGCCTTGTGCCCCAACCAAGCAAAGCTCAGTAAATAACTATGGGAGATATGACAAACAGGTGGTGAAGTTCCATATACATGACTACAATGTATTATGAAACTCACTTGGAAACAAAGTGCCAAAACAGAAATTCTGAGACATGCTAAAACGACCACATAATATCAAACCAAAATGGGTTGATCATGTGATACACATACGAGGAAATTATCTTCAAAAAATAGTGAATTGAAATAAGGTCAATGACTATATGGAGGTCCTAAAAAAATAGATTCCTCTATTCCATGCACTATAACTCTTTATCAACCAGAGCACCCCAAGCCACCCGGCAATCAAAATGCCAGATTGCCTAAAAACAACAGATGTCGTTAGCTTTTAGAAAATGGCTTAGAGTTAAAAAAGAGAAATGAATTAAATGAATACATTTCTATTCAGTAGTAAAGAGTCAGCAATACAATATTAGCCTGTCAACGATTTGGGACATGGCTATTGTGGATGGTGGCAGTGATAGATAAAGGATTAAAGAGCTAGCCTCAGAATGTCTGGGTAATAATTAATGCACCAAGTGTTCAGCACTTAGAGGAATAATAATCAACAAATGCTTAAAAAGGTAGCACTGATATCAATATCAAAACATATAAAGAGTCTCAAGACAAGTACTATTTTGGATCTGCCTGACCTATTGGGGGTGGGGGGAACATTTGGATTATTCACTGGCATTCTCAGCCAAGTGAATAGTCATAACTGAAAAGGATGTTCTTGATAAAAAGACAACCATAAGGAAAATAAGTGAGCAGCTTTGTAAAGTGCCAAAATTACCTCTACTGTCCAAACCCTGGAATTTTTTTTGAATTTTCATAGTGATACATATAGAAAATAGCTTTATGCTAATTTTTAGTGAAAAAGCTAGTGAAAAATTTAAAAAAAAAAAAAAAAATTTTTTTTTTTTTACTTAAAACCCTTTTCCACTCACACGCTGAATCAAAATTTCATTCTTATATATATATATATATATATATATATATATATATATATATATATATATATATATATATATATATATATATATATATATATATATATATATATATCTTGTATAAATATATAAATAAATAAAAATCTTATAAATATATATGTTTGAATGAACCTGATTCAATTACAAAATATTTCATCATAGTTTTTGTAGATTTTTCAATTTCCAGAATGTTCTTCAGAATCACTTTCATCTTCATCACTTTCAGACCCTTGAGGCTTGGTACTTTCCGAATGTTGTTTATCTGAAAAAATAGGAAAAAACATATGTTAGACAAAAATAAAAACTGATATAATATCAGGATCATAAAGTCCATAAAAAAAAAATAAAAAATTAAAGAATTTACTTAATTCTTTTGTAATAGCTGTAAATATTTCTTTGTTATATAAAAAAAAACTGCTCCAGTCTAAGTTATAATAACTAGAAATATATGCACCCTCCGGGTGCAAGTATTTTAGTTAAATTTTATATAAAATATCATATTAAATTAGAAAGGCTAATGAAACTGAATAAGAATGTAGATAAAAAGATTTTGAACAGAGGGGGTATGATTGAAAAATAGAACAACTTTGAAACTAACTCTTCCATCATTTTCCGTTACTCCCGTCTTTCATTGGTAAATTTTCCTAATTAAACTGTTTAGTTAAAATAGGAAGTAAAGAATAATATTAGTTATTTCTTCTTGTTAAGGAATTTCTTTTAAGATTTATTGAAGAGATTTTTGCTCATATTCAATAAGATAAAACCAAATAATAGAAATCAATAATACTAAACATATTTATTAAAATCAATTTTTAAGATCAATATGCAAATTAGCCTTCCCATTCATACTGTAAACCTCTATTTTGTTGTATATATAAATACAATTGCATGTTATTAGTATGTCGATATGGTCAACAGTGTAAGTAATGTAAAACAATTTTATTAATAATTAAGTTTAAATAAAAATAAAATCATGGAGAATATGATGTAAATAACTAAAGGAATTGTGACTTGTATAGTAATATAGTTTCGGTTACAGACAGAAAAACACACAATCTCCATTATAATAAGATTATGCTTTAAAGATATCTGTGGGAGAGACATGAGGATATGCCACATTGACTCAAACACGAGAGGTAGATGCAGTAAATCAAGCAGCCTGGTGCCTTAATGATAAACAAGGCACGAAGAGGAGTGAGAGGAGAGTAGCCTCAACAGCAAAGAGAGCCAGAAAGAGGGAGAGAAAACAGCAGGCCCAGAAAGCATCACAGTTTGTCAGCCACTTGCGCAGATGCAGATAATTTTCTTTTTTATTTTCTATTTATTTTTTGGACACTATGCCATCGTCCTTAGTGGACAGAAAGGTGCCAACCAACCATAATAATTATAAATTTTAAGAGACAAGATATTTGAGATTTATAAGAGACATTTTACAAGATTAACTAATATAAAAAGGGTTTTGTATTTGAACAGGAGTTCAGTTTGCATTTCACATAGCGTAATATCCTTGGGAAAGATATGCATTCAAATATTCTCCATCCAGCTATGGGTAAATAGTAAGGCAGACTGGGCTATTTAACCGTGGTATGGTTACCGGTCTAGAAGAAGGAAAACTGACTTCAAACACGTTAAGTCACATTCTGCCCATGATGGAGAGGTTGGGTACCCAAGTTCAAATCCTGGACGAGGATGTTTGCATTTTAAATAATAAAAATAACAGAGGGAAAGTTATGCATCCAACTATTCTCCCTTCAGTTATGGGTAAATAGTAGGGTAGATTTGACTCTTTAGTCTTGCTATGGCAACCAGTCTAGAAGGAATATTTCTAAATTCAAACCTGTTAAACTCCACTTTAAAAAATTGACCTTGTGTCACATGTTGCTCATGCGGAAGGGTTGGGTAAATACAAAAAAAAAATTTTTTTTTAAAATCAAGTAGTAAAATGTGAACAGATAATTGTTTTATTACTATAATATGTTTTTTTTGGTAGTCTCACTTTATGTCAATTGAACTTTAAAACAAGAGCAATATTCAGAACAGAGCATCTGTCTAGGAACCACAAGGTTACTGATTTGATACAAGCCCCGCCAACTCAAAGCATGAGTAGCACAGCCTGGGTATGATGGCTGATGTGGTGATCCACTTCAGTTCAAAAAAAAAAAAAAAAAAACAATTTCTCCGGTTTAGCACTAGTGAAAAGGGGTTAGACTCCCCGCTGTCCAGCTGATACCAACAATAGGCAACAAAAAAAAAATTTTTTTTAAATAAAAAAAAAAAAAAAAATCTACCTAATGAAAATAATGAATTAAAAAAAAAAAAAAAAAATTTAAAAAACACTTACCTTTTTCTGACAATTTTATTTTCTTTGCAAGGAGTTTCTGTTTCTTCTTCAATCTGAAATAATAATCAAATATAAATTTTAGAAAATATTTATAGAAAAATTAAAGCAGTTTTGGTGATGGATTTTTAAAAAACAAAATTCTTAATACACTAAATTCATTTTCTACAAAAATTTAATCTTTATAGTTAAAAGATAATAAAAACCAAGCATCAAAATTTAAAAAATGAATACTTAGAACTTATCTTACAGGATGAAACAAATACTCAAATATTTTGCTAATAAAAAAATAAAGATTTTAAAAAATAGAAATACATATATTAAGATGCTAATTGGCCTTCAAAAGTTGAAATCTAACAAATTATGCATTGGCAGGCAATATAAGCCTGATGTCATATTCATATAATAACAATATTAAATATCAATTGTTATATTTCTAACATATAATAATAATATATTTCTATTGAAACAAAATTATTTATCCACTAATTATCATAGAAAAATATTCACTAAATTATAGCAGTTTAAAATATTTTTTTTTTTAAATGGAAGTTTTTAAGTTTAACCACAGGAGTTTAGAATAGTGTTTGATTAAGCTTATCAAAATAAAATAAAAAGATTAGTTAATGAATTAAAAAATATATAAATTATTAGATTTCTCTTTGATATTTTTTTTTCTTTAAATCAATTTAATGGAGGATATAATTTTATTAACATTTGTGAAAAAGAAACTTTTAAGTTATCACAAAACTCTGAAAACATTAGGTTAGTTTGGTTTCTTTGTTAATGGCATATCAACCTTTATGGGTTATCTAATACCAAAGTCATCCTTGAGGAAGAACAATAGTGGTACTATTCATATTTGACCCATAACTAGGGTATTAATGCAAAAAGTGAACATAATGCAACTGGAATTAAAAATTGCTTACTACAATGTCACAGTCAAATACATTAGCCACAACGCTACAGGGACTGCCACCCTGAAAACATTAGGGGTCAAATTCAATTGGAAAAGATAGGGACATAATGACTTACCGTTTTGCTCGTTTTTTGCTTGTGCGTTCTTCTGCAGATTTTTGATTTTCTAAAACCTTCATGTGATATGCTTGATCTTGGGATTCCTGTAAAACAAATAAAAGAAATCTTTATTATCGTTATAAAAAAACAAATAGAATTGTCTGAATTTTTTTTTTTTTTTTTAAAGATGAGGCTTGATAACTTGTATTATTCAGATTTTTCAGGTATGAAGGTTCCAGAGTTTGACAAAAACACCTGAAGAAGGCCAAAGGGCACATTGGTAGAAAAGTTGTATATAACATTATAAGATGAGGACAACAGTTCTAAAAATCTAAATAATACAAAGTAGAATTAATAAAAAAAAAAAATATATAAAAAAATAGATTCTGCTTTAATGATCATGAAATAATCTACAATAAGTCAAATTATCACAAGAACAATGAACAAAAATCACCCTTCATTTTAAATAAAGAAAAAGTACATTTACATCCCTAAGCAGGTTTTTGTAAAGGTTGGAAATTATATCAGAGTAGGAAAAACACAGCAAAGTGAAAAGAAGCCTGCATATTTGAACCAGTCAAATTTTATCAAATTAGCTTGAAACTGGGGAAGCAATTGTCATATATCAAATTCCTTGTAATTTGCTGTATCAAGAAAGCATGAAAATGTATTTCTATTGCCATGTAAGCACTACTGTATGGCTACACCACTTGAACTTTGATGAAACAATTGGAGAAAAAGCTAGATGGGAATTACACTACAAGATGTTGTACAGTCTTGAACAAATCCTGGAAGCATCACCCCATAAAGAAGCAAGGACAAACTCATAAGTGACATTCACCTGTAGACACACGCATGGACGATATACCAATGTTGGTTGACCAGCTGTGCAGACATTGGATGCTGACTGATTTTCTCCAGCATGTGTCGTTTGTCTTACTCGAGTGCTTTGTAAGATAGGAAGTAAGTGATTGTAGGGCAACTATTTCGTAGGGGGCTGTTTCCAGAATTTGTTCAAAACACCACACTCATGTAGTGTCTTTTTCTACAAGTGTTTTGTTAGAGTAAAAGTGGTGCAACAATACAGTAGTACCAACATGGCTACAGCTTAGAAGAATTCCCATTTAAGAGAAATAAAATATCCTAGATAAACAGTTTACATGAATAGGTACCTGAAAAGACTTCCTCAAAAGTCAGCATGTATATAATAAAAAAATAAAAATTTTTTTAAAAAGTTAAAAAAAAAATGAATCCTTACTTTTTCACCCTGTTCTGCAATGAACTTTTGTCTGGCATATTCTCGTCGCCGTACACCACGATATACATGAAAATCTCCACTGCCAGCGCCTGCACTTGAACCTAAAGAAAAGAAAAGAAAAGAAATAAGCTTGTTGTCCATGTATGCACACATGTAAAATTATATTAATGAAATAACTATGCATCATTTATGCTGCTTAATATATATATATTGAAAAACAATTGAGGAGGAATTGAACATTGAACTATGAGTTGAATAGATCACTTTGAAAATTATTTGTACTAAAAAAAAAAAAAAAAACACCCTCCAGTTGGTGTAAAAATTAAATTTGAAAGATTTTTGCCTGGGGGGGGGGGGGGTTCAAAATTTAGTGTCAAAGGGTTTGTATCATAAGTAAAATGTCAAATGGTTTGTATCAAATTTATTAAAGGTGTAAAAAAATAAAACAATAATAATATATATTAGAATTAAAGATTCAGTCTTGCTAAGTTTTAATCTCACCTTGTGTGTAGACATACACATACACACACACGTGGAAAAGTAATAAATAAAAGTGCAAAATGTGGGGATGATTTAATATTTGGAAAAATAGAATGTAAACATTAAAACATTTTGATTGTTATATACATATAAAATATTTATCATTAAATTTTTTATCAAATATGTCTCTCCAGTCTTCTTTAGGACACACACAATCTTTATTATACTGGAGACTGTGGGTCAGTCTTTAACCAAAACTGTGTTACCAACAATGTTACAATTTACTTGGTTATTTCCATTATATTATCAATGGTTATTAAATAATCCTTTTTCAATCTTAATTAGCATCGTATTTATTAACAATGTCCCTATTAAAGTCCAGTGAGGTTAAGATTTGCCCCAAAATAAACCATGTTATTAGTGCAATTAAAATCCTGCAATGTGTGCTATATATATCACTAAGAAATGAAGGTTTACATAAGACATGGTGTGGATAATTTGCATACTAGTTTTAACAAAACTGATGGGATTAACAGGTACTACCACCCAGGGTCAGAGTGGACCTGAGAATAATGAAGGGATACACTACATTCCCCAGGGCTCCAAAACTGTAACCTCACCATTAGATACAGTTTAATGTCATAAATAATAGAGCCCTGATGGGATGCACTTGACCAATGTAATGGTCCTTGCTTAATCAAGAGGTCTAATTTGCATATTCAGTTTTAAAATCAAAATTCTGAAAAACATTTGTAATTCATTTCCAATTTAGTCTTATAAATGATTGATAGATTTTTTTAAATTAAAGTTGTTGATTATTCAAATAACCCTTTTGTTTCAAATAAATTATCAGAATGAATATAAATAGGTGTATGTATATATATATATATATATATATATATATATATATATATATATATATATATATATATATAGAATTGAAGAGGTTACTTTGTGAATATATCCCCATTGAACCAGTGTTACTTTAACCTAAATGGATTTTTTTTTTATCCCAGGCAATATATCCCCATTGTGCGACTGTTACTTTTACCTACATTGCCTTTTATCCCAGGCAACCTCATGAATTTTCAGATTACTTTATATGGTGTAATTGTTATCTAGAGTGAATAGCAAACTATTACAAGTGAGTTTGATTTCCGCTAAGTGTTCCATACATTTGAACTTGTGCCACAAGTTCTGCTGGTTAAAATATACATCTCAAATCATTGATTAATAATCAGTATTCGAATGCTAACATTTTCATTTGGAATGCTCATATCAACAAAACTAATACTTTAAAGTTTGATAACCGTTAATGAATATAACCAACTCATAATTCTTGTGTTAATGCTAGTAGATCATTATCAGTAAGTTCACCTCACTAGTTGACCCCCTATTTCTGGCCATGTGTTAAACTAAGTTAAGCTTAGTAAATAACTATTAGGCACCTTTAATGGTGTGATGGTTAGCATACTAAGCTAGATCATTAGAATGAGATCGATTCACACTGGGTGGTTTAGCTCAGTCAATAGAGCATCCAGTTCAGTACCGGTCCCCGCCAACTCAGTGCATGAGTAGCACAGATTGGGTAATCTGATCTGTATAGCAAAGTGGGGAATTGATGGTAAGTGTGGCACTCCACTCCACCAAAAGCAATTTGATCTAGCGCTAGTGATAAAAGGATAAATCTTTTACATTTATTCAGGTCAGTTAACTTTGAACCACGTACACTTGTGAATGTGTTACACCTCAAAGACATGTGGTTCAAAGTTAACTGACCTAAAAAAAAATGTAAGAGTTTTCAAATAAAATAACTGGTGCATTATATTGTTTATTCATTAATATATCAACACTGAAAATTTCATTAAATTCGGTTAATTCCCTGATTTTTAGTATTTTTTTTTCTTTTTGCGGGGTGACATATGATGGTGGAATTTATATCCGTAGGATTTAGCCACATTTTCTTATTCTAATGTATATTAACAGACTATTACATTTTAAAGTCTTGAATACAAAAATTATCTCCATAAAAATATTACAATGCATTTAACAAATTAACAAACTTCAGATACAAAACTTAGTGAAATATTACATTAACACTGAAATAATGTATAATACTTACCCCATACATTCCTGATAAATTCTGGGGGTAATTTTGGTGACCACTCCTTTGAACCTTCAGGTATTAAGATTTCCTTGTTCTGCAAAAATAAAAGAGAAAAATTATTTTAAATTATCTTAAAGAATACTTTTTGCAAATATCTGATAAAATACATTCCTTCTAAAAAGACAATATAGTTAATTTCTTTTCTTTTTTAAATATTTCATTTACTTTAGAAAATAAAGATTGTTGAATTCTAACTGGTTTGTACTTTGAGCATTTAAAATCCTTTTATTTTATTTATTTATTTTTTTCATCTGGATTTTTTAGATGAGCCTGGATAATCTATATTATTTAAATTTTTCAGACTGCTGTTATCTGTTTTATACACATTTCAGCTGATGTGCCCTCCGTCCTTCATCAGGTATTCCTTGTTGAAATCAGAAACCTTGACAAACTTATGATATTTCATATCGGAATCAGGAGCCTATCAATTAAATAAAAGGTTCAGTTTGAAGTTCTGTGAAGGCCTCTGACTGCGACAGGCAGGTTACCAAGATCAACAAGAAAACCTTTTTTTCCCCTTTTAATTAACAAAAATATTACATATTGGTTAAAAGAAATAATAGAAAATACTGAACCACCCCGATTTTCTTTTAATATAGGGTCTAATTTAGTTCTAGAATAAATATTGAAATTTCAAATTTCTATTAATTTACAAAGAAAATTTTAATCTCAAAAAGCATGAGAGTTTTGCTTTTAGGACTTCATTTTTCTCTAGCTTTCTTCAACAATCCTCCTAACCTCTAGACCGAATGTTCCTCTCCAGGGTCACTCACCTCGCTACTATTCTGTTCACCCCCAAAATTAAAACTATAAATCCACGTGTACAAATAAAGCACAAATTTCCTATACCATTCAATTAATATTGATATACATGGCATTGGGGTATTTATATTTGAAAATTCCTTTTGGACATAAACATAACGGTTTATAGTATTATATTCCCCATCAGGTGACACTAGCATACTTTTCTGACATAGTCCCATGTCTACACAAGAAGCTGTTGACAACATATAAACATACCTTCATGACATATATGTAAAGTATTTAGGACATCAAGATAGGAATTAAAACAATGAGCATTAAATAAATTCCTGTGTGAATCTGTTTTTTTATGTATTAAAAAGTAATGTTCCTTTTAAAGTTTACATAATTCTAAAGTGGAAATATGTAAAAAACAAAAAAAAAAAAAAAAAAATATATCTTGCATGATTCTAGGGTTTGGATTACTTTTAATTAGTGTCCATAATAAAAATGGAAGTTTATTAAATATTGAGTAAAGACAGAAAATAGGAGAGTAAATTTTGAAAACTCTGTATTGGTAAAAAAAAATTAAAAAATAACCATACAAAGTTTGTTTTTTCTTTTTAATTTTTAACCAATAAAGGATTTACAAACAAACAAAAACAATCCTCCATATGAAATAAGGCAATCAACACTAATATGTAGGGCTAAACTTGAAAATTGGTCGAAAAATTAAAACAGTTTTTTGGTGGTCCCCTATGACAGTTTAACTACAATCTATGAATGAACTTTTTGTGAATTGGTTTAGAGGTTTAGGGATTAAGGTTGTTTTTAATTATGTATTACTTAAAAAAATAAAAATTACTATACATTTAATGTTGAAAAATATTTTTTTTTTTTTAACCAAGTTTAATTGAAATTATACATTGCAATACTAACACAAATAACTGAGACTAATGTCTACCGTTAATTTCAATGGTTAATTAAATGTATAGTAATTTTTGGTTTTTTTTTTTAAAGCAATACGTAATTAAAAACAACCTTAATCCCCAAACCGTAACCCAATTCGCAAAAAGTTAATTCATAGACTGTAGTTAAACTGTCATGGGGGACCACCAAAAACTTTCCGTTTTAATTTTCCGACCAATTTGCAAGTTTAGCCGTAGTAGTCATTAAGCAATATGTACATTGTACAGAGTGGTCCGAAAGTCATGTCACCTCTATATTTTTAGAGATAAAATAATTAAATAATACAAACCGAAATTCTAGGAAATAATCAAATTTCTAAAGATATCTTTATAGATTAAATAAATATATAACGTATTATAACAAAAACAAAAAATAATGAAAGTTTTTAAAAAATATGTAGAGGTGACAAAACTTTCAAAGCACCCTGTGTAAGGGACAGTATAAGGGACCACAATTCCCACTTTTTAAATGTTAGGGTACAAGTGATATCATACTAGTAAAAATTGAAAAGAAAAAAAAATCGGTTAATTTTGCTTGTATTCCATTTACAATTTCCACTATTTATGAAATTCTCCGTGATACATGTAGCACTCGAGTTAGCTTTACTCATCTTTTAGGGAAAATTACTGAAATCTAATTAACACGTGTACTCCTATTTTTGTGTTGAGCTTTTACAGAAACATTATTAGGCAATTTTCTCCTTTGATAAACGAAAGTTGTACAGATAATGTATCAGAAAAGTTACTGTCAGCATCAACTACAAATAAATCAAACAAAGGACAGATAACTCGTAAATGTATGACGAAAAGTCAGGGAACATTTCGCCATGGTATTTATGTAGTAGATAGGACCCCCACCCCTTTATTTCCACATTTTTTTTTTTTTTTTTAAATCGATTTCAAATTTGACGAACTCCCTGGATGGAAAATAAGCAAAATTATTCAATATATTCTTTTTGGTAAAATTCAAATTTACCGTTGGAAAAATATTTTAATCTTTTTTTTTTTCCCATCCGTTCGGAAACTTTACAAATGTATATTTACAAAAAGATAAATATCAAAACGTATAAAATCCACGTGGAAATTTAAATGTTTTTAGTTAACCACGTGAATTGTTCGTGATGCAATGTGTTTTATTGCTTATCTTATAAATAATAAATTATAAATAATATTTTTCTGAAAATCTGATTTTTTTTTTTAAATAAATTTAATTCTAAAATAATCAGACAGAATTTTTGACTAAAAATAAAATAATTTAGTCGCAATATCATTTGGGCCAATTTTGTTTATTACTCGGTAATTTTTTTTTTTTTTTTTTTTACTGTCCGTTTTTTAGGTACCACCAGACCGTTTAGGTCATCTTGAATAAAAACGGAAATAGATATTTCCGAACTTTGTTTATCAAAAATTTCGTTAAAAAAAGATCGTACAGGGTTGTTACAAAGAAAAATAGTTAATTCAAAGATCAAATTATCCGATTGGGAAAAATTACATCGTTATCTTAAAAAATAAACAAACCTATCCATATTACGTGCGAAAGGGTAATTTTCAGGCCGCGATTTAGAGAGAAAGAAATACATATTATTACCCTCTTACAGTTATGCATCTAAGTACGGATGGGTGTAACGGACAAACTTTTTTAGCCAGATTTTTTCTATTAAAATGAATAAAATCTTTAAAAACTTTAATATTACAATTTAAAATGAATAAAATCTTTAAAAACTTTAATATTACAATTTACTATGAATAAAACTTGAAAAAACTTTAATCTTAAAATTTCGCAATGAAATTGACGTTAAAAAGTCTTCGGTTTTAGTATTAATTCTTAAAATCGAAAATAAAATGAAAATTTGAATATTTTTCTAAGAGAAAAACTGAAAAAACAATCATTCAATATATTATTTTTATTCTAATTGGTCGTAAAAGTTAAATAAAATATTTTTTACGCTCAGAAAAACAAACTTTAGTTACCGAGAAGCGTCTCGTCATATGTCAGTTTTGCTCTTCCGTATATTCTAAGAATCACACATTACTATTCAACAATAAAAATTACAAATTCTTTTAAAAATATTAATCGAGCACGGATCGGACCAACTTTTAGTTCACCTGAATTCTAAAATTCATGTTTTTAAATATACGTGAAAATTTTGATTTTTTTCCACAGGAAAAAAAAAAATTTAATTTATTTCACGCAGAAAATGAAAATATTTAATCACACAAAAGATTGAAAATCTCGTAAAAATTAATTTCTTTAAAAAAATTTTTTTTTTTTGACAATTTAATAGAATATAGTACATACTAATTACATAAGAAAAAAAAAGTTTTCAAATATTAATATTATGACATTTTTTTTGCACTTTTTATTTCCGATTTCATTATTTTTTCCTGAAAAAACTATAATTCGGTACGTTTATACAATTTCATTGATATAGTTATTCAGACTCTTATCTTTATAGAAAAAAAGTACCAAATTTTTTTCCACATCATTTTTTTTTATCTCATAAAATAAAATAGGGGGGGTGATAGACATCGTAAAAAAATATTTCTCCTAATATATTTTAGAAAAAAACTATTTCAGATGTATTTACATCCAATGGTAAACATTTATGGAAATTTTCATGAAAATCGGACCATTAATTGATTTTCATAGAATTTTTAAAAAATCCTCTTATCGTAACTTGTTTTTAGCTACGTTAAATTTCAGTTGATTTAACAGTGCAAAAATGAAAACATTGTTTTTCAATCATAATTTTCATTATTTTCGTATGCTGATAAAAAATTTAAAAAATCATCAGGAGTTTATTTAATGTTTTTTCTTTCGAATGGAAAAAAAAATTCAAGAAAATATTAATTTTTCTGCAAGTTTCATTGTGTTAAATGTAAGGGGGGTAAATTGCACAGGGTCAAATTGGTGGTACCTACCGTTTTTAAACCCATTATATCGTTGAATCATGCACAATTTTTTTGGGGGAGAAAAATGCAAAATTACCAAAATGTAATTTATTCTACTTGTCAAAGTGTTAATAGAACTAAAAATAAATAAGACAGTAAACTTTATGGTCATACTAAAAATGCTGTTAATATTTTAATTTTTAAAAATAGGTATTATTTTTCAAAAACATTCCTCGGAAAAATACAGAAACAATAAGAACCTCGCCAATGCCCTAAGCAGAAAATATAAGTAAATCAGATTTATTTATCAATGTTAGTCTAAGCATTAAATAGGGTATAGAAAGTTAAACAGTAAACAATGTTTACCAATAACACAATCAAATTATATCATATATGCGAGCACTAAACAATGCTAAAATTTAACCACGTTGTTGAGTTTTGTTCTTCGATTTCCCACGTGCATAAAATATTAATCCACGATTATCCACGTGGATAAAATAATCGCCCAAAACTTGCACGAAAGTTAATTTCATCGTAAAATTTTTGTGCCATCTAAGAAGAAATATTGAAGAAAAATCCGACATAAAATTTTATTTTGTGTTCGTTTATAGAACTAAAAATACTTGTACTTGAAAGTTTACACATTAAATTTTGGGGCGGGATATTTAAATCTTTTATAAGTTTAACGGTTTTAGATTGATATTTGAAAAAAAAATGCTGTGGGATTATCTATTTAAATCAAGTGCTAAGGATGTTGAATTTTTATATTAAGGCGCTGGTAAGGGACTGTCAAACTATGTTTAATCCGGTTTTTAGTAGCACGCTTTTAAAAATTATAACCATCAAAAATTAAATTATATTTTTGTTAGTCTAATTACATTTAAAATGGATAAAAATTCGAACAAAATAATTCAACTAAAATATAAATTAATCCGTTTTTCTTTTTAGAATGTGAGAAGTACTTCGTACAAAAAAAAAATGATCACGTGTAAGATGTAAGAAAATTCGTTACTTTCAAAAAAATAAAAATAATTTAAGAAATTCAAACTACCCTAACATGTTGAAAATGTAATTAAATTTTACTTACGGGGTCTTTCATTAATTTTTCCAGCTTCATTCGCTGTAGTTCAGTTGCAGATTTAGGAACGGACACAACCTTAGCTTCTTTATCAGCCATCTCTGTAAGTGATAATGGAGTAGCCTCGCAGTGAATGAGCTAGCCCGCAGTTTCGAAAATGAGATAATAATGCGAAATTTATCAAACGCATTTAATCAGACTTTTACCTTTTTAAAAAATTCTATATTTTTAAAAAAATTTTTTAAAATAAGTGATTTATTTTAAAAACATTTCTAAAGTTCTGCATTGTCCATTGTTTCTCTTACTCGGAACATAAACAAACCTGCATCATTGAAAAGGGCTGAGGCGTTGTGGTATGTTCCTAACACTCTAGAGTGATAGGAATTATATATATATAATATCCATCCAGATATACATCACATTCTCTGGATGTGTTGGTTCTTTCGCCTTTGTCCACGTTTGATACAACCAAAACATCACAAATGAAGGTAAGAAAAAAAAATGGGAAGAGAAAAATTTTGGTATCTGGGTCAGATGTAATGCAGAAGAAGGAGGTGGACATTTATTGTATATATTTCTTCATCATCATCGTTGTATATTCTTGCTGATAGTGATATACCATTATTATTTTGTTCATAAGTCTGTATTAAAATACACTAATTAATAATTTGTTAGATTTCACGGGTCTTTTTTAAAAACACACATAGAATATTTTGGTATATAACAATATAGGCCCTTGTTTAAATGTTTTTGTTTTGTATGCGCATTTTTTTGTTATTGTTGCTTGAGTTTCACGTTTTTGTTATTGAAAATTGTTTTTTTTTTCTTTAATTAATTTTAGTTATGCCCAGATTTAAAATAATGGTAATTAATTATTATGCTGTAAATACTCTCTCACCCTTTTTTTTATTATCTATTTCATTTTTTATTCCTACATATTTAAAGATTTCTATTTATTTATGTATGTAAATCAAGAAATGTAAGATAATTAAAACTCGCACTGCTTAAATATCTTCTTTTTTTTTTTTTTAATTTCGTAGTGTGTTATTTAATAAAGATGATTTTTTTTAAATATTCACATGTAAGAAAAAACGTTTATTGTTTTTTTTATTTTTATTTATCTCAACTAAACACACGTGACTTGTTTACCCACTCATGTAAACATTTTTATTGTAAAATTTAAATTCTGATTTTTATTTTTTTTATTTTAATGTATGTTCCGATTATCATTTTGTTTTTTGTTAATTTAATTCTATTATTTTTGTCCATATTTTTCTTTCTCCATTGGCTCATCACCCACTTTCTTTTATCCTTTCTTTGTCTGTTGAAGTACAAAAAAATTTCAAATTGAGTGAATGGTTAAAAATTAAAAGGAGAGAAAAAGAAATGAAGAAATATATTCTTTTTTTTTTTTACTTATTTTTCAATTTTATTTATTTTAACAATATTTAACTTAAACCATATCCACAACTTATTTGCACACAGAGAGCCTGACAGCCTTTTTTGTTGTTGGTAAATAAAAGATAAATATTTTAGTACCACGTTTAAGTTTCCTTCACAGGAGTCGGTTGTCGTAATAATTTTTCTTAACACAAAATTTTTTTGTTTTTTTTTAGAAAATAGGCTGAAAGAAAATCCAAAGCAGATGTTCATAATCTTTCTTAAGCTTTATTCCTAATATATATATATTATATATACACTGGGTGTGTATGTGTCTTAAATTATTCAGGCTCTGTTGTTTGGACGTAGAAATGGTCCTGATGGTTAAACATTTTCTCTTGTAAATTTGCAGAAAAATGAAGATATTCTATCTTTTCTTTTTTCGACTTCTCTATCCTAGTAAAACGAGAATATTCCAGTGTATTATTATAATTGTTATAAAAATTTAAGTCAGAAAGTGTATGTGCAAGTTACTGTATTTTCTTTTTCTTTTTTAACACTTGATTTAATCACTCAAATTTTGACTAGTACTTTGGTTAGTACTCTTCAATTATTTTATTTTATTTTAATTCATTTATTTATTTCTAATTACAAAAAAAAGCTTGCATTTTGGTTGAACAAGAAAGAAACAAAAACAAAACAACCACTGAATCTTCCAGTTTTTTTTTTTTTGTTTTTTTTTAGTTTTTTTTGTGGGGGGGAGGGTCTCTTTTAATATTGGCTTTTATTCTAGAATAGTTTTTGAAAACCTCCAGCTTCTGTTTTTCACTTTCTCAAAAAGAATTTTGAGCTCACCATTTTTCCCAAAGAAAAGTTCAAAGACCTTAAACAACAAAAAATATCCATGAATTTAATTAATACATATATTTCTTTTAAATAATTTAGAAATAAACTATTTTTTTTTTTTTTTTTTTTTTAAGTTTAAAAACAATGTTTTAGGCTAAGTAAGAACTAAAATTGCAGTTCATCATCGTTTATTAAGATGTTTGTTTATGGAATAATAAGAAAAAGGAAGGAAGAGATCTTGAAAAGATAGTTGCATCTATTTTTCTCTCTGCCTTTGTGTTCGTGTGTAACAATAACAGAGACAATGTATTAAAACAAAAGAACCACGTGTAGTAGACCAAAAATATTTGGAAAACTATTTTCCTTTTTCTGAATAAGATGCATTTAATTATTTGCAGCAAAAAGGAAGTATTTTATTATTATTATTATAAAAGCAATAAAATTATCTATTCGTTAATAATAGATCATTTTTATTGCTTTTTTTATAATATTATTAACAATTAATTACATAGGTATATCCAATTTGTCAAAAAATCCGTCTTTTACAAAACAAATTTAACTGCACGTTTGAAAAAAAAAAATTACCAAAAATAAGGGAATTATAAGATTTTAATGACATTTTCAGTGTTGATTTATCAATGAATGAATTTTACAATGCAGGGGTTATTTTATTTAAAAACTTTCGGATTTTTTTTTTCAGGTCACTTAACTTTGACACACACATCCCTATTTTTGGGCCGCAAAATACCGGTGGGGTTATATACTTTCGAAACTAATTACTAGGGACCACCAATTGGGCCACGTGATCAGTTTAAGCCATCTTGAATAAATCGGAAATAAATATTCCCGAACTTTGTTTATCAAAAATCTCGTAAAAAAACAATTGAAGATTGAAAAAAAAATTCACAGCGTAAAATTGGTGGTACCTACACAGTATAAATAAAAAAAAATCAAAGGTATGAATAATATAATATATATATATTAAAATTAAGGGAGATATCCTGGTAGAAAATAAGTACCGAAAATCGGAAAATAAATTTGAAATAAAAAATAAATAACATATCTTTTCGATAATTATTTAATTATTTAATTATCTTATAAAATAAAAAGATTATACATCGATATTTGTTCTGTTCCGGCAGGCAGCTAAATCTTCAGTAGAGTTTTTCTACAAAAAATATTAGATAACAATAAAGTAGTTATTAAATAAATATGTTTTTAGAATCTAAAAATATGAAATTTAAAACTTAGAATTAGGCGTTTCATGTTTTAAATGAATTTTATATACCAATTTACCATAGCAGAAACACCTAATTAAATTAGAAAGTTTAAAATTAAAATAACTGATGCATTATAAAATTCATCCAGTGATAAATCAACACTGAAAATTTCATTAAAATCAGATAATTCCCTGATTTTAGGTGAATTTCTTTTTTTCAATCGGGTGGGGGTAGTTATTTTGTAAAATACAGATTTTACATCATCATTTGGCGGGATGTTTAGGATATATTTGAGCAAAATTGACCGAAAAATAGTTTAAAATATATTAAAAATAAATTACATTGGTAATATTAATTTTGCTATGTTACTACTTTTTGACTTGGACACAAAATTGACTTTTTTTTAGGTATTAGATTTTGCTCATTATCTAAATAATTTACAATAGTGCACCACATTAAAAAGCACAGAACTAATTTAATTTATTTTGTTTTTAATTTTATCATGTTGATAAGTTTGTTTATCTGTTATTTAGTTTATGTTACAAATTTATGTTCCCATGAAACTAATTTAAATTTATGCTTTGATTCTATTTTCCTAATTTAATTTTGTGACTGTAATTGAGAAAAATGCATATCAGCTATTCAAATTTACTTAATTTTAAAGAAAAAATGCCAAGAACTCCTTTTATGTCAGTCATTGAAATTGAACGTGAAAATATACTTAAAGTACACACACACACACACACGTGCGTGTGCGTGCGTGTATGTTTGTTGTGCGTGCGTGTATGTTTGTATGTGTTGTTGTGTGTGTGTGTGTGTGTGTGTGCGTGTATGTTTGTTGTGTGTATGTTTATTATGTCTGTGTGTGCGTGTATGTTTGTTTGTGTATGTGCGTGCGTGTATGTTTGCTATGTATATGTGCGTGCGTGTATGTTTGCTATGTATATGTGCGTGCGTGCGTGTGTGTGTGTGTGTGTGTGTGTGCATGTGTGTTTGCCGTGTGTGTCTTGTGAAATATAACCAGGGCGTATTATTATATAACACAATTTCCTTGTTTCTTTATTACTTTCTTTTTCTGAAACGGGAAGAAAAATTTACACCCATTTCCATTTCTACCCACATACTAATTTTTACTTTTATACCAAGTTAAAACCAAGTGTGCCAGATAAATGGGTAACCCTTTTACTTTATGAATGTATGGATCAAAATATTTGAATTACTACATTTTCATTCATTACTACATGATTTACTGTTCAACAGGTTAGTATGTTAATTCTTTTTTTTCTTTCAGAACTATATCACTATGAAATATAGTGTTATTTGGATAAGCTTTGTTTTTGTATGAAAAATGTATTTTTAAACACAAAAATTTTTGTATGAAAAATGTATTTTTAAACACAAAAAATCTTAAACAAAATTTCTAAGCATATTTTTATTTTTTTTTAGATAGTTTTTCTGTTTGTTTAACGTAGAAATATCTTATATTAGTAATTTTCTCTCCATCTAGAAAATATAGTGAGACAATTGCAAAGTCATTTTTTTTAAGTAGAATCATTCAGAAATATTTTTGTTTTGTCTGTGTATTTTGGAGATGAGGCTTGATGTGAATGATTTTGATTTTTTTTTTTTTTTTTTTTTTTTTTTTTTTTTGACTGTCCTCATCTTTATTGTGGTATATATAAACACAATGTTTCAGATGGTGAATCCTCTGGCGTTCCTCAGGTGTTTTCGTTGTATCCAAGCATAGTAATTATCCAACCTGGGAAATCATTTTTAATAACTTGACAGTTGATCGAACAGGCATCGAAAAAACTTTTGAAGATTTCGTTTAAGTATGACATCATCTTTTTTGCATGTCTATCATTCTGATATGTATCACAGGAAGAATCACAATCATTTAGAGAGAGAAAAAAAAAAAACACCTGAGGAAGGCTGGTGGATACAGCAGCCGAAACATACCACAATAAAGATGAGGACAACAGTTCAATTGGAATGATAATCAGACACACACACATAAACAAACAAAAGAAAGAAAAAAAGCATTAGATGGGCCTGGAAATAAACAGACAGGCTAATGCTTAGAGGATAAGCCAAACCTGGAATGATAATCAGACACTGTTGAACAGACATACACACACACACACACACAGGCACATAAACAAGCACACACATACATGCAGAGAATTTGGAAGATATAAGACAAAACAAATGTATGGTCGCTAGCAACAGCTTCAGTTTCAGAAATCTTCTGTAGAAGAAATATTTATCTCGAAATATTAAGAATAAATTAGAGGTTAACAAACAACACCATAGTTACCTTATTTTTCTTTACACTTGCATTGTGATAGCCTTCAAAACCAACCACCAAACCAATATAAACACAATGCTTCAAGCAAATTATAAAACACTTTTAAAATTATTTTTGTTTTATTCTCTTCATGAAATTCAAATAAATTAAGGTTTGTAGAAGTCTTAGAGGCTAGAAAAAAAAAAATTGATCTTGATTAAATATTCTTGCTGTTCATAAATCCATGTTTATCCATCTTTTTCTGAGCCCTGTCGGCTGTCTTATATACCCCATCATTGGGTATACAATAGAGTTCAGAGTGATAGAGAGAGATATGAGAGAGAGACAGAGACTTACTTGGTTGCTTCATTTCTGCTTACCACTTCTGCTGATTCTTGCTATCTTCTCTGGCCGATATTTCATCCAGTTGGGTCTTCTATCAAACTTCTTCTTTTTATTGGACACCTGGCCTAGTGGATAAGGTAGTTAGGTTAAGACAGTTCTAAGTGACAGTTATCTCTGGATACCGAGTTCAATCCTGAGTAGAGGCAGTTAGAAAAATAATTAACACAACTCTGTGGATACCTCTGTGGAATAAATAAAGGGTTAGGTTCAAAGTTCCGTGATGGCTCCTGATTACGACAAGAAAGTTCCTGAGTTCGAAAAGAAGGTTCCCGAGTCCGACAAGAAATACCTGATCAAGGCCGGAGGGTATATCGGCCAAAACGTTGTACAAATAACAATGAAGATAGGGACAATAGTCCGAATAACGCAGATAATACTATTCTTCTTTTTAACTAAGGGCTTCTTTTTCCTGGGCTATAATGGTTATTGCAATTAAGTGAATTCACAAGACATTTTGTTTCTTGATCAAGCTTTTTTATTTAGTCTAGCCCATGTAACCGCACGGGGAGACCAGCCTCACAGCATGTCTAAGCTCTTTTACGGCTGGTCTGAATCTCAAATCTAACTAGTCACATGTTTCTCATGGTGTGAGAGATTCACACCTCTAGGGGTCAGTTGGGGTCATTCAGCTAACTAAGGGCTTCTTTTTCCTGGGCTATAATGGTTATTGCAATTAAGTGAATTCACAAGACATTTTGTCTTTTACGGCTGGTCTGAATCTCAAATCTAACTAGTCACATGTTTCTCATGGCGTGAGAGATTCACACCTCTAGGGGTCAGTTGGGGTCATTCAGCAGAAATCTACCCGCCTACCCTTTTAACTCCAACGAACCTATTTCAAACTAATTTAAATTACAGGATCTGCTAACAATTTATGACACACACTTAAACTGTAACAGCTGGGACTTTGGAATACACAGACTGGATGGAACCCAGGTGGCTAAGCAGTCCATGACATGCAACACTCCACTTTAGTCCTTACTTAGGCTAGACGGGCAATCGGAGAGGCTCCCTCCAATCGATCAGCTGGTCACATCAAACCCTAGAACCTATATAATTGTTCCAACTCTATTGCCCTTAAGGCAAGCCCTAACCCTTTTTATCATACATGTGCTAGAAGGCGGTGGCTGGGGTCTTGTTGTCCTGGGTATGATGTTAAACTCTGATGGTGAAGTTCCAGTTTAGTAGCTCGGGGAATGTGGAGTACCCCTTCATCACCATTACTTCCAGGTTCACTCTGACCCAGAGTGGTAGTACCTATCGGGGTCCCATCTATGGATAAAATAGAACATTCAATGAGTTCTAAAAAATGTGTTTTTAAAAAAAATTGAGTACCCATCACCAAGAATGAATAAAACAAAACCTCTTCGCATATAATGACCCAATGGGTTGACATGCCGTAAAATCCAACCAACCAATTCACCATCTTTTTCCGAGAATGGATCTAAAAATATATAGTAAACTCTTTTTAATCAAAGCTATTAGCAAATATCTCATTAATATTCTTTCTAAATGCCTCTATAACTAATTATATATATATATATATATATATATATAATGTTATTTACTCAATGTCTGCGTACCTCATATGGTAGAGGCGTGCTAGTATCATTGACAGGTTAATTTCGCAGGGATTGTACGATGCAGACTGTTGGCCGAGCGGTCAAGTCACAGACTTTGCCTGCTGGATTACCGGTTTCGATTTCTGTCGGAGGGAAATCATTAGTATACATTGCTGATGAGACTTAATAAAGATGAAACAGACTGTACGATGTTCTAGTATCGCATGATCGTTTGTGAAGTTCACTTGTCATGGTTATTTTCTATAATTATCGAATTTTATACGATATACGCATTGTATTTGCCTTCAAGCAAAAATATAAATAATAATATATATATATATATATATATATATGGGAGAATATGTGCTTAATTGAAGTCAAACCTAATTTTTTTGAACGTTAATTCATTAATGATTAATTAGGCGGGGTTTAATCATTAATGAATTAACTTTCAAAAAAATTAGGTTTGACTTCAATTAAGCACATATTCTCCCAAATATTGTCGGCTGAAAATAGCCATATTTGTTTACATATATATATATATATATATATATATATATATATTGTAAATCTTACTTTTCATATCACATAATTATATACCAGTATAGTTTTTTTACTAAGCTTAGATTAGATGTGGCACAAGGCCAGAAGTATGGGGTGCCCAGTGAGAATCAAACTCACTAACAATGATCTGAGAAGCGAGCTTGCTAACCATTACACCACGTGAGGTGCCAGAGTTATATACCAGCATAAGTGAGTAAAGTTGGTGGAGTGGCCTATTGTCGGTATCAACCAGACAGCAAGGGAGTCTAACCCCTTTTCACGATCGCTAGAACAGGGAGATTTTTTTTTTCTGAGGTGGAGCGCCACACTTACCGTCAGCTCCCCACTTTACCACACAGATCAGATTACCCCATCTGTGCTATTCATATGCTGAGTTGACGGGGAACAGTATCGAACTAGGACCCTTGCAATTACAAGGCGGGTGCTCTGCTGACTGAACTAAACCAACTCCTATACTAGTATAGTTTCCCTCAAAATTCAGTAGTACATATACTAGACCCTGCCAAAATGTTTAAAAACAAATTAGAATTAATTAAATCGACTAATTAAGGTCAAAATTTTGTTTAATTCAATGAAATATAATGAGCATCAGTAAAAAAAAAAAAAATAAAACAAAACAGATTGCAAGATATTATTACACATGTAATTTATTTTTAATACATTTGAATAACTCGTGTATTATAAAATTTATTCATTGATAAATCAACACTGAAAATTTCATTAAAATCTGATAATTCTGATTTTTTTTTTTTAATCAGGAGTAGAGTAAATTTATTTTGTAAAATACAGATTTTACGGCAACTTTGGCAGTGCTTAACATATACTAATTTCCATCAAAATTATGAGAACATGCATTGGCAACTCTGCATAGGATTGCAGTGAAGTGAGCCTGTTTTATAATACATAGATGAGTGACCACTTAAGCAACAGCAGGTACTATAAGCAACCTGAGTTCTTTGTGTATCAGAATGACTTGATTCAGCATTAATGACCCAAAAAAAGGGTTGATATTTTCAAACTGCACTTCCGTTCCAACTCCTCATGTTTTTGGTTGATATGCCATAAAGATAAAACAGCCAACCAAACAACCTTATCTATCAATCTCAGTCTGCTCATATTCATCTATTACAGTCAAGCCACACTGAAAGTACCTGTTCCCACAAGATCACCAAAGTTAAGCAGCAATGAGCCTATTCAATACTTAATTGGGTGATCATTTAAGCAGTTGGCAACCTTCCGTCTATTTTAGACAATGGTGTAGTTTTTTTTTTTTTGTTGTTGTTTCTCTCTCTCACTTACAAGTACGTGAGTGGCTGAAGAGACCAATCCTCAAATGGCAGTCTCTGGTGCAATGGCTGAAAACAAAAGGTGATGTCTTCTGTAGGTGTTGGGGGAGCTGTTGTTTCTCCTTTCTTTTAGCTCTCTTTTCTGTGGCAGCTTTTTTCCTCTCTTCTTCACTTCTTTTTGTTCCTTGTTTGACGAGGAGGCGCCAGGTTGCACGGTCTTTTGCACAAGTCACCCACTTAAGCAAGAACAGGTATAATGGTATTCAAATATGCTGATAGGTATGCGTCCTGTGTCCCTGACACAGTAAAATCGTATCCATGTGTCCTAGTGTTTTTCTTTTTTCTTCCCTCACCATTTCAAGCTAACTGTAAATACATTTCAATAGTTTCTTAGAAACAAATTACACTATAGGTTACAAGGTAGGAGCTAGATGGCTTTAATGATAATGATAATGAAATTTATTGTGTACAGTGCTCAGGTGCACCACAACTCATCAAAGTCTCATGTCAAGTATACAGAATAACGTATTAGTGTCAGTGTTGAGTATCTGGCAGACAACCTTAGTTCCAGATGTAGTGAATAAGTAAGCAAGCCAATAAGTATCCTGTGTTATAGTATTCTTTGTAAGTCCGTCGTCCAAGATGGTCCGAGTGTCAATGACATAAGTTTAGAATCAGGCCTCTATTAATGCAAGCAGCAGCAGCACTGCCTGTGATTGGACAATAGGAATCTTTCTCGGGTCACGTGGTAGTCAACGAGTCTATATTTAGGAGTAGGTTCTACCACACGCCTTATATCCAAACAAATTCCAACATGCCCCCTTTTTTTTATATAAGGGGGACTATTTTATTCAACAATATTGAATCCTTCCATTGAGGAAAATTACAATCGACAATCATTTCATTCAGAAATGTTTACAATAAAGTCATTAAGAAATTTGTAATTTCAATTTTGTAGTAAAAGCAAAAATACTATTACTATTATTAATCTTAGATTTTCCTAACCCTATTTTGTAAAAAAAATATTAATTATTATTATTATTTTCCTATTCCTAATTCCTAGTCTTATTACTGCAAAACGTTACTGTCAAAAGTTAGTATTGGCCCCTTTTTGGGTTTTTTTTTTTTTTTTTTTTTTTTTTTTTTTTTTTTGGTTGTGTTAATTCAAAAAATACAATACTATACAGTACAATACATTGTAATACAAGTTAATGGATTCTTTCTCAGATCACGTGGTAGTCAATATTTAGGAGTAGGTATCTACCACACGCCTTATATCCAAACAAATTCCAACAGTTAGGAACATGAACAGTTTACAGTAGTAATATGCATGTATGTGTGCGCATATGTATGTGGAGAGTGGCATCAGGTATTGTTTCGGCAGACTACAGGAAGCATGGAGGCTTTGAAAGACTCAGTGCTTCGGCAGCCTACAACAGATGCGGGCAGTTTATTCCATGCCTCCGCAACTCTGAGCGTGAAAAAATGTTTCCGAAAGTCACGGGAGCAGTGCTGTTTTTTTTACTTTGTAGGCATGCCCACATGTGTTAGAAAGATGGAGATCAAAAAGGTGCTCAAGGTTGCTGTTGTTAAGATGATTAATGACCTTATTAGTTGGGACCTATAAATTTTCCCGGGGACTCATTCAAAGCAAATATGTGCGTCCCAGGATTTACAAAATCAAAAAAGCTATCAGCATTACTGGGTATTATGGTATGATGGTTAGCAAGCTATTCTTGTATATCTATTACTACAAGAGTGAGTTCTATCCCCCCTGGATGCCCCATACTTTATCAATATAAGATAACTATGTAAAACGTGAAATAATAATCTGTGATAGTGAGGATACCTGCACTGAGTTTTCTTTGTACAGTGAAAAATCAGTAGCAGGCCGGCCTAATGTCGGTATCAGCCAGACAATGAGGGAGTCTATCCCCTTTTCACTAACGCTAAACCAAGGAGATTATTTTAATGTCTGAAGTGGAGTGCCACACCTACCATCAGCTCCTCACTTTACCGCACAGACCCCTGTGCTACTCATACGCTGGCTTGGCGAGGGCCGGTGATTCCTAGGCAGACCCTCTACCAACTGAGCTAAATAAGTCACAAATAATCTATCTTGATAAAACTGAAATGGTTCATGCCTTTTATGCAAATGTTTTAAGAATAAATGAGAATAGTTTTGTTTTGATATTGAATTTTGATTGAAAATCATGTCTAATAAAGACAAAAAGATTTTGTTTTTCATCCATTAAAAAAAAAAAACCCTGACTGAATAGACAATTAGAAAACAATGTTTGAAAGAAATAGATTATATTAACAACAGCCGGTTATGAATATATTCATTATAAAAATAATGAAACACTTTTTTTTGTAGCAGTTCTTTGTGTGTTAAATTAAAAGCACAGAATTCTCACCCTGTTGTATTGAGAGAAAAAAAAGGAATGTTAAATATTTTATGATAATAACAAATGACTGTTTCTACTTTACACTTTTCAGATGGAAAAAAAAAAACTGGTGATTTGTTTTAGGAAAAATCTTATTATATTTTATAAATCCTTTTTTAAATCTCTTTCCTTTGGTTCATTAAAGTACAATTGATAACTCATATTTTAAAAAGAGATATGAATTTTTGGTGCCATTATAATATGTGGCCTACCTTTTTGATACTGTAATAGTATGTGGCCTACCCGATTTGAATTTATCCTACCTCAGTAAGAGTATATTTATAGATATAAGTAGTAGACAATTTATTGTAACTAATTATTTTTCACATATATTCAATTTCAAGAAATGCAATTCAGTCATAAGCTGTATGTAGTAATTAAGAATAATTAAAAAAGAATTCATCCATAATTTACATGAATCAGAGATCTATTTAATTCTAAAATATTCTAAAATTCTGAAATAGGGTTTGGGTTAACAGTTATTATTATAACCTTATAATATGCTTTTTATGGTAGGCCACATACTATAAGATAGACATGATTTCGTGGGCCACATACTATAATAGATTTTTTATATGAATAGTTTTTAAGTGAAATATCATTATCATAAACAGTGTATCCTTTTTCTTTTTCTTTTTTTTAATCATCAAATAAAAATCTATACATATATAAAGGGCAGTTGTGTGTATGTATATATGCCTGGAGGAAACTACGAAAATAAAGTAATTAATAACAAAGTAAATATATATACACATTGACTACCCCAAAGCTTGCTTTGTGTGCAAAAATAGTGAAGATTTTATTTATATCTGGGAAGATATTTAAAAATTAGGATTTGCAAAAGTAAGAAAAGGGAAAGTCATTGGTTGCATTCATGATTAAAACATAAGTCCATTATGTAAGTCTAAAACAACCAATGGATCTGCGAGACTAACTTTTTTATTATCGCCCCTCTACTCAGGTAATGCCAGGTAGTCGATTCTAGTATCAAATAGATATGTTTATTAAGTATTTGATACATGCCACTTTAAGGGTAGCTATTATTAAGCTATTATCAGTATCAGCCGGACAGTGAGGGAGTCTGTCCCCTTTTTGCTAGCGCCAGACCAGGGAGACTGTTTTTGCGGCTGAGGTGGAGTGCCACATCTACCATCATCTCCCTACTTTACCGCACAGATCCAAGCTGTGCTATCATGTGCTGAGTTGAGGACCAGTATCGAACCCGGAACCTTGTGGTTCTACTGGCTGAACTAAACCAGCCCTCTTAAATGATAATTATAAAACTTTATCATTTTTATATATATATATATATATATATATATATACTACTAGAAGCGGCTACCCGGCGTCACCTGGGTAGAAGAGATGGGGAAAGTTGGTTTCGCAGGTTCATTATTACTGAATTGTGAGTTGGATCCTCACAACGTCCCATTAAAATTCCTTTGTAAAAAAAGATCTTGCATTGATTTGCTGGTTGGGGCATCNCTGCCTGGTGGGGTATTAGGAAAAAGTACACAAGACATTCTGAACAGAAAAATTAGTACCTCTTATTTAGAATATCAAATGCAAAACAAATCCATTTTGTTACTATTTAAATTTTATTTTTATAATTATCTTCACCAATATAAATCAAATGTTTATTTTTGCTCAAAAAGCAAGATCTGGTGATAGTGAATGTGTATATATATATTTACTTTGTCGTTAATTGTTTATTTTCATAGTTTTAGCCGGACATACACACAGCATACATACACACAACTGCCCTTTATATATGTATAGATAGATAGATATATTGATCATTCCCTGGAAAATTGTGAATACAACAAAGAATTATACGACATGACTTATTTTCATGTGGTATTCCCACAATGTGACACAAATCAATAAGGTACTGTTGGGGTGGGGTAATAATGTTTTGACTGGAAGTCATAATTTTATAAAGGTTTTGTTAGTAGCAAAGTTGTTTTTTGGGGGGAGGAGAGTAGCTTCATATGTATAAAATTATATTTTTATAAACAAGTTAACAGAACTGTTGGTTGTGAGAGAGTTTAAATATCAGTTTTGGTTTATGTATCCTAATCTTAATCCTGTCTGTCTGTTCTCTTTCTCATTCAAAAAGTTATCCTATTATTATTATTATTATTACTAGCAAATATATGCACCCACCGGGTGCAAGTATTTGAATTTTAATGTAATGAAATATGTTAAATTTGAAATACTTTGAAACTAAATAAAAAATCTAAATAAATGATTTGAAACAGAGGGGGTATAATCGAAGAATAGAACAACTTTGAAACTAAGTCTTCCATCATTTTCCATCACTCCCTCGTTTATTGCTGAATTTTCCTAATTTACTATTTAGTTAAATTAGGAAGTAAAGATAAAATTACTGTTATTTCTTTATATTAAATGGATTTCTTTTAAGATTTATCCCCGAGTTTTTTTGCTCATATTCATTAAGAAAAAAAAACAAACAATTAGAAATCAATAATACCAAGCCATATTTAATAAATTAAACTTTTAATATCAATATGCAAATTAGCTTTCCTGTCACACTGTAACCCGCTATTTTGTTGCATATATAAATACAATTGCATCTTATTAGAATGTAGATAAGTCAAAAGTATTAATAAGTTAACAATTTTATCAATAACTGAGGTTTAAATAAAAATAATTCATGGTGAATGTGACGTCAATAACTAAGGATTGTGACTTGAGTAGTGATTTAGTTTCGGTTCAGACAGACAACACACAATCTCCATTATAATAAGATTATTACTAGCAAATATATGCACCTCGCGGTGCAAGTATTTAAGTTTTATGTAATAAAATATTGTATTAAATTAGAAAGGCTAATGAAACTAAATAAGAATACAGATAAAAAGATTTGAAACAGAGGGAGTATAAAAAATGGAACAACTGAAACTTACTCTTCCATCACTCTCGTCTTTCATTGTTTATTTTTTCTAATTTAAGTATTTAGTTTATAGTTTAAGAGTAGAGATTTTTTTGTAGCAGTTCTTTGTGTGTTAATTAAAGAGCACAGAATTCTCACCCTGTTGTATTAAAAAAAAAAAAGGAATGTTAAATATTTTATGATAATAACAAATGACTGTTTCTACTTTACACTTTTCAGATGGAAAAAAAAAACTGGTGATTTGTTTTAGGAAAAACTCTTATTATATTTTATAAATCCTTTTTCAAATCTCTTTCCTTTGGATTCATTAAAGTACAATTGATAACTCATATTTTAAAAAGAGATATGAATTTTTGGTGCCATTATAATATGTGGCCTACCTTTTTGATACTGTAATAGTATGTGGCCTACCCGATTTGAATTTGTCCTACCTCAGTAAAAGTATATTTATAGATATAAGTAGTAGACAATTTATTGTAACTAATTATTTTTCACATATATTCAATTTCAAGAAATGCAATTCAGTCATAAGCTGTATATAGTAATTAAGAATAATTAAAAAAGAATTCATCCATAATTTACATGAATCAGAGATCTATTTAATTCTAAAATATTCTAAAATTCTTAAATAGGGTTTGGGTTAACAGTTATTATTATAACCTTATAATATGCTTTTTATGGTAGGCCACATACTATAAGATAGACATGATTTCGTGGGCCACATACTATAATAGATTTTTTATATGATTAGTTTTTAAGTGAAATATCATTATCATAACAGTGTATCCTTTTTCTTTTTCTTTTTTTTTTAATCATCAAATAAAAATCTATACATATATAAAGGGCAGTTGTGTGTATGTATATATGCCTGGAGGAAACTACGAAAATAAAGTAATTAATAACAAAGTAAATATATATACACATTGACTACCCCCAAAGCTTGCTTTGTGTGCAAAAATAGTGAAGATTTTATTTATATCTGGGAAGATATTTAAAAATTAGGATTTGCAAAAGTAAGAAAAGGGAAAGTCATTGGTTGCATTCATGATTAAAAAAACATAAGTCCATTATGTAAGTCTAAAACAACCAATGGATCTGCGAGACTAACTTTTTATTATCGCCCCTCTACTCAGGTAATGCCAGGTAGTCGATTCTAGTATCAAATAGATATGTTTATTAAGTATTTGATACATGCCACTTTAAGGGTAGCTATTATTAAGCTATTATCAGTATCAGCCGGACAGTGAGGGAGTCTGTCCCCTTTTTGCTAGCGCCAGACCAGGGAGACTGTTTTTGCGGCTGAGGTGGAGTGCCACATCTACCATCATCTCCCTACTTTACCGCACAGATCCAAGCTGTGCTATCATGTGCTGAGTTGAGGACCAGTATCGAACCCGGAACCTTGTGGTTCTACTGGCTGAACTAAACCAGCCCTCTTAAATGATAATTATAAAACTTTATCATTTTTATATATATATATATATATATATATATATACTAGAAGCGGCTACCCGGCGTCACCTGGGTAGAAGAGATGGGGAAAGTTGGTTTCGCAGGTTCATTATTACTGAATTGTGAGTTGGATCCTCACAACGTCCCATTAAAATTCCTTTGTAAAAAAAGATCTTGCATTGATTCTGCCTGGTGGGGCATCAGGAAAAAAGTACACAAGACATTCTGAACAGAAAAATTAGTACCTCTTATTTAGAATATCAAATGCAAAACAAATCCATTTGTTACTATTTAAATTTTATTTTATAATTATCTTCACCAATATAAATCAAATGTTCATTATTTTTGCTCAAAAAGCAAGATCTGGTGATAGTGAATGTGTATATATATATATTTACTTTGTCGTTAATTGTTTTATTTTCATAGTTTTAGCCGGATGTACACACAGGCATACATACACACAACTGCCCTTTATATATGTATAGATAGATAGATATATTGATCATTCCCTGGAAAATTGTGAATACAACAAAGAATTATACGACTTTATTTTCATGTGGTATTCCCACAATGTGACACAAATCAATAAAGGTACTGTTGGGGGTGGGGTAATAATGTTTTGACTGGAAGTCATAATTTTATAAAGGTTTTGTTAGTAGCAAAGCTGTTTTTTGGGGGGAGGAGAGTAGCTTCATATGTATAAAATTATATTTTTATAAACAAGTTAACAGAACTGCTGGTTTGGATGAGAGTTTAAAATATCAGTTTTGGTTTATGCATCCTAATCTTAATCCTGTCTGTATATCTGTCTCTCTTTCTCATTCAAAAAGTTATCCTATTATTATTATTATTATTACTAGCAAATATATGCACCCTCCGGGTGCAAGTATTTAAGTTTTAATGTAATAAATATATGTATTAATTAGAAAAGGCTAATGAAACTAAATAAGAAATCAGATAAAAAGATTTGAAACAGAGGGAGTATAATAAAAATGGAACAACTGAATTACTCTTCCATCACTCTCGTCTTTCCTTGTTATTTTTTCTAATTTAAGTATTTAGTTATAAGAGGAAGTAAAGAATAAAATGAGTTATTTTATCTTGTTAATGGATTTCATTTAAGATTCATTGAAGAGATTTTTGCTTATATTCATTAAAATAAAACCAAACAGTTAGAAATCAATAATACTAAGCACATATTTATTAAATTCGATTTTTTAATATTAATATGTAGACATAGTTAACAGTATTAATAATGTATGACATTTTATTAATAATTGAGGTTTAGATAAAAATAAAATCATGGAGAATGTGATGTCAATAACTAAGAGAATTGTGACTTGAGTAGGAATATAGTTTCGGTTACAGACAGAAAAAACACACAATCTCCATTATAATAAGATTATTATTATTATTATTAGATTTTTTTCCATTAAAATTCAAAAAGTTTTTTCCTAAAGAAATTTAATTCTGGGAATAAACAAATTGACAGAACTGTTGGTTTGGATGAGAGTTTAAAATATCAGTTTTGGTTTATCTATTCTAATCTTAATCCTGTCTGTCTGATTCTCTTTCTCATTCAAAAAGTTATCCTATTGAGTTTTCACATCAGCGTTAGTTGATGGTCTTTCACTGGAGTCTGAGTGACAGCAACTCTCCTCAGGACTCTTCTGAGTATTCTGGCAGATTGCAGCAGTGCAGTGTTCTGAATGGTTTCAATCCTTCCTCTGATTTCCAAACATTCCAGACCCTTTTCCAATCCTTTTGGGACTGTTCCAAGTGCACCAACTATAATTGGTATCACCTTCACTTTCATATTCCATAACTTTTTTAGTTCTCTGGCAAGGTCCAGATATTTGTTTATTTTTTCATTTTCCTTTAGCTTCACCCTGTGATCTGCAAAATCCACCAGTTGACAAGTTCTTTCTTTTTTGTTTATCAACACTAGGTCTGGTCTTCTTGCTGGGATAAGGTGATCCGTTTTTATTTCAAAGTCCCAGAGAATTTTTATTATTATTATTATTATTATTAGATTTTTTCCATTAAAATTCAAACAGTTTTTTCCTAAAGAATTTTAATTCTGGGAAGTAAACAAATTGACAGAACTGCTGGTTTGGATAAGAGTTTAAAATATCAATTTTGGTTTATCTATTTTAATCTTAATCCTGTCTGTGTAGCTGTCTGGCTGTCCGTCTGTTTCACTCTCTCATTCAAAAAGTTTTATCATTATTAGTAATAGATTTTTTTTTCCATTAAAATTCAAAAATATCTATGCTAAAGAATTTTACTGGAAACCATGCTTGACCCCAGTCATCATTTTGGTTTATGTATTTTAAATCTTAATCCTGTCTGTCTGTCTGTCTGTCACTCTTTCTCATTCAAAAAAATTATCTTATTATTAGTATTAGATATTTTTCCATTAAAATTCAAGTAGTTTTTGCTAAAGAATTTTACTACTGGGAATTTTATTCACTGCATTTATAAATATTATATGAGCATTTATGCACAGTATAGCATTTCAACCTCAAATATTTTTGAACTTCTGGGACTGGGTGTCAGTATCTGATTATATTTATTAGATTCTTTCAGCTTAAAACTTATCTACATTTCATCTAATACATTGTTTTACTGGTCAATAAAAAGCACATGCAATTTGATACTTAACTCAAATACTCTTAGCACAGCTGATAGTGTTTTGACATTTAGCACATTTCACTGATCTAATCTAAAACACAATGAACATTATAAAATACTTTAATAAATAGACTATGGTTATTTCCTAGTTGAGCAACATGATATTACAGGGTGACCCAGAAAAAACAGAACCCAAATTACTTATTTTCCCATTAAATTAACCTTAACCCTACCCCCCCCAGTTGAGTAACATAATATTACAGGGTGACCAGAAAAAATAGAACCCACAAATTTTGTAATAAAACTGTTTTAATTTTTTTTTTTTTTAAGTAAACTTCAAAAAAAAAATTTAAAAGTAAAAAAAGTCCAGCAAGGGTTAGGGTTGGGGTTTAGGTTAGTTTAATGGGAAAATAAATAAATAATTTGGGTTCTGTTTTTTCTGGGTCACTCATGTTATTCAACTAGGAAATAACCTAGACTTTTTATAAAAATATAAATACATTTGGCATGTAATTATATACATTGATTATAACAAATATTAATATATGTGATTAAGTTAAAATTCTTGAATTGAACACATGGCACAATAGATATAGGCCAGTGCTCGACATTAATGCCATCCCATCATCCCGGGGATGATAAAAAATACATCCGGGATGATCAATACATCATCCAGGACAGTTTGCCAGGGACGGTAAAAAATTTTCCTAAAAGTTAGTACTACATTCCAATATTGGCCGTCCAGTGATTGCCTGAATGCTGACCTCAAAAAACGGTCTAGTTCTAGACTTAAAATTACTAATGGCAACAACACTGAAGAAATAGACACAGTCACACAGTATATATTTTTATGATTGGAAAATGTCCACATAAAGATGGAAATAGAATAAATTTTAGTTTATAAAATTTTTATTTTATTATTCTTGATTATAAATAAATGTTTCTGTCAACTGCTTCAGATTTTCTTAATGTTTTATTACATGTTATTATGCTACTGATGACTGACAAGTATAGATGATGCTAATGAATTAAACAAAAATATTTTGATTTCGGGACGGTCATGAAAAAAGTTAGTGTCGGGGCCTGATATAGGCATTGAGTTAATACAGTTCTAAGTGACAGTTATTTCTAGGCTGCAGGATCTTTTTTAGGTGGGTGGGGGAGAAGATTTCCTATAGGTGAAATTGAGGGGAGAATAAGTTTGTCAACCCAAATAAAGCCATTTCTCTGAATTTTAGGCGTAATGGATATACGCGTTGAGTTAATACAGTTCTAAGTGACAATTATCTCTGGGCTGCAGGTTCAATCCTGGCTAAGGGCAACAGTAACATAGAATAATTAACACAGTTTGATACTTGTACCTGGTCATGGTTAATGGAATGAGAACAGTATACCCCCCCAAAAAAATTATCAAGCCTCATCTAAAAAATAACAAGAAACACCTAAAGAAGGCAGGAGGGCACATCGCCGAAACGTGTAGATAATATAGATGAGGACGATAGTCCAAATGATACCAATTATCAAGCCTCATCTAAAAAATAACACGAAACACCTAAAGAAGGCCGGAGGGCACATTGGTCGAAACGTACTGTAGATAATAACGATGAGGACAATGATTCGAATAATCGAAATAATACAAATTATCAAGCCTCATCTAACAAAAAATAACAAGAAACACCTAAAGAAGGCCGGAGGTCACATCAGCCAAAACATTGTGTAGATAATAATAAAGATGAGGAAAATAATCCAAATAATTCAAGTTAAAATTTGTTATATTAAATATCTTTTATCCACAAAACATCTTAGCTTTTTAAATTTTTTGTTAAAAGACCAACTGGCAAATACTTTTTGTTGAGAATACGTAAAAAAAAAAGAAAGTAAATTTGGTTGAGTGCCTTATTGTCAGTATCAGTCGGACAGCGAGATAGTCTATCCTTTTTCGCTAGCATTAGACCAGGGAGATAGTTTTGCTGAGGTTAGTGCACACCTACCGTCAGCTCCCAGATACTTTATCGCACAGATCAGATTATCCAATCTGTGCTACTCATGTGCCGAGTTGGCAGGTACTGGTATCAAACCCGGAACCTTGCGATTCCTAGGCGGATAATTGTTTTTTCTGACGTGGAGTGCCACACCAACCGTCAGCTTTACCACACAGATCAGATTATCCAATCTGTACTACTTGTGCGCTGAGTTGGCAGGGACTGAACCTTATGATTCCTGGGCGGAAGATTTTTTTGTTGAGGTGGAGTGAATCACCTACCATCAGCTCCCAGATGTTTTCAGCACAGATCAGATTATCCAATCTGTGCTACTTGTGCGCTGAGTTGGCAGGGACTGGTATTGCACCCAGAACCTTATGCTTCCTGGGCAGGTCCTCTACCAACTGAGCTAACATTAGATAACATTACTCAAATATCTGCATTATCAATTAAAAATTTTTTTTAAAATCTTACTAATTAACAGAAAACATAAGATAAACTAAAATATGTCATCCAAGAACTATTTCTAAGTTTGGTTGGTTGTTTGGATTTTAGGGTATGCCAACTCTAGTTGGGTTATTTTATGCCTAAGACATCTTGTTTTATTCATTCTTGATGGGTGTTCAAATTTTTTTTAAATTCATTTTTTTCTATTCAACCCATAGAATGGACCCTAACAGGTACTACTATTAATGAATAAGTGCGGAAGTGATGCAAAGTTAGCAGGTGATTATAGCACAGCGGAGGCTTTCAAATTATTTAAGAAAAGGATATCAATATGCAAATTAGCACACTGTAAACCACTATTCCTTGCATGTTATTAGTATGTAGATCCAACAGTATTTATAAGGTATATTTTATCCACGGTGAATGTGATGTCAATAACTAACTTGAGTAGTGATTTAGTTTCGGTTATCTCCATTATAATAAGATATGAGGGTAAGTATGTGTTTATATATGCTGAGGAGGATATGTGCTTAATTGAAGTAATACCTACATATATGTTCAGATGTTAGGCTAAATTCATTAATTATTAACTAATTAATTTTCAAATTAGGTATGACTTCAATTAAGCACAGCTATTTTCAGCCGACAGTATTTGGGAGAATATGTGCTTAATTGAAGTCAGACCTAATTTTTTGAAAGTTCATTAATGGTTAAATTAATTAACCATTAATGAATTAACTTTCAAAAAATTAGGTCTGACTTCAATTAAGCACATATTCTCCCATATATATATATATATATATATATATATATCCCACATTTTAAACTGTTACCTGTGTGATTCAAGGGAAATGCTCTAACTTAGACAATAAAGCAATTCCCTGTCTAATTTGCAACTTAATAGTATTTGTGGTATCAGCATTTAATAATGAAATTTATTGTGTACATTGCTCAGGTGCACCATAACTCTTCAAAGTCTCATGTCAAGTACACAGAATAATGTATTAGTGTCAGGAACATGAACAGTTTACAGTAGTAATATGCATGTATGTGTGTGCGGAGAGGGGCATCAGGTATAGTGTTGGCGGACTACAGGAAGCATGGAGGCTTTGAAAGATTCAGTGTTTTTAGGCAGCCTACAACAGACGCAGGCAGCTTATTCCATGCCTCTGCAACTCTGAGTGTGAAGAAATGTTTCCGAAAGTCTTGTGAGCAGTGCTGTTTTCTGACTTTGTAGGCATGCCCATGTGTTATAAAGATGGAGATCAAAAAAGTGCTCAAGGTTGCTGTTGTTAAGATGATTAATGACCTTATGAGCGTTTATTTGTGTTCTCAGAGATGCTGATAGGTACGCGTCCTGTAAAATTGTATCCATGCATCCCAGTATTTTTATTTTTTCTTCCCTCACCATTTCAAGTTAACTGTAAATACATTTCAATAATTTCTTAGAATCGAATTACACAGGATAGTTTACAAGATAGGAATTAGACAGCTTTAGTTGGGACCCATAAATTTTCACAGGGACTCATTCAAAGCAAATGTGTGTGTGTCCCAGGATGCACTAAATCAAAAAGCTATCAGCATCACTGTGCTCTCCTAGATTTTTATAGTTTATCAAAGGAGGTTACTATTAACTCGGAATTATAGAGTCCTCCCACTTATTTATTTACAATTCTATTAATAATGGAGATTCGCTTCCTGTTTTTGTCTGTAACAAAAATTACGTCACTGCTAACGTCACATTACCCAAAATCATCATAACAGAATAAATACACTGAAAATTTGAACATGCAACATTAGACAGTCCTCATTGTTTTTTTAAAACAAGTTTTAATAAATACATGACTGGTATTATGTCTATATATAGTTTGTTTTATTTTAATACATATTTAAAGTTTACATTTCAAATTGTTTTATTTTTTGATCCTTTAATGAATTTGATGATTTTACTTGCTTAGGGTACAAACTCGCTGACATTGAATTTTTTACTCCCACCCCTCAGTTTCAAAAATCTATTTTTACATTGCCCGGAGGGTGTTTTTTATTTTGTACTAGTAATTATAATATATCTTTTATGTATAGGATCTAATTTTAAGTGTTTAATCAAGTTTATTTAAAAAAATAAACATTTCACTAATTAGTGAAGACTAAAGAATGAGTAAATAATTATTCATTGCTATCATATTTAAATTGAGTAAAAAATCTAACCCTAATTTGCTTCATTTTGGTTTGGTTTGTTTTACAGTATATCAACCTCAGTGCGTCATTCAATGCCTACTAAGTTTTGGTTCGGTTTGTTTTGTTTTACGGCATATAAACCTCAGTGGTCATTTAATGCCAACTAAGTTTTGGTTCGGTTTGTTTTGTTTTACGGCATATAAACCTCAGTGGGTCATTCAATGCCAACTAAGTTTTGGATTTGTAGCAGTAGTTTGGTAGAAAAAATAAAAAAATATGTATGTGTAGATTTTAACTATTGTTCAATTACTCATATTTTTGAGTTCAATCGCACTTCATTTTAATTTCTTTTAATGATAAATGAGTAAAGTCATCAAGACAGTGAGGGAGTCTCTCCCTTTTTCACTAGTGCTAGACCAAGGAGATTGTTTTGGTGTCTGAGGTGGAGAGCCACATCTAGCATTAGCTCCTCACTTTACCGCACAGAACCCTGGGCTACTCATATGAGTTGGCGAGGAGCCGGTATTGAAACCAGAATATTCTGATTCCTAGTTGGATGCTCTACCAACATTTTTCAATTTGTATCATTTTAATTTTTTTTCAGGGAGAGTAGATGGATGTGTACCTTTCCCAAGGTATTAAGTTAAATGCAAACAGCCGATCCAGGATTTGAACTTGAGTCAACGAATCCATTTCCTATGACTCTAAACATAACACCATGTGCCTGCATATATTTTTTTTTATTTTTTTTTTTTTTTCAAATATATGTATGAAAATATGATAAACAATGATTTATTTAGATCACAAATTAAAATGAATTTTGACATTTCTAAATCATGTTGACACATAGATCAAATACCAAAGTAGCACCTAATAATTTTTGTATAGTTATAGGAACATTTTTTTCATCACAGAAATTTTTTTATATTAGTATTTATTTTCCTAACATGTGTGTAATATTGTAAAAAAAATTGAAAAAACACAAGTTTATAAACGAATAATGTTTATTTTGCCTACGCTGCAGTGCTTCAATCTGTTTCGATAGACCTTTATCAGGGCTTCGTTGGTTTAAGGAAAAATAAATTATTACTGAAAATAAAAAGTCTGCAAGCCTCTATTTTTGGTGTGTTGGGCTTCCTTTTTGTCGATCTTAAAATGTGAGGGAAAATTTATTTTTCCTTAAACCAACGAAAGCCCTGATGAAGGTCTACCGAAACAGACTGAAACACTGCAGCGTGGGCGAAATAAACATTAATCGTTTATAAACTTGGGTTTTTCAATTTTTCACAATATTACATACTGTTGGATTCACTTCCATTTTTTTCTTCACACACACACACACACACTGGAGTCCGAGTGACAGCAAGTCTCCAGGTCTCCAGGACTCTTCTGAGTATTATTTTTTTAGTATTATTATTTTTAATTAATTTTTATTTTCTATTATTTATTATATATTTTTTTAATTTTATTATCTTCTATTAATTTATTTTATTATTTATATCTTAACTGGTATTTTCTTTTATACATCATTATACTCTAATGTTTAAATTTAAAATCTTTTTATTTTACTTGTCTATTTATATTTTAATATACTATTCTGTTTTTTCTGTCATGTCACCTTTTTGTCTGTCTGGACACCCTAGAAATCAACTTTGAGATGTATCTCTTTTTTTCATTCACTTCCTGTTTCTATGGTTACACTCCCACACTGTTAAAAAAAATATATATAATTTTTTTTATTATTTTTTTGTTTTTGTTTGAATTTATATATATTCAGCTCTTTGGGTTTTTTTGTGATATGCTTGTTCATAAGTGAATTGTGACCCATCTGATGAGGTGAAAATTTGGGGAGCCGGTTTAAATCAACTTAGATTTATATGGGCCCCAATTTTTGTCGAAATAAATTTATTATGGGATTACTGTATTGAGTTCTTCCTTTATTGATATATATATATATATATATATATATATATATATATATAAGTGAAGAAAGGATGAGTAGGATGTGATTTTTATTACTTATAATAAGTGCCATAATTATTTATGTATAATACGCACTCATAAATTTGAACTACAAAATTCTAGAGAAAAAAAATTTCCTCATGTATAATACTTTTGTATCAGTTAAATTTAACCTAAATTTAACATTTTGTTAGATTTTTCTATTGGTTTGTACTGACTAAAAATAAGTGTTTAAATAGATTACATTACATCTTAAAACACAATGTCTACAGAGAAAACACACTGATATTTCCTCATAAAAATAATTTCACATGATAAAGATAATAAACAAACACACATTCCAGTGAATTTTTTTTTTTTTTTCTGTAAAAATGTAAAACACATTAGTTTGGGTTATTGATATAACTTACTTTCAGTCATCCCATCTCAAATATGGTCAGATATGTGACTGGAACAAAATGTTAATTATATAGTTCTCATATTTGTTTGAGTATTCTTTGCTTCTCTCCTTGTTACTTGGTTAGGCAACCAGTCTAGGAGAAAAACTCTATCAAACCTTAAGAAATTGACCTTGTGTCACATCCTACTCATGCAGAAGGGTTGGTGTGTGTAATATATATATATATATAATATATATATATATATATATATATATATATATATATAATCCACAGACACTGTGTTTCGATATATCACGTCTCTTCAGTGTGGCTAGACATTTGTAAGCTACCTACAGCCGTGATAGAAGCCTGATCGATTCATCATCAGTCAGGCTGCTTAACCACTCAGACATTGTCACCTACAGAACGGGAAGGGGATTTTAACTGATAAATACACACATCTGTATGTATGTAAAGGCTGCCAGGGAGTGCTCCATTGTTTTTATAGGACACTGTGTATATATATATATATATATATATTCAAACAAATTTGGTTAATCATAATGGAATCCTTATTGTTTTGAAGTTTTTTCTTTTTTCTTTCAAGTTTTTTTTAACAATTTATGTAACTATTATCAAGGTTCTTTATTATTATTTTTTTTAATTCTAAATCACATTTACTTAGCTTGTTAGATATATATATTTTTTAAATAAACCACCTGCATTATTTAGCGTTACCTTTTGTCACAAAAACAAAACACTAGTTTAACTCTTAAAGTCCTATACCACCTCATTCCACCCAGCCAGAAGTCACATTCATTTTTCTAATCTACCCCAAACGATAGCCTTTGTTTAAATGTAATATTAAACATATTTAGAAGTCTTTGATTTAAGGGAAATAACAGGTAACTTTAGATGCAAAAGTCATTTTTAACCATTTTTTTTTTATATTCTTATAGGAATGCTCTGGACTTAGAAAATTCTCAACAGGATGTTAAGAGTTAAACAAATAATGAACAGTCTTGACAGTTGTTCAGAAAAGAACTGAAAGTACTTGGTTTAATAATAAAAACTCTTTTTTTGGGGGACAACTCATTAATGACTTTCAAGGTGATAACATCAAAAAGATTGTTAAAAAAAACTTCAAAGAAAAAAATTCAAAACAATAAGAATTCCATTATTTTTAACCATTTTTTTTTTTTTTAATGAAAAGGTGTATATATATTGTTGGCATCCTTTTGATGATTTCTGATTTGCAAAATTCTAACTGATGTAGTTTCAGCTCTGAGCAAAAATCAAACAATCTTTTTGGTACAAATATGTTCAATGTATGTGAAATAATAATAGAAACATTTTTTTGTGATAGGTGCAGTGCCACATCTGGATATTGAGCTTGCTAGGAAAAAAATTCAGAAATCATCAATAACTTAAAAATGGTTGACTTTAAGACTTTTTTGATAACATTTTTGGATTTCTTGGGCAAAAATGCTTTTATAAACCAACTTTTAGTAGTAGGGAAGCTCTGAATTCATTTTACAGACAAAAAAAATTACAAAAAGTCATCATTTTTCACGAACCCCACCAAGCTAAAATTCGACATAACTCCGCCAATTTTTAGAATTTGAAGCTCAAATTTTGGGGATTGTTTAATGTTAACATAGAAAAATTGAAGGGCATGGATGACAATTTTACTTTTTTCTGGATGATTTGACATTGAATTACCCTGTTGTATATATATCATACGGGTCCCGGTTAGCTCAGTCGGTAGAGCGTTCAGCTAGAAACCACAAGGTTCCTAGTTGATACCGGCCCTCGCCAACTCAGCGTATGAGTAGCACAGGGATCTATGCAGTAAAGTAAGGAGCTGATGGTAGGTGTGTGGCGCTCCACCTCAGATGCTAAAACTCCTTGGTCTAGTGCTATTGAAAAGGGGATAGACTCCTCGCTGACTGGCTGATACCAACTTTAGGCTACCCTGTTGACTTTACTTTTTTTTTAATATATATATTATTACAGTAGAAAGGATTTTTAATATTATCAGTCTTACTGTGTCTTTGATCTGAGTTTTGATCTCTTGTTGTACATGAGAACTTCAGATTGATAAGGACATGTTTGTTAAAAAAAAAAGCGTTTGGTGTAGGGGTTATGATACTTGCCTGTCAGCTTGACAGTCCGGTTTCGAATCACGCACAGGGCGGTCTTCCTATCTATAGCTCTGCTGATGAGGCCTAATAGGCCGAAATGTACATACAGAGATTGATTTTTCTCGATTTGTTTAACCTTACATTTAAATAGGCATTCCCACCTAATTAATTATTAATTGATTAACTTTCAAAATTAGGTACGACTTCAATTAACCACATATTCTCCCAAAAATTGTCGGCAAAAAAGCCATATCCAAACACATCGTGTTTACATACTTATCATAAATTTATAAGTGAATGAAACTGATTTTTAAAATGATTCTAGAGAAGCCATAGATTTTATTTGGGAGATGAATTTGTATATGATAAAATGTAGCTTTCATTTCAATTACGTTTTCTAATCAAAAGTCTGTAATTGAATTACTACCAGCTTCATCATACAATACTTTAGATATTGCTAAAATAACAGCTGTCTTATATTAGCAATAAGAGATTAAATTGACATCATCGTTAAAAATGATAATAGAATAATGAACATTTTAAAGAAAGTAATTAATGCAAAGGCGATCTGGAATTTAATATCTTAAAACTAATTAACCGATTTTAGTAGAATATGTGATTACTTATTTGTTTTGTCTTATTTGTTATTACTTATGTGTTTTTGTTTGAGTCAAGGTTTTACATTTCTTTAGTATTAGCTCGGTCGGCAGAGTATCTGCCTAGGATACACAAGGTTCCGAGTGCAATACTGGCCCTCACCAACTTAGCTCATGAGTAGCACAGATTTTTAGCAGAATATATGATTACGTATTGGTTTTTATCACAGAATTAATGTTTTTCACTTTAGTATTAGCTCAGTCGGTAGAGCATCCACTTAGGATACACAAGGTTTTGGGTTTGATACCAGCTCATGAGTAGCACAGATTTTAGCAGAATATATGATTACGTATTGGTTAAAGGGCCTGGTTAGCTCAGTCGGTAGAGCATTCGGCTAGAAACCACAAGGTTCCTAGTTCGATTCCAGCCCTCGCCAACTCAGCGTATGAGTAGCACAGGATCTGTGCGGTAAAGTAAGGAGCTGATGGTAGGTGTGGCGCTCCACTTCAGATGCTAAAACAATCTCCTTGGTCTAGCACTATTGAAAAGGGGATAGACTCCCTCGCTGACTGGCTGATACCGACTTTAGGCCACCCGCCGACTTTACTTACTTTATTAGCTCAGTAGGTAGATCATCTGCCTAGGAACCACAAGGTTTTGGGTTTGATACGAGCTCATGAGTATCACAGATTTTAGCAGAATATATGATTATTTATTTGTTTTATCACAGTCAAGGTTTTTCATTTCTTTAGTATTAGCCCTCATTGGTAGAGCACCTGCTTAAGAACCACAAGGTTCTGGATTTGATATTGGTACTCACCAGCTTAGCTCATGAGTAGCACAGATTTTAGCAGAATATATGATTATTTATTTGTTTTATCACAGTCAAGGTTTTTCATTTCTTTAGTATTAGCCCTCATTGGTAGAGCACCTGCTTAAGAACCACAAGGTTCTGGATTTGATATTGGTACTCACCAGCTTAGCTCATGAGTAGCACAGATTTTAGCAGAATAGGATAGAAGACTATTGTTGGTGATTTCAATTCTCACTGGGTGCCCCATACTTCAGTTCTTGTGTTAAACTAAACTAAGCTTAGAAAATGAGTACTTTGGACACCTCACATGGTGTAATGTTAACAAGCTAAGCTAGAACACCCTTATTAGTAAGTTTAGTTCTCACTGGGTGCCCTATAATTCTGGCCTTGTGAGACTGAACTCTCCAGAATTAGGGCTTTGATTGAAGTATAGTATCTGTTTGATTTGAATTTGGCTCACTGTCCATTTCCTACAATGATAAACATTACACCACAAAAATTTTAATTGATGTATATAAAGCTCTTCTTTCTTTTTTTTTATTAAAAGAAAACATTTTGGTTTGTTTTGTTTTACGGCATATCAACCTCAGTGGGTCATTTAATGCCAATAAAGTTTTGAAAAATCAATTCTTAATGGATAATACAATTTTTTTTATAAATACATTTTCCTATTTAACCCATAGATGAGACCCTAACAGGTACTACCACTCCGTGTCAGAGTGGACCAGGGAGCAATGGTGATGTAGGGGTGCTCCACATTCCCCAAACCTCCAAAACTGGAACCTCACCATCAGATAGAGTTTAACGTCATTCCCAGGACATGTAGACCTGCAGCCACTGTCTTCTAGCACCCATATGATAAAAAGGGGTTGGGGCTTGCCATAAGGGCAATAGGGTTGGGAAAATCATATAGGTGCTAGGGCTTGACGTGACCAGCCGATTGATCAGAGGGGGCCTCTCCAACCGCCCGTCTAGCCCAAGATAGGGCCAAAGTGAAAACGTATTGGTAAAAATATTTTTATGAAGGTATTATCTTTATTAATAATGGAAATTTGGTCTCTTTTTGTCTGTAACCTAAACTATGTCACTGCTTACATCACAGTAATTCTTTCAAATTTTATGAAAAATCAATTAAGTGTCAAATCTTCACAATTTTTTTAGATACTTATACACCTTTTTAGATGAATTTATGTTTAGAATAGTTTCCTAAAATATATTAGGAATTTTTTCTTATCTTCAAGGAGGACACAGAAAAATAATAAAACAAAGCCAACAAGCCAAGTTATTTGTTAGGATTTTGACCCCCCCCCCAATCAAACAGCTCATTGCACCAAAGAGGAAGGTCAAAATAGTCTTATATCTTTGTTACACTAATCTTGTGGACTGGATAATTCTTTTTTTTTTTCTCTCTCACTCTCTGCCCACATGTACACACCAATGTTAAACTGATTATGTATGATATATTGTTCCTGTGAGAAAATATTAAATGTCAATTAAATGAAGGAAAAAATTAAACTAATTAGCAAAAAAAAAAAAAAATACAAGACAACTATTCATGATTTTATATATTATTATATATATATATATATCTTATTATAATGGAGATTGTGTGCTTTTCCGTCTGTAACCGAAACTATATTCCTACTCAAGTCACAATTCTCTTAGTTATTGACATCACATTCTCCATGATTTTATTTTTATCTAAACCTCAATTATTAATAAAATTGTCTTACATTATTAATACTGTTAACTATGTCTACATACTGACAATGCAATTATATTTATATATACAACAAATAGCGCTTTACAATGTGAACGGTAAGGCTAATTTGCATATTAATATAAAAATCGAATTTAATAAATATGTGCTTAGTATATTGATTTCTAACTGTTTGGTTTTATTTTAATGAATATAAGCAAAAATCTCTTCAATGAATCTTAAATGAAATCCATTAACAAGATAAAATAACTGTCATTTTATTCTTCACTTCCTCTTATAACTAAATACTTAAATGAGAAAAAATAACAATGAAAGACGAGAGTGATGGAAGAGTAAGTTTCAGTTGTTCCATTTTTTATCTTTTAAATCTTTTTATCTGTATTCTTATTTAGTTTCATTAGCCTTTCTAATTTAATACATATTTTATTACATTAAAACTTAAATACTTGCACCCGGAGGGTGCATATATTTGCTAGTATATATAATGATAAGAGCAGCAATTTTTAAGCATAGCATAGTCCATAGAGCCTTGGAACCACAAGATTCTGTGTTTGATACTGCCCTCACCAACTCAGTGCCTGAGAAGCACTGATTATGTATATATATATATATATATATATATATATATATATATATATATATATCATCGGGCGGCCTAATGTCGGTATCAGCCAGACAGCGAGGGAGTCTATCTCCTTTTCACTAGGGCTATACCAAGGAGATTGTTATTGCGTCTGAGGTGGAGCACCACACCTACCATCAGCTTCTCACTTTTCCACACAGATCCCTGTGCTACTCATACGCTGAGTTGGTGAGGACCAGTATCGAACTAGGCACCTTGTGGTTTCTAGCAGAACGATCTACCGACTGAGCTAACCCAGCCTCTATATATATATATATATATATATATATATATATATATATATATATATATATAATAAAAAATAAATATATAAAGGTTTTACATATCTATTTATTAGGTGACATAGGAACACTCACAACCATATTGGTTTCATGCGATGCAATCATCAGGTGAAGATGTTTCAAATGTCTTTTGAAACATCTTCACCTGATGATTGCATCGCATGAAACCAATATGGTTGTGAGTGTTCCTTTTTCACCTAATAAATAGATATGTAAAACCTTTATATATTCATTTTATTATATTATATAACAGCTCTATTTTATATTGAGCACTCTACCAATAATACTGCCTTTGGTACGCCATTCCAGCAAAAGCTGAAACAGTGTCCATCTCACACTATATATATATATATATATAGTGGGTATGCTAACAAATTCATTTGTATATTTCATGATGCATTTTTTTTTTTTTTTTTTTTTTTTTTTTTTGTGTCTGAAATTGCAAATCAATCTGCTGCAGATAACTTGATACAACTGCTACTAAAACAACTACTACTATTGATATTTTTTAATTTATGCTTTAAATTACAAAATCGATTTTTTTAATTTTTTTTTTTTTTTACCCACAGTAAATTAATGTAGTAAAAATAAAGTCGGTAGAGTGACCTATTCTCAGTATTAGCCATACAACGAAGGAGTCTATCCTCTTTCCACTAGCGCTAGACCAGAGAGATTTTTTTTTTTTTTTTTTTTTTTCCCGTGTCTGAGTTGGAGCGCCAGACCCACTATCAGCTCCCCATTTTACCACACAGATCCAAACTGTGCTACTCAAACACCCAACTGCCCTTTATATATGTATAGATATAGGTAGATATAGAAGGAATCTCTTCCAGATATTAACCAAATACAACCTTTTTTTTCTTTCCACAACAAAATTGCTTCATATCTCTACCACCCCCTCTGCCACAGGAAGGATGTGACCCAAGGTCAATTTTTGGTAATTTATGAGGAAGTGCGTCCCGGTCTCCTGCCTCAAAAATTGCTACCCAGTGACTATTAAAATAACGACCCAGCTCAGTATATTCAAAACTATCCATCTTCATATCTATCTATCTCAATTTGTTCATATTTATCTATATTACTTTAAATACTAAGATTTTGTTTTTATTCATGTTTGTTTAATGTCTTGTTTTTAGTTTAAATAAACAAGAATTACGACAAAAAAAGATGCGACCAACCCCCAAATACATTTACTTGTCGAAAATATCTATCTATCTTCATCTGTTCATATCTATCTATATCATTTTGTTTGTTTGTTTATCTATCTATCTATTTCAGTCTATTCAAAACTATATATCCATCTTCATATCTAAACAAGAATTATGACAAATTACAATAAATAAACAAGAATTACGACGAGCTGGGGTTGTTATTTTGATAGTCACCGGGTAGCAATTTTTGAGGCAGAAGACCGGGACGCACTTCCTCATAAATTACCAATTTTTAAGTGCAGTTTAACAGGTTTGAATTCAGACCATTTCCTTCTCCTAGACTAATAGGGATGAGTGGTGAGAGATAGTCATGGAAATCTGTGCTGTCAGCATGACATGATCATGATCTTGATGATGATGATGATTTTTGATAAACATTCCTACTTTCACCATATAATCATCATTAGACCTTTTTATTTTTAATAATTTCTTGTATGTATTTACCCAACCCCTCTATATGATCAGCTGAGTTTAACAGATGTAGATTAAGAGTTTTCCTTCTCCTAGACTGGTTGCCATAAAAAAGTTTGCCCTACTATTTACCCATTGTTGGATTCATACCTTTGCCAAGGATATTAGCACTACTAGCAAATATATGCACCCTCCGGGTGCAAGTATTTAAGTTTTAATGTAATAAAATATTGTATTAAATTAGAAAGGCTAATGAAACTAAATAAGAATACAGATAAAAAGATTTGAAACAGGGAGTATAATAAAAGATTTGAAACAGAGGGAGTATAATAAAAAATGGAACAACTGAAACTCTTCCATCATTCTCGTCTTTCATTGTTATTTTTTCTAATTTAAGTATTTAGTTATAAGAGGAAGTAAAGAATAAAATGACAGTTATTTTATCTTGTTAATGGATTTCATTTAAGATTCATTGAAGAGATTTTTGCTTATATTCATTAAAATAAAACCAAACAGTTAGAAATCAATAATACTAAGCACATATTTATTAAATTCGATTTTTTAATATTAATATGCAAATTAGCCTTCCCGTTCACACTGGAAACCGCTATTTTGTTGTATATATAAATATAATTGCATGTTATCAGTATGTAGACATAGTTAACAGTATTAATAATAGAAGACAATTTTATTAATAATTGAGGTTTAGATAAAAATAAAATCGTGGAGAATGTGATGTCAATAACTAAGAGAATTGTGACTTGAGTAGGAATATAGTTTCGGTTACAGACAGAAAAACACACAATCTCCATTATAATAAGATGTGAAATTCAAATAGCCTTGTCCAGGATTTGAACCCTGTTCACCGTGTCCATTTTCTAAGAATAATAACCATTACACCACAAACACATCCTTATTAATAATTCATTTTAGATTAAATTGATTGTTAGAATTCTTCATAATTTAACTTATTTTTTTATTTTTTTTTTTTTGTCTTTGCTGTCGGTCAAGATATACTAAGCTGCTTCAGTATAATCTACCTACAGATTCAATCTTTGGTCCTTTGGGTAACTTCATTTCTCTCCACTCGATTTTTTTAAATCTAAAATCATCCCACAATCTTCTTCATTTAAGATATATATATATATATTTTAAGATATGATATTTATTAGATTTATAATTTAATGATTAATGAGATTTTAAGAATAATTGATAATAATTTAATATATATATTTTAAGATGTAAGATTTATGATATTGGATTTAAGATTTCTGCATCTAAGATATATAAGATATAATCAACTTAATGATTTTTTTATTTTATTTTTAAGCTCAAATTTCTTGTCTTTTTTTTTTTTATTCTTACTATATGAAGGTCATTATTGTTATTGATCCCTGGTTTTCTTTTGTAGATACTATAATTACAATTAGGATCACAGGAGTACAAGCTATTTTGCTATTGTTTCATATCTGTTATCTCTCACAGAGGATTTCTTTGTTTTAAAGAGTACTAGAAGCAGCTACCCAGCATTACCTGGGTAAAGGGAGAGAATCCTGATGTACTGATTTGTTTACTTTTGCGATTTACAAATGCTGAACATTTTTAAGAATTCCAATACTATTTCTATGTATATTTTGATTTTTAAATATCTTTGAATATAAATTAAATCTTCATAATTTTTGCACAAAAAAGCAAGAATCAGTGATATTTAATGTATATATATATATATTTTTACTTTGTCGTTAATTGTTTTATTTTTATATTTTCATCCTGACATACATACACACCAACTGCTATTTATGTATGTAATAGAAGTGGCTACCCAGCATTGCCTGGATAGAGGGGGGGGTGATTTTTTAAAATTTAGTCTAGCAGATCCATTATTACTTATCACAAGTTAGATCCTCGCTGGATGCCCCATAAAAATCCCCATGTAAATATATAAGAATATATTAAAAATTTCAATTCAATAATTTACAATTAAAACAAAATACAATATAAATGAGGTGATTAATTCAATCAATCAATATTATATTTCAAAGCAAAACAAAAAAAAGACATACCAAAAAATTTTTTTTAAATAACACGCTAATGACTTTCCCTTCTGTAACTATACAAATTTTAATTTTTGATTATCTTCCCAAATATAAATAAAATCTTCATTATTTTTGCACAAAAAACAACCTTTAGTGATAGTGAATGTTTATATATATATATTTACTTGTTTTATTTTCGTAGTTTCCTCTATACGTACATATATAGCAATGGCAGAATCTTTACAGATCACCGCCGTCCCTCACAATCCTATAACCCAACCACCAGAACCTTTCCTCTCATGAGCCCTCAAATGACTCCTCAACAAAGTTTGATGAAAAATATGACATAGGAAGGAAGTCATTCCCGTTGTTCAGACTTTGGAGCAGAATTGACCACATGTCTGACATTTGTCCACCCTCCATGTTCTCTCGAATATGACTGGTGTATCCCTTTCGAAGTTGACGCTTGAGGTTTAGACATACATACATACATACATACACATCAACTGCCATTTTTATATACATATATATATGGATAGATAGATTAGACAAGTAAGCACGAGATTCAATAACTGGTGTGGCCAAAATTTCAAGTATTTTTTAATCCATCCATGAATTAAAATTCAACAAAACTCAGACAAAATGAAAGTAACAATGAAATTTTTGCCATATTATGATAAGGAAGGATAAATCACACGTAAAAAAATTATTTTTATTTCACAGTCTTTAAAATAGGAGAATTCTATGAATTAAAATCTGTATCTTTCAAAGTGGTGCATTTTTACCGTTTTTTTTGTCGTTTTTTTTTCTCTTTATTGAAAATATGTTCTTTTTAATAGGATTTATTTCATTGTTATAATTAAGAAATTCCTAGAAAAAATTTTTTATATGTAATATGTGAATATTCAAAAATATTCATTGGAAAATTTTTACCATGAGATATCATAATCAATATATAATTGATACACATGTTTTGAATACTAAAAGTCATGCTGAGAAATTTTTTGCATTTTAACTTGGCTGGTTTTATGGCATATCAAACCTTGCTGGGTTATTTAATGCTGAAGTCAGTTTTTTTTCTTTTTTAAGCATTATGGTTTCAAGTAATTAATAGGAATCATTTTTAATCAACCATAGCTGCAAGCAAGAATTTTATATATATATATATATATATATATATATATATATATATATATATATATATATATATATAGTTATTTTGTTTTACGTCTTTTTTTTTCTCCTTTTCTTTTTTCTCTATTGAAAATATGTTGTTTTTGTTTAATAGGATTTATTTCATTGTTATAATTAAGAAATTCATAATTCTTTTTTTATATGTAAATTTAGGCTCTGTTCTTCAGGAAAAATTTAAGATATTTGACAATTTACAATTGGGTTGGGTAAATATATACTATATATAATATAATATAATATATATATAATATATATATATATATATATATATATATATATATGTGAGAGTTTTATAATTTGCTTGAAGCATTGTGTATATATTGGTTTGGAGGTTGATTTTGAAGGCTATCACAATGCAGTGTAAAGAAAAAATATAAAATAACAATGGTGTTGTTTGTTAACCTGTAATTTATTCTTGATATTTCAAGATAAAATCTCTTTTTCAGAAGAACACTGGAACTGAAGTCGTTGTTGTCTTGTTATGGCATTTCTAGTTAAATGAAATTTTTAATTTTTTTAAATTTTAATTTTTTAAAATTTCATTTAACTAGAAATGCCATAACAAGACAACAATGACTTCAGTTCCAGTGTTCCAATATCAAGAATAAATTACAGGTTAACAAACAACACCATTGTTACCTTATTATATTTTTTCTTTACACCTGCATTGTGATAGCCTTCAAAATCAGCTTCCAAACCAATATATTTATTTATTTATTAATTTTACTCATACATAAATACATACATAATATATACTTTTATATATATATATATACATACATACATACATACATACATAAATCAAATTGAATTTCGCATTGTAGCACTTTCTATTTGTGTTGTGAATATTTTTCTTTTTACAGAATTCATTGAGCTATTTGTATCATGAGCAGGACCTGTGGATATACCACAGTATGATGATTTATTACAATGTTTATGTTTACTTAAGAGCTATTACGAAAAGTTCAATATGTAAAAGAGTATAATAATCTTGATTTAACTCCCTCACTGTTTTTCTTTCTTTCCTTCTTTTCATTGTTTGATTGAAGCAGATTAGCATTATCGCTTCCACATGCTCACCATCTCTTTCCCTACTCTCTTTCTTTATTTTTTATTATATTTTTTCTATGTGGCATGTCATTTTTCTTCTTTTCTTTATAATAAAAACGGAGTGGTCTATTATTTACCTGAGGTGATAACATTCATAAGAAATAAGAATTTGACAGATAAATGACACCAGATAATCAGGATTTACATTTTTGCATTTCATCTTGGACAATTTTGACAGTTTTATTTTTAACCAGTGGGTGTTGCAAAATGATAACGGTCACACAGGAACACAATTATATATATATATATATATATATATATATATATTTAGATTGGTTATTTTCACCCAAGTCCTGTAACATTTTTTTTTTTTTTTAATTTTTTTTTATACTGCATTAGATTGGTCAATATCTTTTTTTTATTTCTTTTTTTCATTTCTAATTTGTTTTCCTGGCCATAAAAGCTTATGCGTTTGTTGTTGTTTTTTTTTTTTTATTATTTTTTTTGCTAATAATATTAAGATAAAATAGCATATCAATTAAATAATTTGATTGATTAAGTTTAATATCTGTCTGAATCTCATGTATTAGATTCTAATAAATCTCCTTGGTTAAAACAGCATAAAAATGAATCCCACATAGGAGACCAACATCATCATGACTTGGTTTCATGGACAAAGATTAAAGGGGTGGTCCTCTTACATACTCTTTTATTTTTTGGGAGAATATGTGCATAATTTGAAAATTAATTAGTTGATAATTAATGAATTAGGCAAGCATATTTGTTCAAATGTAAGGTGTAAACAAATAGAGAAAAAGTTGATCTCTGTATGTACATTTCAGCATATTATGCCTCATCAGCAGAGTTATAGACAGTTTGTTACTTTCATACTCTTTTATATAGACTTACCTTATTTCTTCAGAATCCTGTGTCCAGATACAAGAGTATGACCTGGGCCAGAACCTATCGCTCAAATTTTTGTTTGTTCAACAGGGCAAAATGCATTTTTACTATTAATGACTCATTTACTGACCAATTAATGCCAATAAATACTTTCATCCACCACCTTTTGCAACAGCTTATGCCAGAATGCCACACATACTCTGTTTTCTGTCCCACTTAAAACCCTAGGCTTTTCTTATAGGTGATACTATATCTAATCTTTTCTATTTTTGTTCAATACTATTCACTATTAGAATTAAGAAAAAACAAACTACTAAATATTTGAGATAAACCGAGGGACATGAATATCCATTTTAATTCTATTAACACTGAATCATTTTTTAAAACCTACCAAAAATAAGGAATATGAATATCCATTTCAGTCACTGTATCCTCTGACCTTCCTCAGATGTTCCCTTGTGTATCCGAATATAATAATGATGCATCATTAACACTAATTCTTTTTTTTTTTTTTTTTAATATTTATTGAGAATATCCATTTAAATTCTATTAATACTAGTTCATTTTTTTTTTTTAAATAACAAATATAAGGAACATAAATATCCATTTTAATTGATTAATACTAATTCTTTAATAAATGAATTACCAAATATTTGTTGAGAATATTTTTTAATTCTATTACAACTAATTCATTTTTTTTAAAATTAATATTTCTTGAGAATCCATTTTAATTCTATTACAACTAATTCATTTAAATTACCTAATATTTCTTGAGAATCCATTTTAATTCTATTACAACTAATTCATTTTTTTAGAATCCATTTTAATTCTATTAAAACTAATTCATTTAAAAAATAATTACCTAATATTTCTTGAGAATTCATTTTAATTCTATTAAATCTAATTCATTTAAAAAAATAATTACCTAATATTTCTTGAGAATCCATTTTAATTCTATTAAAACGAATTCATTTAAAAAAAAAACTTACCTAATATTTATTGAGAATCCATTTTAATTCTATTAAAACTAATTCATTTAAAAAAATAATTACCTAATATTTCTTGAGAATTCATTTTAATTCTATTAAATCTAATTCATTTAAAGAAATAATTACCTAATATTTCTTGAGAATCCATTTTAATTCTATTAAAACGAATTCATTTAAAAAAAAAATTACCTAATATTTATTGAGTCTATCCATTCTAATTTTATTAGCACCACTTTTTTAATATATTAATATCTAATAATTTTTTTTTTGTTTTTTTTTTGTAGGTGAAAATGGAAGGATTCCATAAACTCCATGATGACCTGGAGAAGGTCATTGAAAAAGAGGACTCAAACAGTTCCGTAACTACGGATTCGGATGAGGCCAAACATGAGTTCCGTACATTCCGGGAACGAGTTATCCACCTGATTCACACCAATAAATTCCAAATTGCAGTTATATGCCTTGTCTTCCTCGACTGCCTCCTTGTGATATCAGAACTGCTGCTTGACTTACAAGTCCTCCAAGTACACAACTATGAAAAAATGGTTGTCGCCTTCATCCTCCATTATGCCAGCCTTGCTATACTCGGGATATTTTTAATTGAGATTGCTATCAGATTGTATGCTTTGCGCCTTGACTTTTTCAGACACAAAATGGAAATGTTTGACGCTGTTGTTGTAATTGTGTCTTTTGTATTAGATATTGTTTTCAGACAGAGAGAAGGTCCCGAGAATGGTGTTGGCTTATTAATTGTACTCAGATTATGGAGAGTGACTAGAATACTTAACGGTAAGTTTGATTTAATGTTAATACAGTCACTGATGAATAACTTTAATGTTTCGGACTGTTGTCCTCATCTTTATTGCGGTATGTATAAACACATTTTGGCCACTGTATTTAATTATAATATGAATAGTAAAACAAATTTGAACCGGAAACTGGTGGTTAAATTTGGTCCACTCGTCTCTACATCTACTGGGTAATCTGCAGCAAAGTGTCAGCATGCAAGGTTTTGGGGACCGCTTGCGTACTTCCTATTTCAATGATTTATTATTATTATATATTATATATTATTTCTTTTTCTTATACATATACATTTTATATATATATTATGCATACTAGCAAATATATGCACCCTCCGGGTGCAAGTATTTAAGTTTTAATGTAATAAAATATTATATTAAATTAGAAAGGCTAATGAAACTAAAACCCTCGTCTTTCATTGTTATTTTTTCTAATTTAAGTATTTAGTTAAAAGAGGAAGTAAAGAATAAAATGACAGTTATTTTTTTTTTGTTAAAGGATTTCATTTAAGATTCATTGAAGAGATTTTTGCTTATATTCATTAGAATAAAACCAAACAGTTAGAAATCAATAATACTAAGCACATATTTATTAAAATCACATTTATAATATCAATATGCAAATTAACCTTCCCATTCACACTGTACACCGCTATTTTGTTGTATATATAAATACAATTACATGTTATTAATATGTAGATATGGTTAACAGTATTAATAATGTAAAACAATTTTATTAATAATTGAGGTTTAAATAAAAATAAAATCATTGAGAATATGATGTCAATAACCTAGGGAATTATGACCTGAGTTGTAATGTAGTTTCGGTTACAGACAGAAAAACACACAATCTTCATTATAATAGGATATATATACTTTAATGTATGGTGCTGAAGCTTGGACATTTTACCGCAAGCACATAAACCAACTTGATGCATTTCACATGCGTTGTCTTCGTGTCATTTGCGGTATAAAATGGGATGACAAAGTAAAAAATAGCACAATTTTAAAAAGATGTGATATTGCTGGCATAGAAACCCTACTAGCCAAATTTCAACTTAGGTGGGCTGGTCATGTTGTCCATATGAATGAGGACAGGCTTCCAAAAAAGTTTTTATACGGGCAACTACCAAATGCTAAGCGTTCCATTGGACGTCCTCTCTTACGCTACAAGGACAAATTGAAGGACAATTTGAAACGCCTCGATATTGACCTGAGTGCTTGGGAAGATCTAGCATCGGATCGGAAGGAATGGCGTAAGACCTGTTTCGCTAAACTAAAGAGCTTTGAACAAAATAGACTGAAGCATAGAGATCGGCTCCGCATAACTTTAAAAGAAAAACATTTAACTCCTGCCTTGGATCATTTCGTTTGTCAGTGTGGCTTCATGGCTTGCAGCGGGGTTGGGCTGCTGTCACACTCAAGGAAACATGAAATGTCTTCTTGACAGCATGCACAACATGGGAGGAATCAAATCACTCACTGCTGACCCTCATATATTGTTCTCGATAGGAGAGTCCACCATTATGAATATGTGTTATTTCTTTTTCTTATACATATACATTATATATATATATTATGCATATATATTATTTCTTTTTCTTATACATATACATTTTAATTATATATCTTATACATATATATTATTTCTTTTTCTTATACATATACATTTTACATATATATTATTTCTTTTTCTTATAGATATACATTTTATATATATATTATGCATATATATTTCTTTTTCTTATACATATACATTTTACATATATATTATGCATATATATTTCTTTTTCTTATACATATACATTTTATATATATATTATGCATATATATTTCTTTTTCTTATACATATTCATTTTATATATATCTTATGCATATATATTATTTCTTTTTCTTACACACACACACACACACACACATACATACATACATACATATATGTATATATATGTGTATATATGTATGTATGTATATATATATATATATATATATATATATATATATATATTATACATATATATATATATATATATAGAAAGCTCTAACCACATCAGTGTGGATATGCCAATCCTACATTGTGACATCAAACCGACAAAGTCTGGTGGTATCGTGAGATACTGCTGGGCGCTCTGGGATAGTGGTAATGATGCTTCTGGCCCGAAACCATTGCTGAAGTCATCATCTGATGAAGGCTTTGTTAGTTGCAATGTTACTGCGTAAATAGTAGTCATTGGATGAAGATTATATATCATTTCTTGTTCTTATACATTTTATATATATCTTATGATGCATATATATTATTTCTTTTTCTTTATTTCTATTACCAGGTATAATCTTGTCCGTGAAGAAACAGGCTGACAAGAAACTCCAACGTGAACGTCGACTTAGAGAAGCTTGTGAACAAGAATTATCAAAATTCCGAGAATATTGCTCAGCTCAAGAAGGCGAAATCGAACTTCTTCAAGGGCTGCTGCGCAAACACGGAATTACAGACGCTGAAAAGCACGACCAGCCTCCCCCAGCCAGTATTATTGCCGTGGTAGCGGAGGTCAATACCGTGGACCAGCAGATTATCAAAAACGGCTGCGGTGGGGTTGTCGGGGGCGGAAATGGCAACATTAGCGTAGGCATTAACACTCACACTGGTACTATGCACCCAGCCGCACCAGCAAACAACAACAACAATAACAACAACAATAACACAAACAATGCTGGCACGAACACAAATATAAGCATTAGTAGTATGGTACCCCCAGATAATACTAGGTCCCCCTCAAGAACTGCTTTGACTATGAACTCTGTTATATTGGCAACAACAACAACACCTGCAACTATACCAACAACAATAACAACAACTACAAGTACTATTCCTACTGTTACTACAATAGATAAATCAACTAAAACTAACCAAGACCAAGGAAGTTAAAATATTGAGTTGTATGTGTAGTACAGGGTTGGGTGGGGGGATCGGGGTTGAGGATATACCTACATTATTGTACTAACCGTACTTCCATATTTCTGCTAAATGATGATAAATTTAAAAAAAAAAAAAAGAAAAGAAATGCCCCTTGCACAGCAAGAAACATGGAATTTGGTCTCAACACAGCTGATATACTTAAATCCTGACCAGATGAATTATTTTTTTTTTTTTTTTTTTAGCTTTTTCTTTAAAAATTTTTTTTTTTTTTTTTTTTTTTTTTTTTTTTTTAAATCTTTGTCATGATTTTATTTTTAACTTTCTTCATGTATATTTGTCTTCCAAAAAGGTTTTTTTTATTTATTTTTCATCTCCAAATCATTTTTATATTTTTTGCGACTGATGATAATTTTTTTTTTTTTTTTTTTTTTTAATATAAATTTTGGTAATATTATTTATTATTCATTTTTTAACATTTGCTTCTTTTTTTTCTTCTTTTTTCTTTGCATTCAACATTTAAATATTTTCATTCAATTGTATTATGATTATATTTCATAATTTTTTGTATATATATATATATATATATATATATATATATATATATATCTTTAGTCTGTACTTCACATTAATCAAAAGCAGTTTTTTTCCTTGGATAAATAACAAACCTATTTTTCCATACATAAAAATAGAATTATATGTTTGTGTGTGTGTGTATATATATATACATATATATGCTGATGAGGCCTAATAGGCCAAAATGTACATACAGAGATTGATTTTTCTCGATTTGTTTAGCCATACATTTAAATAATTAATTTTCAAAATTATGTACGACTCCAATTAAGCACATATTCTCCCAAAAATTGTTGGCAAAAAAGCCATATCCAAACACATCGTGTTTACATACTTATCATATCGTCATGTAATAAAAGTCACTACAAGAGGAATATTAACCTACTCTAAACAAATCGTAAAATCTAAGAAGTCCGTTTGGTGTAGGGGTTATGGTACCTGCCTGTCAGCTTGACAGTCCATATACATATATATATATATATATATATATATATTGATAGTGTAGTTTGCTATATCTATAAATAAAGTGCTTAAAATCAGGGATAGAGCATATATATATCTTAGTAAGTGTGACATAAGGTCAACAGCGCTTGGTAACTGTCAATTTTTTGCCTATGCATTCATCCACTTGTTCTGACAAATTTATAGGCTAGAAACTGATAGTTACCAAATACCGTTGACTTTATGTCTATGCTACACTAACTTAGATATGTATTGTTTTTTTTTTGTTTTTGTTTTTTCTTGGAGAGAAGGACTTATTGGTCCAGGTTAAAAGCCAAACTTCTTTTTATTTTTCTGATGAAAAAAAATTAAGAGTCAAAATTTTGACTGTCAAGAAAAAAGAATTAACTGAATAGGTAGGAATAATGAATGAATATAAAACATGCTCAATACACATGCAGAATTGGGTTAGAAAACCAATAATAGCCTTTATTATTATTATTATAGTATAGTATAGTATATTATTATCATATTGTTCAGAATTATTATAGTATATTACAGTACATATACATATATATATATATACACACACACACACAAACAACTTCCATTTGTTGCATATTGAAAATTAATGATAAATTCCTTATTTTATTTATTTCAATTGAATTGTTTCTTTTGTATGTTTATATTCGTTATCTTTCATGATTACTGAGAAAAATGCAATTAAAAAAAAGAAAAAGAAATCTTTTATTTATTACATACATAAAAGACATACAATCTTACACTCCTATGATAATATACACTAATTATTTTGAGAAGCTACTTGTTAAATATAACTTTGCAAATTTTTCTAAGTCCAACATTTGCCTTGTGTAATGCTAAATAATTTTTGCAAAACACAAACTGAATACACATTTTTCTCTATTTGGAGAGCCCGAATGATCTCCCCCATAACAATCTTCTTTTTTTCTTTTTTTTTTTTTTTTTTTTTTCTTTTTTTTTTTCATATATAAATAATAGATCCATATATTTTATATTCACAATAATCTATTTTCTTACTTACCAAAATTACTTTAAAACTATGAATATTCTTTATTTGCATCCAAGAAAAAAACAAAAAACAAAAAATTGCTTTTGATTTTTTTTTTTTTTTTTTTTTTAATTTATTTTTGTTATTATTTTTATTTAGTATAGAAGTGAATACACTTCTAAAAGTCATAGTCCAGGTTAAATGTGCGGTAAGGATAACCCCAAGCTAAACTTTTTTAGACCTTATTTTTCTGATATAAGTATCATTGGGGAACAAGAGATGTTACTTCTGCTTGTGTGGAAAGGTTGAGTAGATACATATATATAAAGTTCTTATTTTTTCTTGTCCATTATTATTATTATTATTATTATTATTATTATTATTATTATTATTAGTCCAGGTTAAAAGCCAAACTTTTTTAGACCAAATCTTTCTGATACAAGTATTGGGAACGAGAAAGTTTTTTTTTTTTTTCTTCATGCTTGTGTAGAGAGGTTGGGTAGATACTTATATATAAAGTTCCTATTCCTTTCTAGTTTGTTATTATTATTATTAGTCCTGCTTAAAAGTGTGGTAATGATAACCCAAAGCCAAACTTTTTAGACCTAATTTTTCTGATGAAGGTATTATTGTGGAACAAGAAAAGTTATTTCCTGCTTGTGTGGAGGGGTTGGGTAGATAATTATATATAAAGTTCCTATTCTTTTGTAGTCCGTCATTTTTATTATTATTAGTCCAGGTTAAAAGTGCGGTAAGGATTAACCCAAAGCCACACTTTTTTAGACCTTTTTTTCTGATAAAGGTATCATTGTGGAACAAGAGAAGTTATTTCCTGCTTGTGTGGAGGGGTTGGGTAGATACTTATAAAGTTCTTATTCCTTTTTAATTCGTTATTATTATTAGTCCAGGTTAATAGTGCGGTAAGATAACCCCCGAGGCAAACTTTTTTAAACCTTAGTTTTCTGATCAAGGTATCATTGTGGAATGAGAAAAGTTCAAATCTGTTAAAAAAAATTACCTTGTATCACATCCTGCTCATGGCAGAGGTGTTTGGTAGATACCTATATATAAAGACATTCCTTTCTAGTTTTATTATTATTATTATTAATAATAGTAGTAGTAGTAGTAGTCCAGGTTAATAGTGCAGTAAGAATAACCCAAACCCAAACTTTTTTAGATTTTATTTTCCAGTGCAGTTACAATTGCTGTATAATGAGATACAAGTGAAACCCAACCTGGGATAAGAAGCAAAATGTAACGCAGATTATTCTACCTAATGGCGCCGTTTTTAAACGATTGGATTATTTACCATAATTACCAGAAAGTCTTTCTCTATTTGCAACATGGCATTTTACAAGTTATTCTTGCTAAAACTTTTTTCGTATCTGTATTATCTATTATTATACTAAAGTTGAGCTACTCACTTTTGGTTCCCTAAGGCTTTTTTCCTATTGAGCTTAATGACACAAAACACATCTCAAAATTAAATTTGTTTTGTAAAAACACAGATTTTTTTTAAAAAAATCCCCGATTGCTTGTCAACAACCATTTTAATTTCTTAGCTTTTAAATTGACGAAATAATATTATCCTGTGATTTTTTTTTTTTTTTTTTTTTTTTTTTTTTTCAACAATCTAACTTGAGCTCAATGGGTGATCCAACGGGTCACGTCTTTTCTAGTTGATGCCTAAATTGGAAAAAATAAGGTCTAAAAAAAAGTTTGGTTTTGGGTTACCTATAATTAAAAAAAAAAAGTAAAAGAATGGCCTATTGTGAGTATCAAAACTATAAACATAAGTTATGTTTTTTTTTTTTTTTGTAGTAACTAAAGTCACAGAGTGGTCTATTGCTGGTGTAAGATTCAAAGTTATAACAAAGTCACAACTAGTTGAAACATAACAAACTCCGACACATTTGTGAGACAAAACATTTTATATTGATAACAGCACAAGAATATAACAAGATACATAAAATACAAGACAGTGTACATAAACATATATACATCAAAGGACTGGAGCGTCCGTACATAAGATCACTTACTAAGAGGAGGGGGGCAAAGCCCCGCCGAGAAAGGGGTAGACAGTAGGCTAACCCATGTGCTCGTTCCGGAGATGTAGCTAAAAGAGGAAGAAGCGTTTTGAATGAACGCGCTTAAGTACTCTGTGCATAAGTAGCACAGCTTGGGTAATCTGATCTGTGTGGTCTTCCTGGTCTAGTGCTAGCGTAAAGGCAATAGACTCTTTTGCAGTCTGGCTGATACCAGTGTAGGGAATTATCTTCCTTTTGCCGGAAGAGTTATCTCCTCGCTGCGTTGCTGTTTGTTCCCACTATACGTCAGGATATTATTGTGAGAACCATCTACTTATTGTTAAGTATCTGGCCACCATCCTTGGCCAGTTGTAAAGAACTTAAAGTAAATAAGTAAGTCCCAAGTTATAGAATCCTTTGGTAAGTGAATAAGTCCTGTGATATAGAATCCTTCGGTAAGTGAATAAGTGGTAAGTGAATAAGTCCTGTAATATAGAATCCTATGGTCCGTCGTCCAAGAAGATCCAAGTAGTAATGCTTAGGTATGACCAGAAAAGGCCAATATGAATAATAATATCAGCAGCAGAGCACTGCCAGTGATTGGACAAGAAGTTGGTTACATGATTGTTGGCAAGTCTATAAGTAGAAGCGGACATCTGGCACACACCTTTATATCACAAAAATTTCAACACTTACAACCTCAATTCTTAACACTCTGTGGCAAAGTACTTTATTGTTAGCGCAGACCCTTATTTGGGTGTTCTGTTGTGGACTAGCCGATCTTACCTTTTCTTAGAGAGTAAATGAACTGGTCTAAGACTACTTGTGTACTGCTGTTTAGAGCAGCTGGCAGATCATTACAAGAACCGTCTACTATAGACCTCAATTCTTAGCACTCTGTTGCCAAATACTTTATTGTTAGCACAAACACTTATTTGAATGTACTAGTATACCAAAACATTTTATATTCTAGTATACCACAGATTCTTAGGTGGATTGCTCTTCTGACTGAACTAGATCGGCTCTTTACAAGTAATTCTTGATAAAAATTTCTTCTATCTATCTATCTATCTATCTATCTATATAGATATATAAAGGGATTGACGCAATTTTTAACCTGCCACCCATGAGCTTCGGTTTGTGGGTGGTCCCACATTAATAGGGCCTTTGTGCCTAACCCATACAAGTGGGGTACGAGGTAAATACAATCTATAGATATATAAAGGGCAGTTGGTGTGTGTGTGTGTGTATGTATGTATGATGACTGCAAAA
>CM042179.1:8714421-8724421 GCA_023376005.1 Doryteuthis pealeii | reverse complement strand
AAGCTTTAGTAACGATAAATTAGAACCATAATATTTTATTTTAGATTTTAAAACTGCTCTGCTAATTTAGCATTAAGCACTTTTATATGCAAACACTTTTCATATTTGCTATTATCCATTATATTATGTTATATATATATATATATATATTGTGTGTGTGTGTAGGTGAGAAAAGTGGAAATGAATCCAACAGTATGTTGAGAAACTAGTGAAAGTGAAAGTTAGAAAAAAAAAGTATGATATACTGATATTCAATAAAATGTACTGAAACTAAGGGTTTCGATTAAGATTTGCATTATTTGTCTGAATTTTTTAGATGAGACTTGATAATTATGCCATGAAGGCTCCTGAGTTCGACAAGAAACATCTGATTATGGCCAGAGCCAAAACATCATGTATATAACAATGAAAATGAGGACTACAGTCCAAATAATACAAGATTCACATTGTTATGAAGTAATGTCTTTCACTGAAAAGAAACTGACATCAACAGATGATATTTGTTACCTTTAGGAAGATTAGAAACACATAACAAACACATATTTATTTTAAATATCTGTTTTGTAGGTACCACCAAAATAGGTCACATGATCAGTTTAAGCAATATTGAAGGAAGAAAATTTAAAAAAATCTCTCTCAAAAAAATAACGAACATAAAGAGTTGTTACAAAGATAAACAGTTAATTCAAAGATCAAATTATCTCATTTGGAAAAAATTATTCACTGTTATCTTGAAAAATAAGTAAAACAGTCTGTTTTTTTTGTTTTTTTTTTACAACAGGGTCAGTTTCTTTATTGATATTTTTTAGCAGAATTCTGTATTCATGTTTCTTTTACTAAAAACACTCCCGTATAGAAACTTATGATATAGTTATTCAGACTTTTATCTTTATAGAAAAAAAGTAAAAATCGTTTTTTTATGGGTTCATTTTTTCATATTTCATAAAATAAAATGGGGTGGGGTAGATCTCGTAAAAAAATATTTCCCCCTAATATATTTTAGGAAAATCCCATTTTAAACATATTTTCATCAAAAGGTAAGTAATTATAGAAATTTTCGTGAAAATCAGACCATTAATTGATTTTTCATAGAATTTTTTAAAAAGCCTCTAGTCATAACTTGTTTTTGGCTACGTTAAATTTCAATTGATTTAACAGTGTGAAAATGTAAACATTGTTTTCATTCATAATTTTCATTTCCATAAGCTGAAACTTATTATTATTTTTTATTTTTATTTTTATTTATTTTTTTTTAATCATCAGGAGCTTTTTTAAAATCGTTCTTCTTCAAATGGACAAAAAAATTTCAAAATAATATTAACCTTTATGCAAGTTTCATTGTATTAAATATAGGGGGGTGGGGTAAATTTCATAGGGAAAATTGGAGGTCCGTAGTGTTTTGATAATGTGAATCTTAATCGAAAAAACTCATGTTGGTACATTTTGTCAAATATCAATAAATCCTCCTTGTTTTTTCACCCTCACTCATTTCTCAACATATACATATATGTGTGTGTGTGTGTATGTTACCTATTGGCATCTGACAACATTGTTTCAGGCCCAAATATTTAAAAAAAAATGTGTTCCTCAAAAAAGTTTACTTTACAAATGCCCTCACTGAGGTTTTCTACACATTGGTATTGTCTTAAAAATAAACACTGAAATATGCATCAATGGATGACTAGCATTTTTCACTAATAGATATATCCTATACATATACACCCACAAACTAACAAAAGTTTTTTTTTATAAAAAAAAAAAAAAGAAAGAACAAAACGGGCTTCCATAATACTTTGCATATACGCTTTGCCCTCATATGATAAGTCAGTGATGCTGATAGCTTTTTGATTTAGTTTGTCCTGGGATGCACATATTTGCTTTGAATGAGGGGGGGGGGAGATTTATGAGTCCCAACTAAAGCCACCTAACTCCTACCTTGCAACCTATCCTGTGTAATTCATTTCTAAAAAAAAAAAACTATTGAAATGTATTTACCGTTAGCTTGAAATGGTGAGGGAACAAAAAAGAAAAACACTGGGATGAAGGGATACGATTTTACTGCGTCCTTTTAGATTTTTGTGCATCAGGGATGCAGGACGCGTACCTATCAGCATCTCTGATTAGTTAACATCTATATTCTATCTATCTCTGTATTTTTTTTTTTTTTTCAGCAAGATTTACATACTACATTTTGTTTGTTGCTGATTCTTCACTGTGATCCATTATCTAAAAATTTTCAACTTCCTTCCAGCAAAACAGTATCAAGTTTAGGCTTCATAAATTTATAGCTATAAAAAAAAGATTCATGAATTTAAAAAGGTTTCTTAAATTTACAGCTATAAAAAAAATCATTAACTCTTAACATCCTATAACGCCTCATTCCACCCGGCTGGAAGTCTTTCATTTTCCTAATCTACCCCAAACGATAGCCTTTGTTTAAATGTAATATTAAACATATTTAGAGGTCTTTGATTTGGGGGAAAATACAGGTAACTTTAAATGAAAAGGAAATTTTTAGCCATTTTTTGATACATCCTAAAAGCGATAGGGCTCTGGATTTAGAAAATTCTCAACAGGATGTTAAGAGTTAAAGATAGAAATTCTTTGATTGATTAGAAAAAAAAAAAAGATTAAGTGGTGCTCAGTGGTTCTCATTTTGCTCTTTTTATATTTTTTTATCTTTAGGTTAGAACAAAATAAATGGCCGTTTCTACATTGCAATTTTTATTTTTCTGATGCATTTCTTTCTGTTTATGTACACACATATAAGGTGTATCAAAGAAGTATCAAGATTGAAGCTGTAGGAAGATAGGAATGAACAATGAATGTAATATTAGTTTTTTTTTCAGAATACAATCTGTGTCAAAAAGTACAGATTTTTGTATTTACCAAGATAGAAATGAAGAATGAATGGAACGTTAATTTTTCAGAATACAAGGTGTGTCAAATGTAAGAAGATAGGAATGAACAATGAATGTAACATTAGTTTTTTTTTTACAATCTGTGTCAAAAAGTACAGATTTTAAAGCTGTATTTACCAAGATAGAAATGAAGAATGAATGGAACGTTAATTTTTCAGAATACAAGGTGTGTCAAAAAAGTATCAAGATTGAAACTGTAGGAAGATAGGAATGAACAATGAATGTAACATTAGTTTGTTTTTTTTTTCTCAGAATACAAGGTGTGTCAAAAAGTACAGATTTTAAAGCTGTATTTACCAAGATAGAAATGAAGAATGAATGGAATGTTAATTTTTCAGAATACAAGGTGTGTCAAAACGTACCAAAAATCTCAATACTTTTTTGACACACCTTGTATATATAAAATACTAGAATCAGCTACCTGTCGTTACCTGGGTAGAGGGAGGATAATAAAAAGTTAGTCTTGCAGATCCATTGATTACTTACATAATTGATTTATGTTTTAATTACGAACACACCCAATGACTTTCCCTTCTCTTACTATTCAAATCCTAATTTCTAAATATCTTTCCAGATATAAATAAAATCTTCATTATTTTTGCACAAAAAGTAAGCTCTGGCAGTGATGGGGGGAAAATTTACAATTTCAATTCTAGTTATAATATTTCATTCGTTTTGTATAAAATGACAATCTTTTCTGTTTTAAATATTGAAATTGCTAAATTTTCTAACCAATTTCTAGGCTAAATGTTGTGAAAATGAGGATTTTTGGTGCATTTTAGCAGACGATCTTTTAATGCTATTTCCTCAAAAAAATGGTGCAAGTGAAGAGATCTAGTTTTTGGTATCAGTATTCATTATACCAACACACAACTTTCGCTGTTTGAGAGAATTTGATTTTTTTTTTTTAAAGTGAAAAATCAACCTACCCTAGTGAACAGTTATCTTGTTACAGGATAACCAAAGACATCATACTTTACAAACTGAGACAGTTTAAGCATGGAGGTCCTTTTCCACTCTCCCTTTTCATGGAATCTCCTCACCATTTATAACTTTTCAAAGCCTTAGATACATATGTGTCAGCAGATGTACTTAATGTGGACCATTACGGTAAAGTTACACTGAAAACTTCCTGCTAGATCACTGAAGTTAAGCAGTGATGTGCCTGTTCAATATTTAATTGAGTGACCACTTAAGCAACAGCAAGTACTGTAAACAACCTAGTTCTTTGTTTATCAAAATGACTTGATAAAGTATTAAATGAGCCTAAAATGGTTGAAATGCCGCAATAAATTATCTATCTGTTACAATCGTCATGCTGAAAGCAGCAGTTCCTGATAAATTACCGAAGTTAAACAGCAATGAGCCTGCTCAGTACTTAATTAGGTGACCACTTTGGCAATAGCAGGTATGGCAAGCAACCTGAGTCCTTTGTTTATGAAAATGACTTAAGGCATTAAATGACCCAAAAGAGGGTTGATATGCTGTAAAACAAACCAATCAACTCTCTCTCTCTCTCTCTCTCTCTCTCTCTCTCTCTCTCTCTCTCTCTCTCTTGAAGTTAAGCAGTGATGAGCCTGTTCAATACTTAATTAGGTGACCCTGTAAGCAACCTGAGTCCTTTGTTTATCAAAATGACTTGACTCAGCATTAAATTACCCAAAAAGGGTTGACATGCCATAAAAGAATACAACCAACCAACCAACCAATGTGGACTAAGTTAAAAATGCCTTCTGGCACTTTGTCAATTCCCATAACGCCCATATCTATCTTGAATAAATTTACTGCTAGAATATTGGCAACATTGTGTTGATTTTAATTTGACTGATAAAGTATATTTGAGTCGAGATATGATATTTTTATTTTTCTTCTTTAACTGATAAAGTTGAGTTGAGTTGAGATATGATATTGAAAATTTTCTTCTTTCACAGATAAAGTGTATTTGAGTCAAGATATATTCTAAAGTTTCTTCTTTAATTGCTAAAGAATATTTTGAGTCGAGATATGATATTTCAAATTTTTTCTTATTTAACAGATAAAGTGTATTTGAGTTGAGAATATTATATTTTAAAGTTTCTTCTTTGACCGATAAGGAATATTTGAGTCCTGTTATGATATATTGAATTCTGTAATTTAAAACGGCCATTTATTTTGTTCCTACCTAATATTTTTAAATGATCTAGATATTATGTCTAGAATTTTCAATATAGGTGAAAATAGTATAACTAAATAAAATAGTTTTTTTGTTTTTTTTATTTAAATGTATAGCAGAGGTTAGGTTTTATCTACTTCAAATAAAAACTCAAAGTGTTTTGATCTTTATGAATTATACCTATATAATTAAAAATAGATTTATACAAATACTTCTGCAAAACAGCAGGAAAACCTTCAACAAAGCCTTCACCAGATGATGACTGGAGTCGGACATATTTTCCAGGCTAAGACATTATTAACCAAAGGTTACCCCAGCTGTACCATATAATATCAACAATGTTGATTTTGCAGCACAGTGTGAGAGTGCCAGATTCAGGATGATAATATCAATGATATCTATAAGATGCTTTTTAATATCTTAAGATACTTATAACATCTATAAGATACTGATAATATCTATAAGATGTTTTTCTAATATCTATTTGATACTTATGGTATCTATAAGATATTTATAATATCTAAATATGTTTTTGATATCTGTAAGATACTTATGGTATCTATAAGATATTTATAATATCTAAAAGATGTTTTTTTATATCTGTAAGATACTTATGACATCTATATAATACTTATAATATCTATAAGATATTTAGGATACTTATAATATCTATTAGATTTTTTTTAAGTATCTAAGATACTTATGATATATTTAGATACTTAAAATATCTTTAGAATACTGATAATATCTATATAATACTTATAATAATAATAATGAAATTTATTGTGTATGGTGCTCAGGTGCACCACAACTCATCAAAGTCTCATAATATATTTTTTAATACCTGTATTAGCTATCTATTAGATGTTTTTTTTTAAGTATCTGAGATACTTATGGTATAATTAGATACTTAAAATATCTTTAGAATACTGATAATATCTATAAGTTACTTATAATATCTATATCTTTTTTAATACATATAAGATACTTATGATATCTATAAGATAAGTTATTTTTCTTTCTTTTTTACCTAATGATTAGACAAGATTAATCATTTTGTTTGACTGGATATGAGTTTTTAAAAAAATAGTTGCATATTCATCATTTTGTTTGACTGGATATGAGTTAAAAAATTAAATTAATAGTTAATATTAAAATAGTTAAATTAATAGTTAATATTTAAATAGTTAAATTTTGTTTGACTGGATATGAGTTAAAAAAAATAGTTGCATATTCATCATTTTGTTTGACTGGATATGAGTTAAATTTTGTTGACTGGATATGAGTTAAATTTGAACATATTCATCATTTTGTTTGACTGGATATGAGTTAAATTTGAACACATCTGTCCAGTACTCTGCTATTATTAATTTTTGTTCTGAAATATCATACATTTGTGTTTCTGTGTTTTTTGGATTTTTTGTTTTGTTTTTTTTTTTGTTTTTTTTTTTTTTCATCAAGACCACTCATTGAGCATTTATAAATATGAAAGATAGAATTGTTCAGATGACGGAAACAATTCGGTAATGTACTTCTCTGTTCCTGATATTGTTACTCATACTAAACTGTAAAGAGAAAGAAAAAAAGAAAAAAACTTATACAATGTTACTCTCAGTCTACTTATTGCAGGATTGTGGTTGAAATAATCAACATATTTTATTTCTCGTTCAAAGACACTAAACTGACCAACATATTATACCTCAATTTTGCAATGAATTGATTGAATACCAATCATTAAAAAAAAATTGCTAACTTTTAAACATGCTAACTTTATGAATAATTTTGATATTTCAGAGTGTAGTTCTCATCTTTATTGTGTGTTTAGGCCATAGTAATCTCCAGCTCTGTTCAGGTGCTTTGGTTGTTTTTAATTACCTTTATAATAAGTCATCTTTAGATGATTACCTATGAATTTAAATGTTTCAGAGCTGAAATGTATTTTTTTAAATTATCTTAAAATAAGTTATCTTCAGACAATTACCCATGAATTCAAACATAGTTTCAGAGTTCAAATCATTACCCCTCAATCAAATGCGACCCAAGCAGCATAAATGCCACCAGACTTATGCTGCTTGGAGTGCTCTTGAGTGAGTGATAATGATTTGAGCTCTGAAACCACGTTTAAATTCATGAGTAAACATTTGAACAAAGCTGGAGGTTACTGTGGCCTAAATGTTGTGTTTATACATAATAAAGATGAGGACAACAGTCTGAAATATCAAAATTATTCATACCAAGTCTCATCTCATTAATACATATTAGTATAAGCGTACTAACTTTATACTTGAAAACAATTCAAAGTCACCTTACAATCCTTAAAAAAAAATAATTTTTTTTTTTTTTTTTTTTTTAAATTTAAAAAATGTGAAGATGTATTTTTAAGGTACCATAAGGATCATTTAACGTTTTATGTAAACAATAAATTTTTTAAAGATATTTAAAAAAAAAAAAAAAACATCATACAGTGAGAAATTTGCAATTTTTTTTTAATCAACATTTTTTTTTTTTAAACCTCACCCTTTATATGTGGGATAAGTGCATATTTATGAGGCTTATTCATACAATTTGTGTATTGCATATCAAAAAAAAAAAAAAACGAACACTATTATTATTATTATACTTGAATACGCTATCCATTTTTTCAAAGCCTCATGTTATAAGTCATATTTAAAAATTGTAAATAACAAATTAATAGTCTTTAAAAAAAACATTGTTGAAAACAAATGCTGACATATAACTACCAAAGCAAAAAATAAAATAGTGGTTTCCCTTCTTCAGCTTCATTACAGTCAAGTCCCGCTAGATCACCAAAGTTAAGCATTGATGATCCTGTTCTGATACTTAATTGGGTGACCACTTAAGCAATAGCAGGTACTGTAAGCAACCATAGTCCTTCGTTTATAAAAATGACTTGATTTGGCATTAAATGATCTGAAAAGGGTTGATATGCCATAAAGTAACCAACTAAAACCTACCTACCTACCTACCTATCTCTGTTCAGATCTATCTATTTATCTTGGTTGGTTCATATTTGTCTATTACAGTCAAGTCATGCAGAAAGCACTGGTTCCCAGTAGATCACCAAAATTAAGTAGTGGTGAGCCTGTTTTAATACTTGATTGAGTGACCACTTGAGCAATAGCAGGTATTGTAAACAACCTGTCCTTTGTTTATCAAAATGACTTGATTCAGCATTAAATGACCCGAAAAGGGTTGATATGCCGTAAAACAAAACAACCAACTAACCAATCTATTTATCTATCTATATGTTTATCAAAATGACTTGATTCAGCATTAAATGACCCGAAAAAGGTTGATATGCTTAAAACAAAACCAACCAACCCTCAGCTTAACTTTTGAACTATTTATGATAAAACTATTGGCATAGCCAGCTACAGTGAGTCGTTTCTAGTTTCCATATTATCTGAGAGATATTGACATTTATAAGCAGAATGTGTTTTCAGTATTTTCTTCAATTAAACATTTCCATGATTGTAACATTCTTAACATTTTTTTAAGCATGTTTTTATGTTCATGCCAATGATCAGCTGTTTTCTTATTAACAGAAGAACAAAAAAAGTTCTATAAAATAATTATCTACAAAAATCCTTAGGCTTTTTAGCATTATTGAAAAAAAAAATATCACAAAAAAAAAAGAAATGCTTTACAGTATTATATAACCTTTTCATCAGGCCTTCGACTGGGGTTAAAGTTTTGTAGCTACTTATCTCCCCTTGGCTTGTCTTTGAAACAGCAAAGGCTAACAGAGTAGGTAAACCTGGACCTTGTGATAATCCATACAGGGAACTGTATTATTTTGAATCCACCTGTATGTGCATGGACCCCCTCTTGTTAAACTGACTCCGTATTTAAACTACTCCAGAGGGAAGGTAGTTAAATAATTTTTTTTAAATTACAAGAACAAACCTTTATATTCGCTCCAGTGATAGCTAGTAATTTCTCTCTATATCTATCTCGCTCCTGTGACTATCAAAAATAAGCTGACATCTTCACTTTCAAGTATTTTATATAATTATATATATATAATTTTTTTTTTCATTCATTGTAGTGTACAATACATCTACGATTGTTACCATTGGTTTCAAATCAGCATGATAGCCACTTATTGTCAAGACAACATGCCCGTTAAGAAAATCACTTGTACACTACAATGAATAAATAAATACAGCTCTTACACCCGTAATCGATCATTTTATTTTTACTTCTCTAACACTAGAAAAAAACTATATATGTATGTATGTGTATATATATATATATATATATATATATATATATAATCTCAAGGAAAAGGAAAAAACACAGGTTTAAATGGGTTAAGTGGTGAGTTTATTGGCCGACGCTGCAGTGTTTCGATCTATTAATTAGATCATCTTCAGGGCATAAGATAAGAAATTATTTATCACAGAATAATGAGAAAAGCGAGAGGTAATCCATCATTCAGTCTGTTTAAAAATTTTTTGAAGTTTGAAAAAGGAGACGGTTTTGAAATATGACATCAAATATTCTATTCTATGGCGTGAGTATGTGGTGCTGTAAGTGTGTGTATTGAAAGGAAACATTGTGCATTTTTTTTTAGGTATGTGGTTTTGTGTGTATAAATTTTTTCTGTTGCGATAAACGACAGCGGAAGTGAAACTCAAGGTTGTGTGTGAGTGTGTGTGTATTGGTAAGAAGTAGGGGAGAGGTGTGTGTGTGTATATTGGTAAGAGGTACTCACACACACACAACCACATACCTAAAAAAATGCACAATGTTTCCTTTCAATACACACACTTACAGCGCCACATACGCCATAAAATAGAATATTTGATGTCATTTCAAAACCGTCTCCTTTTTCAAACTTAAAAAAATTTTAAACAGACTGAATGACGGATTACCACTTGCTTTTCTCATTATTCTGTGATAA
>CM042179.1:8669421-8709421 GCA_023376005.1 Doryteuthis pealeii | reverse complement strand
GATTAGTGTTTATTTTTATCATCGTTATTATTATTATTATATCATATTAAGATTAGTGTTTTATTTTATTTTTATCATCGATTAGTTTTTTATTTTTATTTTTTATCATCGTTATTATTATTATTATTATTATCATATTAAGATTAGTGTTTTTATTTTATTATTTTATTTTTATCATCATTATATTAAGATTAGTGTTTTTATTTTATTTTTATCATTATTATCATCATCATCATTATATTAAGCATTAGCTGATGGTATTTCACTGGAGTTTGAGTGACAACAAGTCTCCTCAGGTCTGGGTTGGGAAGGTGATCCACTGGGAATTATGCAAAAAATTAAATTTTGACCATACAACAAAATTGTATATGCATAAACCAGAATCTGTTTTTGAGAATGAAATGCATAAAATTCTCTGGGACTTTGAGATAAATACGGATCACCTTATCCAAGCCAGAAGACCAGACCTAGCAGTGATTAACAAAAAATAAAATGAAATAAAATAAAAGGACTTGTCAACTGGTAGACTATGCGATTCCAGCAGATCACAGAGTGAAGATGAAGGAAAACAAAAAGATTGACAAATACCTGGACCTTGCCAGAGAATTGAAAAAGCTGTAGAATATGAGGATCAAAGTAATACCAATTGATGTTGGTGCCCTTGGAACAGTCCCAAAAAGCTTGGAAAAAAGACTGGAGGAACTGGAAATCAATCGATATCAATATCTTTATTCAGTCACAAATTAAAAGGGTTCTTGTTTTGCTTTTTAGAAATATAATTCCATGATATTTTATTTTCTAATGTGTTTTTATATAATCTAAAAATTTAATTCTCCCATTTTAAAATGATAGTCATGTCAAATAAGTGTAGAGAAAATACTTATAATGACAAAATATTCACAATTCAGTCATTGTATGTTTTTGTATGCCCCACACACGTTACTTTTCTCTGCTATCCAAGTTTGGCTTAAAAGAAAAGAAATCTATCATAACTAAGATGCTTCAAATATTTTAAATATCTTTTGTTAATGTATGAAACTTACTTATTTTTATCTAGTTCGCCTTGGAAATGACTTAGTATCTTCATTCACAGATCGTAGTAAATAATATATAAACTTAACACAATATATGTATTCTCTTTCATAGCATTTCTCTGGGCAATGGTAGTCATCTTCTCTCAACTAACGTGACAAAAAATCTATAATTAACCAAATATTTTAAGTATCTTTTATTTATTTATGAAACCTACTTATTTTGATCTATTTTACCTTGGACATGTCTGTGATGATTTTAAAATTTTGTTATAAATATTATTAAGGATTACTCTCATCTATTCTAACTATCTCTTTTATTATTATTATTATTATTATTATTACTAGCAAAATAAAAAAACACCCTCCGGGCGATGTAAAAATAAATTTTTGAAACATATTGCCTGAGGAGTGGGAGTAAAAAATTCAATGTCAATATTCAAATTCATTAAAGGATTAAAAAATAAAACAATTTGAAATGTAAACTTTAAATATGTATTAAAATAAAACAAACTATACATAGATATATAATACCAGTCATGTGTTTATTAAAACTTTTTAAAAAAAAACAATGAGGACTGTCTAATGTTGCATGTTCAAATTTTGAGTGTATTTATTCTATGTTATGACGTATGGGTAACGTGACATAAGCAGTGACGTAATTTTTGTTACAGACAAAAACCGGAAGCGAATCTCCATTATTAATAGATTATTATTATTATTAGTTTTTCACACCAGTGTTAGCTGATGGTCTATTACTGGAATTTGAGTGACAAACTCTTCTTGGGTTTCCAGGATTCTCCGGAGTATTCCAGCTGATTTCAACTATGTTGTTGTCTGGATGGTCTCAATTCTTCCTCTAATTTCCGGTTCCTCTAGTCTTTTTTTCTAAGCTTTTGGTGACCGTTCCTAATGCCCATTATTATTATCATTATCATCATTATTAGTACTAGCAAATATATGCACCCTCCAGGTGCAAGTATTTAAGTTTTAATATAATAAAATATCATATTAAATTAGAAAGGCTAATGAAACTGACTAAGAATGCAGATAAAAAGATCTGCAACATAGGGGGTATAATCGAAAAATAGAACAACTTTGAAACTAACTATTCCATCATTTTCCATTACTCCCCTCTTTCATTGGTAAATTTTCCTAATTTAACTATTTAGTTAAAATAGGAAGTAAAGGATAATATTAGAGTTATTTCTTCTTGTAAATAAATTTCTTTTAAGATTTATCCACGAGATTTTTGTTTATATTTCTTAAGATAAAACCAAATAATTAGAAATCAATAATACCAAGCACATATTTATTAAAATAAAATTTTAAATATCAATATGCAAATTAGCCTTCTCGTTCAAACTGTAAACCGCTATTTTGTTGTATATATAAATACAATTGCATGTTATTAGTACGTAGATATGGTCAACAGTATTAATAATGTAAAACAATTTTTATTAATAACTGAAGGTTCAAAAGAATGAAATCATGGAGAATTTGACGTAAGTAATTAAGGGAATTGTGACTTGAGTAGTAATATAGTTTCGGTTACAGACAGAAAAACACACAATCTCCATTATAATAAGATTATTACTAAACCCCTGCAAGTTTTCCACACTAGTATAAGTTGATGGTCTTTCACTCGAGTCTGCGGGATAACAAATTATCATTATTATTTGCTCCTTTTGAGTTTTCACATCAGATTATTATTATTATTATAATTTTTATTATTATTATTATTATTATTATTATTGAGCTGAATTTATTGATACCAATATTTTTAGTCTGTCACTAATTAATATGGCTTCTTTTTCTTTTCTTTTATTTCCTTTCTTCTTTTTTCTTTTTTTTAAATAATAAACAAAATTGAACATTTTTTATTTTCTAATATTTGAAATTTATTTATTTATTTATTTTATTTATGTTTTTATTGAAGTTTGACATTTTTACAATTTACAGGAATCTGCTTTCAATGGTTTCAAAAAAAAAAAAAAAACTTTACAAAATGCAATTAAATTTTCATAGAGCAATATTAATTTTATTTGGGTTCAGGCATGTTTTTGTTTTTTTGTCTGAATTTTTGAGATGAGGCTTGATAATTTGTATTTTTTTGGATATTTTGGACTGTGTTCTTCATCTTTATTATTACTAGCAAATATATGCACCCTCCGGGTGCAAGTATTTTAGTTAGATTTTATAATAAAATATCATATTAAATTAGAAAGGCTAATGAAACTGAATAAGAATGTAGATAAAAAGATTTTGAACAGAGGGGGTATGATTGAAAAATAGAACAACTTTGCAACTAACTCTTCCATCATTTTCCGTTACTCCCGTCTTTCATTGGTAAATTTTCCTAATTAAACTGTTTAGTTAAAATAGGAAGTAAAGAATAATATTACAGTTATTTATTCTTGTTAAGGGATTTCTTTTAAGATTTATTGAAGAGATTTTTGCTCATATTCAATAAGATAAAACAAAACAATTAGAAATCAATAATACTAAGCATATATTTATTAAAATCAATTTTTTAAGATCAATATGCAAATTAGCCTTCCCATTCATACTGCAAACCTCTATTTTGTTGTATATATAAATAAAATTGCATGTTATTAGTATGTAGATTTGGTCAACAGTGTAAGTAATGTAAAACAATTTTATTAATAATTGAGGTTTAAATAAAAAATAAAATCATGGAGAATATGATGTAAATAACTAAAGGAATTGTGACTTGTATAGTAATATAGTTTCGGTTACAGACAGACAAACCCACAATCTCCATTATAAAAGAGATATACACAACGTTTTGGCCAATGTGCCCTCTGGCCTTCTTCAGGTATTTCTTTGATAAGGTTCCCATGTTCAACAAGAAACACCTGAAGAAGAACAAAGGGCATGTCAGCAGAAATATTGTATACATCTTATTATAATGGAGATTCAATGACTATCTGTCAGTAACTGAAACTGTCATGATACCCTCTGGAATTGCATAAGTTTATTGATGAGTATTTAATTCATAGTCAAAATCATTGATACATAAAATAAATTTCATTTATTAACAATGTCTCTATGAAAATCTGAATCAGAAATAAAGGTTTATATAATATATGGTGTGGTTAATTTGCATACAGGTTTTTAACAAAACCAGGTTTAATAAATAATTACTTGGTGTTATTGATCTCTAATATAGTTTTATCTTCTAACATATAATCAATCCTATGTATGATTTTTATATAGAAACAATTAGAATATAATTAAAATAAGTGTAATCTTTTTATACGTGTTCTTATTTAATTTTGTTAGTTTTTCTAATTTTATATATTTCATTACATTAAAACTTAAATACTTTTGCCCGGAGGGTGCATATTCTTGCTAGTACCAATAAAGATGAGTCCAAAAAATTCGAATAATACAAATTATCAAGCTTCATCTCAAAAATTCAGAGAAAAAAACATACTTAACCCCAAAGGAAAAGATGAGGACAACAGTTAAAAAAGTCCAAATAATACATATTTTTAATCATAAATCTCAATCAATCTATTCTCCAGCTTTCAGGTCTGTGCCATATTTGATATCCTTCAAGAAACTTATAAATGTTTATGCTTAATAATTACGTAAAATTAATCAACCGCCCTGTCGGCTGGAGCGTTAGAATGCACTGACTGCACCTCTGCAGAGGGTAAGACTCCCCCAACGGGGCCACCTGTTTGCCGTGGGTGGCAATCCTTGATACTTAAGGACAGAGTCTTGGTGAATGAGCAGTCCATGACATGCAACACTCCACTTAGAACCTTACTTAGGCTAGACGGGCGGTCGGAGAGGCCCCCTCCGATCAATCGGCTGGCCATGTCAAGCCCTAGCCCCTATATGATTTTCCCAACCCTATTGCCCTTATGGCAAGCCCCAACCCCTTTTTATCATATGGGTGCTAGAAGGCGGTGGCTGCGGGTCTACATGTCCTGGGAATGACGTTAAACTCTATCTGATGGTGAGGTTCCAGTTCTGGAGGTTTGGGGAATGTGGAGCACCCCATTCATCACCATTGCTCCCTGGTCCACTCTGACCCGGAGTGGTAGTACCTGTTAGGGTCCCATCTATGGGTTAAATAGAAAACATGAGTATATAAACGAAATTGTATTATCCATTAAAAATGAAATTATTTCAAAACTTTGTTGGCATTTTTGAATACCAAATTACCAATAGAAGTATTTGGCATAAAATAACCCAAGAGGTTGACATGCCGTAAAACCCAACCAAACAAAAAAACAAAAATTAATCAAACTTAGAATCTTAAACAAGAGGAAGTTATGACGCATGCAAATAACTTATTTTTTAAAAAGTTCACATTCTACAGCTTATGGTCAAGTCACATTGAAAGCACCAGTTCCTGCTTGATCACCAAAGTTAAGCAGTCATGAACCTGTTCAATACTTAGATGGGTGACCATTTAAGCAACAGCAGTTACTGTAAGTAAAGCAAATATCAAAATGACGTGATTCAGCATTTAATGTCCCAAAAAAGGGTTGGTATGCCATAAAATAAAACAACCAACTAGCACATTCTACTAGCAAATGCACTTTCATTTAAGGGAGAAATTTTGAATAATTTCATCTCAATAAAGTTGAAATATCAGGTTCGTGAAAATTTGGTTGAAAATTAGACCGGATGTGGAAACACATTAGCTATATAGCTATTTGATAATTATATTACTGTATTCGTCTACAACACACCTAGAAATACTTCATTGAAGAGTTGTCTCCCCTTAAGTTAGAAATATATTCCTGAAAATCAAACCGGAGGTGGCAACACGTTAACTATAGACATTTGGTATTACAGTATTTGTCTAGAAGACACCTAGAAATACTTCGCTGAAGAGTTGTCTCCCCTTCACACAATGTCAGGGTCCCACTGTCATGTTTTGAAATTCTTCAAAAAAAGTTTAATTTTTGGAGGAAAAAAAAATTAAAATTCTGCTATTGCAATGGAATTACACTAATTATTTGTGTATAAAATGCTCTATTGTTACAGATATTTCGGCACAAAAGTTACGGGTGCTTATTATACAGGAATTAAATATCACCCCCCACCCCCTGTCATATGATTAAGTCCCACATACAAATATAATTATAAAAAAGATGTAAGATATAGTTTGGTTTGCTGGATTTTACGGCATGTCAACCCTTGCTGGGATATTTGGTAATTTATGAGGAAGTGCGTCCTGGTCTCCTGCCTCAAAAATTGCTACCTGGTGACTATTAAAATAACAACCCAGCTCAGTCTATTCAAAACTATCCATCTTCATATCTATCTATCTCAATTTTTTCATATTTATCTATATTAATTTAAATACTAAGATTTTTTTTTATTCATGTTTGTTTAATGTCTTGTTTTTAGTTTAAATAAACAAGAATTACGACAAAAAAGAACGACCCCCCCCCCCAATACATTTACTTGTCGAAAATATCTATCTATCTATCTATTTATCTCCATTTGTTCATATCTATCTATATTAATAATATAGATAGATATGAACAAAATAATATAGATTCTATATTATTTTGTTTGTTTATCTATCTATCTATCTCAGTCTATTCCAAATTATATATCCATCTTCATATCTAAACAAGAATTCCACAAATTATGATAAATAAACAAGAATTATGACAAATTTCTATAAATGAACAAGAATTACAACAAATTTCTATAAATCAAATATATCTATCTATCTCCATTTGTTCATATCTATCTATATTATTTTGTTTGTTTATCTATCTATCTATCTATCTAGTCTATTCCAAACTATATATCTATCTTCATATCTAAACAAGAATTACGACAAATTACGATAAATAAACAAGAATTACGACGAGCTGGGGTTGTTATTTTGATAGTCACCGGGTAGCAATTTTTGAGGCAGGAGACCGGGACGCACTTCCTCATAAATTACCGGATATTTCATGCTAAAGACGTTTTGTTTTATTCAATCTTGCTGTGCATTCCATTTTTTTCTATTTGAACTCAATTCTTTTAAACAATTTTTTTAAAACTCATTTTTTCTACTTAATCCATGGATGGGACCCTGACAGGTACTACCACTCCAGGTCAGAGTGGACCTGGAAGTAATGGTAATAAAAGGGTACTTCACACTAATCACAGCTCCAGAATTGGAACTTCACCATTAGATGCAGTTTAATGTGGTAAGATAGGGACAGAGTGGTTCCTTTAAAAGCTCCAATTTAAAAGTGGAAGCAGCCTCAAAACAGCAGAATGCATAAAGTCCTGTGTATAAACCTAATTATAAAAAAGGTGTAAGATAAAGTTTGTGTAAATCCAAATAAATAATTTCTTTCTTTCTTTCTTTCTTTCTTTCTTTTCTTTCTTTCTCTTTTTCTTTCTATCTGTCTGTCTTTATTTCTTTCTTTCCGTTGTTCTTTCTTTTGTCCTTTTTCTCTTTATTATTTTGTCCTTTAATTTCTTTCTTTCTTTCTTTTTTCTTTCTTTCCCTTGTCCTTTCTTTTCTTTCTTTCTCTTTTTCTTTCTATCTGTCTGTCTTTATTTCTTTCTTTCCATTGTTCTTTCTTTTGTCCTTTTTCTCTTTATTTTTTTGTCCTTTAATTTCTTTCTTTCTTTTTTCTTTCTTTCCCTTGCCCTTTCTTTTCTTTCTTTCTCTTTTTTTTTCTATCTGTCTGTCTTTATTTCTTTCTTTCCGTTGTTCTTTCTTTTGTCCTTTTTCTCTTTATGTTTTTGTCCTTTAATTTCTTTCTTTCTTTTTTTCTTTCTTTTCCTTGTCCTTTCTTTTCTTTCTTTTTCTTGTCCTTTCTTTCTTTCTTTCTTTCTTTTTCTTTCCCTTGTCCTTTCTTTTCTTTCTTTCTCTTGTCCTTTCTTTCTTTCTTTCTTTCTTTCTTTCTTTTTTCTTTCTTTTGTCCTTTCTTTCTTTTGTTCTTTTCCCTCGGTGACCGAGTTCAAATCTTGGACAAGGCAGTTTGCATTTCACTTCACACTAAACCTTGTAAAAAGTTTACTAAATGATATTGAGTGGAACAGGTTTAAATAGTCTGTTAAACTTTAGTAATGGAAAAGGTATAGATATCAACTTAATGCAATTACACAAATAGATCAGGATTGATTTTAACGGCGTGTGAACCCGTTTAGGGTTATTTCATGCCTATCGGTTAGGAATCGCTTTCATTGTGGGTGTTGTATTGTCCTCGCCCGGAAGAGGAAGCTTCCGGCAGAGGGACAAAGAGAAGGATAAAAATATATATTTAAAAAGAAAGGGAAAGCAGAAGAGAGGTTTTCCGGTCAAGGAAGTAGGAACAATATTTATTCACTCAAACCTTCTGCACACCATTATCTCATTTTTTTTTTTTTTAAACAAAAAACAAGATAACGGTGAGCAAAAAGTCTGAGTAAATGAATATAACGTTCTGCAAATAAACTTATTTAATAATTAAATATCAATAATTGTTTTTGTAATTGATTTCTTTTTAATAGGTAATTTAAGAGGAAGTGCGTCCCGGTCTCCTGCTTCAGAAATTGGTACCCGGTGACTATTAAAATAACGTCCCGAGTTATGTCCATCTTCATATCTATCTATCTATCTATCTATCTCAATTTGTTCATATTTATCTATATTAATTTAAATACTAAGATTTTCTTTTATTCATGTTTGTTTAATGTCTTGTTTTTAGTTTAAATAAACAAAAATTACGACAAAAAAAGAAGCGACCCCCCCCCAAATACATTTACTTGTCAAAAATATCTATCTATCTATCTATCTATTTATCTCCATTTGTTCATATCTATCTATATTAATAATATAGATAGATATGAACAAAATAATATAGATTCTATATTATTTTGTTTGTTTATCTATCTCAGTCTATTCCAAACTATATATCCATCTTCATATCTAAACAAGAATTCCGACAAATTATGATAAATAAACAAGAATTATGACAAATTTCTATAAATGAACAAGAATTACGACAAATTTTATAAATGAACAAGAATAAAATTTCTATAAATGAACAAGAATTACGACAAATTATGATAAATAAATAAGAATTACGACAAAAAGAGAAGCCCCCCCCCCAATACATTTAACGCTCTAAGTTGGTTGTTTTCTTTCAAGTAACACCACCGAGATGACATAGCTGGGGACGTTATTTTAATAGTCACCAGGTAGCAATTTCTGAGGCAGGAACCGGGACACACTTCCTCATAAATTACCTTTTAATACAATTTTTTCTTTTGAAGTTTCGACATTTTAAGAGTCCCATTTTAGAATGGTAGTCATGTCATAGAGAAAATCTATTAATAATGGAGATTTGCTTCCAGTTTTTGTCCGTAACAAAAACTGCGTCACTGCTTACGTCACATTACCCAACACATAATCCAACGTCATAACATAGAATAAGTATACTCAAAATGTGAGCATGCAACGTTAGACAATCTTCATTGTTTCAATAAATAGATGCCCGGCGTTATATATTTATATATAGATTGTTTTATTCTAATATAATATTTAAAGTTATCGGAACTGTTTCCATTTCAAATTGTCTTTCTTTCTTTCTTTTTTTTTTTACTCCTTTAATAAATTTGACGATTTTACATACTTATGGTACACACTCTATGACATTGAATTTTCAGCTCCCATCCCCTCAGGCAATATCTTTCAAAAAATTATTTTTCCATCGCCCGGATGCTAGTACTTATAATGACAAAATATTCACAATTCAGTCAATGTATGTTTTTGCATCCACCCCACACACTTTATTTTTCTCTCGTTTGGCTTTCAAAATAATCTGTCATAACTAAGATGCTTCAAATATTTTAAGTATATTCTATTTATTTATAAAATCTACTTATTTTCATCTATTCTACCTTGGAAATGCCTGTGAAAATTTTAAAATTTTGTTATAATTATATTTAAAGATTACTCTCATTTATTCTGATGATCTCTTTTATTATTTGGTGAATATTATTTCCTAGTAATTATTGACAGAGGTATCTTTCCTTGAGGAACAAAATAGTTTTTATGTTAAAAACCATCATTGGGTTCAATGAATATTTAGTCTGTAAGTTTTGGTCAAAATCAGGTCAGAAATGGTATTTTTTTTTTAAATTAGATACGCAGATGGAAATTTGTTAACATACAAAAGTAATTACTGACTGCTTAGTAACAGCAGGTACTGTAAGGATCCAGGGGCCTGTGTGCTAGAATAAAACAAACCTTAGAAAATAACAAGAAAGAAACAAAGAAGTTAAGACAGTAGTGATCCTGTTTAGTGCTTATATGGGTTTAGTAACAGCAGGTACTGTACCAGTAGTGGCCTGTTCAGCTTATATGGGTACCACTTAGTAACAGCAGGTACTGTAAGCTGAGGCCTGTGTGCCAGAATAAGCAAAGGAAGAAGTTAAACAGTAGTGACCCTGTTCAGTACTTATATGGGTAACCACTTAGTAAGCAGGTACTGTAAGCAGCCTGAGGCCTGTGTGTCAGAATAAGCAAAGGAAGAAGTTAAGACAGTAGTGACCCTGTTCAGTACTTATATGGGTAACCACTTAGTAACAGCAGGTACTGTAAGCAACCTGAGGCCTGTGTGTCAGAATAAGCAAAGGAAGAAGTTAAGACAGTAGTGACCTGTTCAGTACTTATATGGGTGACCACTTAGTAATAGCAGGTACTGTAAGCAGCCTGAGGCCTGTGTGTCAGAATAAGCAAAGGAAGAAGTTAAGACAGTAGTGACCTGTTCAGTACTTATATGGGTGACCACTTAGTAATAGCAGGTACTGTAAGCAACCTGAGGCCTGTGTGTCAGAATAAGCAAAGGAAAAAGTTAAGAGAGTAGTGACCCTGTTCAGTACTTATATGGGTGACCACTTAGTAACAGCAGGTACTGTAAGCAACCTGAGGCCTGTGTGTCAGAATAAGCAAAGGAAAAGTTATGACAGTAGTGACCCTGTTCAGTACTTATATGGGTGACCACTTAGTAACAGCAGGTACTGTAAGCAGCCTGAGGCCTGTGTGCCAGAATAAGCAAAGGAAAAGGTTATGACAGTAGTGACCCTGTTCAGTACTTATATGGGTGACCACTTAGTAACAGCAGGTACTGTAAGCAGCCTGAGGCCTGTGTGCCAGAATAAGCAAAGGAAAAGGTTATGACAGTAGTGACCCTGTTCAGTACTTATATGGGTGACCACTTAGTAACAGCAGGTACTGTAAGCAGCCTGAGGCCTGTGTGCAGAATAAGCAAAGGAAAAGGTTATGACAGTAGTGACCCTGTTCAGTACTTATATGGGTGACCACTTAGTAACAGCAGGTACTGTAAGCAGCCTGAGGCCTGTGTGTCAGAATAAGCAAAGGAAAAAGTTATGACAGTAGTGACCCTGTTCAGTACTTATATGGGTGACCACTTAGTAACAGCAGGTACTGTAAGCAACCTGAGGCCTGTGTGTCAGAATAAGCAAAGGAAGAAGTTATGACAGTAGTGAGCCCTGTTCAGTACTTATATGGGTAACCACTTAGTAATAGCAGGTACTGTAAGCAGCCTGAGGCCTGTGTGTAGAATAAGCAAAGGAAAAAGTTAAGACAGTAGTGACCCTGTTCAGTACTTATATGGGTAACCACTTAGTAATAGCAGGTACTGTAAGCAACCTGAGGCCTGTGTGTCAGAATAAGCAAAGGAAGAAGTTAAGACAGTAGTGACCCTGTTCTGTACTTATATGGGTAACCACTTAGTAATAGCAGGTACTGTAAGCAGCCTGAGGCCTGTGTGTCAGAATAAGCAAAGGAAGAAGTTAAGACAGTAGTGACCCTGTTCAGTACTTATATGGGTAACCACTTAGTAATAGCAGATACTGTAAGCAACCTGAGGCCTGTGTGTCAGAATAAGCAAAGGAAAAAGTTAAGACAGTAGTGACCCTGTTCAGTACTTATATGGGTAACCACTTAGTAACAGCAGGTACTGTAAGCAACCTGAGGCCTGTGTGCCAGAATAAACAATGGAAGAAGTTAAGAGAGTAGTGAGCCTGTTTAGTACTTATATGGGTGACCACTTAGTAATAGCAGGTACTGTAAACAACCTGAGACCTGTGTGTTGAAAGTTAGGGGTGCATGTTTTACATGAAATTGCCGTAAATTTTGTTTCCAGAACTAAAACTTGACTAGCAGGACCTGTGGATATATTACAATACAATACAATAATTTAATTATTACTCCATTTGATATGTTTACGTAAGAGCTATCACAAACTAGTTCAATATGTAAAAAGTATAATAATCTTAATTTAACTCTCTCTCTCTCTCTCTCTCTCTCTCTCTCTCTCTCTCTCTCTCTCTCTCTTTTCATCTTTTACATTTAGTCGAATTGAAACAGATTAGCGTTATTGCTTCCGTGCACTCACCCCACCTCTCTATCTTTGCCCTACTCTCTTTCTTTCTTTCGCTATGATATTTTTTTTCTCTGTAGCATGTCCTTTTTCTTCTCTTCCTTTCTTTATAATAAAAACAATGATTTAGCTGAGGTGATGACACACAAGAAATAAAGAATTTGGCAGATAAGCAACACCAGATAATCAAGATTTAGATTTTTGCATTTCATCTTGGATGATTTGGACAGTCTCACTTTTAACCAGAGGGTGTTGCAAGATGATAGCGGTCGTCCAATTAAGGAACACGAGTATTGATATATAGATATTTTTGAAAGTTTGATAAAAATTGAATCAGAACTAGCAAAACATTTTGATAATGATAATGAAATTTATTGCACACAGTGCTCAAGTGCACCACAACTCATCAAAGGCTCATTTATAGTACATAGAATAGTAAGAGACCTGGCTGGAGAGCTTACCATCTACCTGTCAGTGAAAGAATTTGTGTCCAACAGAATTAAACACCAAAAATTGAAGCGGGCTATTAGAAAGGATGATTTTCAACCCAGCAACATGTGGAGAATTTCCAACATGTAGTTTATGTGGAAGAATATGCCTCTCCAGGGCTGGCCTGGTCTGGTGAGTCATCTGAGAAAACATGAGGATAGAGTGTCAAATGCTACTGGCCTAAAGTATGAAAAAGAAAGAAAAAAACAAGGAAATGGTCTTACTTGTGCACAGAGTTGAACAGCCAAAAAAAAACCAACAACACTACATGTACTAATGTCAGGAACATGAATAGCATATAGTAATGAATATACATGTATGTGTGCGTGCACAGCATATGTGTATGGAGTGGTGATATCAAGGTATAGTTTTGTCGAATTACAGGAAGCATTGGATATTTGAAAGATGCAGTGTTTTGGCAGCCTAACAACAGATGCAGGCAGTTTTATTCCATGCTGCAGCAACTCAGAGCAAATGAACAATATATCCGAAAAGTTCCCTGTGAAGCTAATGCTGTTTTCTTGAAACGTTTGTAGGTTATGTCCACAATGTGTTTAGAAACATGGAAATCAAAAAGGTGCTCGAGTTGCAATGGTAAGCTTGGTTTAATAACCTTATGAGCATTTTACAACTGCACGTAGTGTAACGGTTTAAAGTCATGGTAAATGGCTGTCGACCGCCGAGTTCAAATCCTGGACGTGGTAATTGCATTTCACTTAGCGCTAATACTCTTGGGAAAGGTTATGAATTCTACTCTCGCACCAGCTATGGGTAAATAGTAGGGCAGACTGGGCTCTTTAAACCTTAGTTTAGCAACTAGGTCTAGGTGAAGAAGGGAAAACTCTGAATTCCAAAACAGCTGTTAAACTCCGCTTAAGAAATTGACCTTGTGTCACATCCTGCTCGTGCGGAGGGGTTGGTAAATAATATTTTATAACGTTTAACCAAGTCAGTTGCCAAATACAAGGTATTTCAACAAAATCCTTCTGTAAGTTTTTGTCAGATATTAGCAACACAGATGGAAATTTGTTAACTTACAAAAGTACCCATCCCCATAGATTATAAGGTATTTGAGAAGGTTGAAACAGCTTCAGTAGCAATTTCAGTTTTGGAGTAAAAACTCAATGCTGCTATCCAGTGGAAATCTCCCTAGTACTAGCAGCTATGAAAATGGGGATATTCCCTCACCATCCAACTGATACGCAACAATAGGTCCTCTGCTGCCGCTGCTGCTATCCAACAAATGTCAGATCTTAAGAGTATTTACGGTTTTCGAAGGAGCTTCTTATTTCTCCGTAGTTGTAGGCAAATTGTCGGACAAAGAGGAACACAAGCAACGAAAGTAAAATGGCAAACACTTGTTTGACAAAAAATTACATAAAATTGATGCAAATTTTAATTGGGTATTTGCTAGCAGACTTATCTGAAGTTAAATAATTTTCTTGAGTAAAATGGAGATAACAGGGTATTTCTGTTCAATCAGTAGGAAATGTTTGATAAGACGCTTCGTCTCAGTAGTTTCTTCATAACCTTCAGTCAGTCTTTTATTGTACCTGCTTTAACGTATGTGGATATAATGCCTTAGAAAGGAGCTGGTTGTAGAGTTCTGTGATAAGTGGACCCTGTTTTGGGCTTGGTAAATCGAGAGCTCTTTGGTGTTTTTTAGTCTCTCCTCCAATACTGCTGCTATGCAATAAGTAAGCCCTGTTTTGGGCTAAGTGATGAATAGAAGTGTAGGGACCGCTGTTTACTGCGACTACCCTGCAGTGAGTGCTCCGTGATAAGTAGGCCTGTTTTATGGCTAAGTGAGAGAACGTTTATTTTTACATCTCTCGTTGGTACCGGCTCTCTGATAAGTGAAGTTTTTGGTATTTGGCGCAACATACGATGCCAGCGACTCGCCCCTTAGCGCAGGGGGGAGATAATTGGTTACGGAATTTCCATATATTCCTAATGACGAAGAAAACATGGCAATGACGCACCAGTGGCATGTTACCCCTGCTACTTACTTAATTCTATTCTCAGTGACAAGAATGGTGGGTAACAAAAGAGAGAATGGGGAATCTTATTTAAAATGGAGATTTCAGTGTCTGTCTGTAACTAGAACTACGTCACTAGCTTATGTCCAATATCCTCAGGAATTTCGTAAGTCTATATGAAGAATTGATTTATTGTAAAACATTAATACATAGACTAATTCTTATTTATTAACGATGTCTCTATGTATAAGATATGAGTTAGATTTTCCTCAAGACCCCAATATTATTAGTATTTTAAAATACTGCAATGTGTTTATATATACTAAGAAATGAAAAGAATTTGTTTAAAAGTTGTAAAGGTTTTTTCACATATGTTCTTCATTTAGTTTTTATAGCAGACAAATAATTAAAAAATAAAAAAGTACTGGGGTTTTTTGGCGATGAATATGTGATTGTTCGGCGTTCCAAACTAGTCAGTAAGTTAAAAAGATACACAAGTTATATATAATTTTACTAAGGCTTAGCATAGTGTGGCACATAGGCCAGAAGTATGGAGCGCTCCAATGAGAAATCGAACTCACTAACAACGTCTGAGAATCTAGCTTGCTTAACCATTACAGCCCCACGTGGGGTTCCTAATATTTTTATCCATATAGTTTATTTAACTAAGCTTTGCTTAGATGTAGCCACAAGGCCAGAAGTAATGAGCGTCCAATGAGAATTGACTCACTAACAACGGTCTGAGAATCTAGCTTGCTAACCATTCACGCATTTGAGATGCCCAGACTATAGTTATTTACAAAGCTTAGCTTAGATGTTGTAGCCGTTGTGGTATTTTTAACTACGGGTACCAAAATGATATAAGTTAAGCTCCTTTTTTCGAGCGCTACTACATAACGTAAGGTGGCAGCGGCGTATTATTATATAAGGCGGGTCTCGTCCATGGTGCCCTCCAAATTCAGCAGTGCTAAAATGGTTGTTGATAGAAAATTACAAACAACGAGAAATAATGTAGTCAACAACTGCTCCTTTATTATCCGTGCTCAGTCTAAGTGGGCTCGTACGCAAGAGAGGAGGAAAGGCGAGAGAAAGAGAGAGAGAACACTACTTGATTATTGTGACCCGCGCACAATTGCCACTAGAGGCCCGATCCGTACCCTAGAGACGACGGCCGGAAGGCCAAAAAGAGGCCGATACTTTCTTCGTTGATTCCCAACGTCACCACGTGGACTTCCGGTCACCACCGCCGACTTTCGCGGTTGCGGTCAACACCCGACTTCGCGGTTGCCACTCAATTCTCATTCAGGGTCACAACTACGGTCCAAATCATCGTTCATTTTACCTGTTTTGGGTCATCACTATTTTTTAAAACCTTTATCATCTCTTATTATATTTATTTCTTACTCCCCTTCCATTAGTAGTCCTAGCTTACAAAGTTCAGGATAATATACCCATCTTGCAAATGTGACAACAATGTGGGACACAATGAGAATCGAAATGGTTTTGTGAATTCTAGCTTGCCTAAAATACAACAAACGGAGGAAAATCTCCCTGAATTCAGGGTTCTATCCTCAGGCCCTATTGTCCGGACTTCCGGGTGGGCAGATAACCCAATTTCCAACATTCTCCTAACTGACGGAGAAACAGGCAATGTTTGTTCATTGCATGTTTGATGTGTTATTTATTGTTCGTTTTATTCTATCTTTAATTTTACAATTTTTAATTTTACAATTTTTATTAATTTTAATTTCCTAAGTTACTTGTCTCTTGCATAATTGTAACCATGCAATTAGGTTACTAAAATATTCCCTGTTTGATTTTTGTAACTCCACTTGTATGGAGGTTGTTAGGACAGTGTCCTTGTATGTGACTCCACTAAGTGTGGAGGTTTGTAGGACTATGTCCTTTCGGTATTATTATGGCCGAATATATGTTTTTTGTGTAACTCCACTAGGTGTGGATGTTTTTATATTTTTTTAGTGTAACTCCACCAGGTGTGGAGGTTGTAGGACTATGTCCTTTCAGCATTATTATGGCCAATATGTTTAATTTGTGTAACTCCACTAGGTGTGGAGGTTGGAAGGACAGTGTCCTTTCGGCATTATTATGGCCGCATATGTTTTTTATCTGTGTTACTCCACTAGGTGTGGGGTTTTTTTTGTTTGTGTATAACTCCACTAGGTGTGGTGGTTTTTAATTTGTCTAACTCCACTAGGTGTGGAGGTTTTATGTGTAACTCCACTAGGTGTGGAGGTTTTTAGGACTATGTCCTTTCGGCATTATTATGGCCGAATATATGTTTTTTTGTGTAACTCCACTAGGTGTGGAGTTTTAATTTGTGTGTGTTGGAACCCCTGTGTATTTTGTTTTGTTTTTAAAAATGAACTTTGGGGTCCATGATTTATGCAGTTTTAAGTCTTGCTAGGACTAGTTGGCCTTTATTTTTTCCAGTATGGAAGCAGTTTAGATTTGGCCCTGGTTTCTTGGCCTTGTAATTTAGCCAGAATGGAAGCAGTTTAAAGTCTTGGCCCTGGACTTTCTGTCAGATGCAGTTTTAGGTCTTACCCAGGACCCAGGTCTTCATTCGTTAAACGATTTCTCCTCTCTGAGAGAGAAAATCAAGTCCTGAGGTTGGTCAAGGGTCATTTAGCTTGGGTGTCTTGTTTTCAGATGCAGTTTTAGGTCTTACCCAGGACCCCTTGCATTAATAATATACAAATTCCTTGTTGAGCTTCTTCTTTTGGTTCTCATAGCAATTGTTGAACTTGCATTTTGTGATTGGAGGCACTCTGTGTAATGGGCCTCTTTTTAACATTATGAGTCAATGAGAGTTCCATCGGAAATAGATGTTATGTTGTGGTCCTCATAAGAGGCATCTCCTCTAGCTATGCGTACTGAGCACACATTTCCATCATTTCCTAAAAAGAGCTCTGTTACCCTGCCTAGTTTCCAGAATGGCCTGGATTTTGCAGGATTTTTTATTAACACCACATCATCCACTTGGATTTTGTTGTCAAACTCCATGTCATGCAGATCTCTACAGCTCTCTCTAAGACTCAAAAGATATTCCTCATTCCACAGGTCTTTGAATCTGTTTAACAATTTCTCCCTTTCTGAGAGAGAATCTAATAGTTGAATCCTGGAAGAGTGGGTTCGATATCGGGGGATCCTCCACAATCAGTTTTCACTGCAATTTCTCCATTGACATTTGGGTGTAAGAAGGCGTTGGGTGTCAATGGTAATAACTCGGTATCAGACATGCTCTGGTACGTCAATGGTCTGGAGTTAATAGCCTCTTGTATGTCAGAATCAGTGTCAGGAGTTGGAAGTAGTCTGATTTAGCCCTGCCCAAGGCCTTAAAAAGACATAATTTTGTTGTTTTTATCATTCTTTCCCATACACTCCCCATCCACGGGGAATATAGAGGAATCTTTACATGTTTAATAGTGGGTTCATGAGGTTTCGTTGGACTCATTACTATCCAGATGGCCTTCAATCACATTCCTTCCCAAAGCCTTGTCGAAAGACCTTGCATTGTCGCTGTAGCTATTTTTTGGTACTCCATACCGGTTGCAGAATCAACCAAGGCCTGTACAAAGGCTCCAGTACCCATGTCCTGAACAATTCCACGTGTATACTCCTTATGGCGAGGCACGTGAATATCAAGAGATACATCTTCTCTGTTTCCCATTTTGGTGCACCCAAAGATGTCCCGTAATAGCAATTCCCGTGTTTTCATATGGGTTGACTAAGTTCACTCTGTGTTGGGCAAATTGGTCAGTTTGGGGTACTTGAACACCAAGGTATTGTATCTCCTACAAATGGTGCATTTGCTTAGCACCCCTTTCACTGCCTGTCTTGCTTGAGGGATCCAGAACCCCACCATCCTGATTTTGGTTATGGTGGTAGTAGGATGTAGTTTAAGGTCATACCAAAGACCATTAGTAGTTCGTAGAGGACCGCATTTAAATTTTTTCTTATTTTTTCTTTTATTGTTTTGTGTGAGTGTGTCAGGCATCTTCTTAGCATTTTTGTTATTTTTAAGAGCTCCTGTGTGCCCATAATTATCATCTCCCCTTCCTTTTTAGGAGAATGTAGTAGTGAGTCCAGCCTGCCTTGGGCTGAAAACTCTTTTTTGGTCGAGCATATAGGCTGCATATCTTCTCATATTCATCCTTTTGGTTGTGCCTGGTTTGAAAGTTAGTTTTGGGTCAGGCATCTTATTATTTTTTGAGAGCTTCGTCTGGTGGGCCAATCATTTTTATTGTCTCTCCTTCCTTTAGGAGAAAGCAGTATGTTCCGTCGTCTTGGCTGAGAAATTTCTTTTAGGAGTAAAATGTTTGTCTTTAACTCAGTTTCTCCACAGAGTCGTTTATTTCCAGCAAGGTTTTTTTCGCAGGGGGGAGGTTGTTCACATGCAACCACAATTCCTCTTCATTATCCAATGTGTTGAGGGGTTGCGTTGCAGTTGGCTAGTATGCTGCAGAACACCCAGTCTAGTCCATATTCCAAAGCGAATATGGTACTCTCCCTGTAGAGACAGTCCACAGCAAACGGTAACTCCTTGGAATCTCTACGACAAATTAGCCTTATTTTTTTGTAATTTTCGCTAATCTGGTAGAAATAGTTTCTTATTGTTTGTCGTTCTTCTGACAGAACGTCGGGAGTCAAATTTATTTCTTCCAATTTTTCCACTATTTCCAAAACTTTCTGCTCCCACGATTGTGTGGAGTCTAGAAGAGAGTCCATCTCTAAATTTCTTTTTAATTATTTATTTTATTTCAATAATATTTGTCCCGTTTAGTTAGTTCCCTTTCCTTGGTAGTAGCAGTAGCCGTAGCCGTCGCAGTGGCAGTGGGAGAAGCCCTTCTGTCAGTCGATGACGTCAGCTGAGGAGGTTGGCCTATGCTGTTTTACGGCGCGAAATTTGTTTAATGAAGAAGGACGTCGGACATTTGTTTTCTTTTCTTTTTCTCTGCCTACTTGTTGAAAAAAAAAAAATTTTTTCTTTCTTTTTCTTTCTCTTTTTCAGGCACAAAGGGTTGTTTTTTTTAGGTTTCAAACGTTTTTGTTTTTTTCTAGCAGACGTATCAAAATTGTTGTTTTCCGGACAAGAAAATATTTGATTCAACATTAGTTTCGTGTATTTTTTTTTTTTTTTTTTTAACATAAAAAATTCAAGACTATTTTTGGTATAGCTTTTTTTTTTGTTTTTAGAATAACATTCAAAGAAAATTTTTTTTTTCTTTTCAAATTTTTCAGGCACAAGAGGGAGTTGTTAGTTTCAAGTTTGAGACAATATTAAATTTTTTTTCAAAAACGTTTTTTGTTAGCAGACGTATTAATTTGTTTTCCGAACAGACAAGGTTTTAAATTATCTCAATGCAGACAATTTGGGTAAATCTTTTTTTTTGTTAGTTTTTCCTGGCACAAAGGGTTTTGTTTTTACACAATAGCTTGAGACAATATTAAAAATTTTTTTTAAACAAAGTTTGAGACAATATTAAAAAAATTTGTTTTTTAAACAAAGTTTAAGACAATATTAAAATTTGTTTTTGGGTTCGCTTTCCGAACAAGAGTATTTTAAGGGCTCTTTAGTAAACCTCAAAATTTGTCTTTTTTTTTTTCGTCTAGACTGTTCTCGTCTTTCCTTTAGGGATATTCGCTCAGTAATACTTTTTTTTGCAGTATTTGAAGAAATTCCTCTGGCAAAGTAACAGAAATACTGGGGTGAATTAGTATCTCAGTCGTAAAGGAAGGAGACAAGGCAAATTATAAAGTTTATAAATGGGTTAACAGTTTTATTTGAGGGTTAGTTATTAAAGTGTGTATAATTCTTGTGCAAGTGTCTTTAAGTGTTTGCCAGAGAATTTCTACTGGCGGGATATATAAAAGTAATACAAGAGATTTGTGTGCACTTATCTTGTTGTCTCGGTGTTGTCTGCTTGTTGGAGTTGACGTCTTTCTCTCGCGTGCCGACTCAGGTCTTCTGCTAGTGCCTGCAGTATTGGTTCTCCTGATTCAGGGTTCTATCCTCAGGCCCTATTGTCCGGACTTCCGGTGGGGCAGATAACCCAATTTCCAACAAGCTTACCATCTACTTGTCTGTGAAAGAATTTGAGTCCAACCGAATTAAACACCAAAAATTGAAAGCAGGCTATTAGAAAGGATGATTTTCAACCCAGCAACATTCAAAGTGGAGAATTTCCAACATGTAGTTTATGTGGAAGAATATGCCTCTCCAGGGCTGGCCTGGTCTGGTGAGTCATCTGAGAAAATACGAGGATAGAGTGTCAAATGCTACTGCACTCAAGTATGAAAAAGAAAGAAAAAAAAACAGGAAATGGTCTTACTTGTGCACGAGTTGACAGCCAACAAAAAAACAACAACACTACATGTACTAATGTCAGGAACATGAATAGCATATAGTAATGATATACATGTATGTGTGCGTGCACATGCATTATGTGTATGGAGTGGTGATATCAGGTATAGTTTTGTCGAATTACAGGAAGCATGGATATTTTGAAAGATGCAGTGTTTTGGCAGCCTACAACGATGCAGGCAGTTTTTCCATGCTGCAGCAACTCAGAGCATGAACAATATATCCGAAAGTCATGTGAGCTATGCTGTTTTCTGACGTTGTAGGTATGTCCACATGTGTTAGAAACATGGAAATCAAAAAGGTGCTCGAGGTTGCTGTTGGTAAGCTGGTTAATAACCTTATGAGCGTTTACCAACGCACGAAGTGTAATGGTTAAAGTCATGGTAAATGGACTTGTCGCCCCGAGTTCAAATCCTGGACGTGGTAATTGCATTTCACTTAGCGCTAATACTCTTGGGAAAGGTATGATTCTACTCTCCCACCAGCTATGGGTAAATAGTAGGGCAGCTGGGCTCTTTAACCTTAGGCAACTGGTCTAGGAGAAGGAAAACTCTGAATTCAAACCATGTTAAACTCCGCTTAAGAAATTGACCTTGTGTCACATCCTGCTCGTGCGGAGGGGTTGGTAAATATATATAAGCGTTTACCAAGTCAGTTGCCAATGCAGGTATTTCAACAAATCCCTTCTGTAAATTTGGTCAGATATTAGCAAACAGATGGAAATTTGTTAACTTAACAAAGTTACCCTCCCCATGAAGTGAGCCTGTTCAGTACTGATATGGGTAACCACTTAGTAATAGCAGGTACTGTAAGCAACCTGAGGCCTGTGTGGCAGAATAAGCAAAGGAAGAAGTTAAGACAGTAGTGACCCTGTTCAGTACTTATATGGGTAACCACTTAGTAATAGCAGGTACTGTAAGCAACCTGAGGCCTGTGTGTCAGAATAAGCAAAGGAAGAAGTCAAGACAGTAGTGACCCTGTTCAGTACTTATATGGGTAACCACTTAGTAACAGCAGGTACTGTAAGCAACCTGAGGCCTGTGTGCCAGAATAAGCAAAGTAAGAAGTTATGACAGTAGTGACCCTGTTCAGTACTTATATGGGTGACCACTTAGTAACAGCAGGTACTGTAAGCAACCTGAGGCCTGTGTGTCAGAATAAGCAAAGGAAGAAGTTAAGACAGTAGTGACCCTGTTCAGTACTTATATGGGTAACCACTTAGTAATAGCAGGTACTGTAAGCAGCCTGTGGCCTGTGTGTCAGAATAAGCAAAGGAAGAAGTTAAGAGAGTAGTGACCCTGTTCAGTACTTATATGGGTGACCACTTAGTAATAGCAGGTACTGTAAGCAACCTGAGGCCTGTGTGTCAGAATATGCAAAGGAAGAAGTTAAGAGAGTAGTGACCCTGTTCAGTACTTATATGGGTGACCACTTAGTAACAGCAGGTACTGTAAGCAACCTGAGGCCTGTGTGGCAGAATAAGCAAAGTAAGAAGTTATGACAGTAGTGAGCCTGTTCAGTACTTATATGGGTGACCACTTAGTAATAGCAGGTACTGTAAGCAGCCTGAGGCCTGTGTGCCAGAATAAGCAAAGGAAAAGGTTATGACAGTAGTGACCCTGTTCAATACTTATATGGGTGACCACTTAGTAACAGCAGGTACTGTAAGCAGCCTGAGGCCTGTGTGTCAGAATAAGCAAAGGAAGAAGTTAAGACAGTAGTGACCCTGTTCAGTACTTATATGGTAACCACTTAGTAACAGCAGGTACTGTAAGCAACCTGAGGCCTGTGTGTCAGAATATGCAAAGGAAGAAGTTAAGAGAGTAGTGACCCTGTTCAGTACTTATATGGGTGACCACTTAGTAACAGCAGGTACTGTAAGCAGCCTGAGGCCTGTGTGTCAGAATAAGCAAAGGAAGAAGTTAAGACAGTAGTGACCCTGTTCAGTACTTATATGGGTAACCACTTAGTAACAGCAGGTACTGTAAGCAACCTGAGGCCTGTGTGCAGAATAAGCAAAGGAAAAAGTTAAGACAGTAGTGACCCTGTTCAGTACTTATATGGGTAACCACTTAGTAACAGCAGGTACTGTAAGCAACCCGAGGCCTGTGTGTCAGAATATGCAAAGGAAGAAGTTAAGAGAGTAGTGACCCTGTTCAGTACTTATATGGGTGACCACTTAGTAACAGCAGGTACTGTAAGCAGCCTGAGGCCTGTGTGTCAGAATAAGCAAGTAAAGAAGTTAAGACAGTAGTGACCCTGTTCAGTACTTATATGGGTAACCACTTAGTAACAGCAGGTACTGTAAGCAACCTGAGGCCTGTGTGCCAGAATAAGCAAAGGAAGAAGTTAAGAGAGTAGTGAACCTGTTCAGTACTTATATGGGTGACCACTTAGTAATAGCAGGTACTGTAAACAACCTGAGACCTGTGTTTTTAAAGTTAGGGGTGCATGTTTTACATGAAATTGCCGTAAATTTTGTTTCCAGAACTAAAACTTGACTAGCAGGACCTGTGGATATATTACAGTACAATAATTTAATTATTACTCCATTTGATATGTTTACGTAAGAGCTATCACAAACTAGTTCAATATGTAAAAAGTATAATAATCTTAATTTAACTCTCTCTCTCTCTCTCTCTCTCTCTCTCTCTCTCTCTCTCTCTCTCTCTCTCTCTTTCATCTTTTACATTTAGTCGAATTGAAACAGATTAGCGTTATTGCTTCCGTGCTCTCACCCCATCTCTCTATCTTTCCCCTACTCTCTTTCTTTCTTTCTTATGATATTTTTATCAATGATTATAGATATTTTTGAAAGTTTGATAAAATTAAATCAGAACTAGCAAAACATTTTGATAATGATAATGAAATTTATTGCACACAGTACTCAAGTGCACCACAACTCATCAAAGGCTCATTTATAGTACATAGAATAGTAAGAGACCTGGCTGGAGAGCTTAACAGAAATACTGGGGTGAATTAGTATCTCAGTCGTAAAGGAAGGAGACAAGGCAAATTATAAAGTTTATAAATAGGTTAACAGTTTTATTTGAGGGTTAGTTATTAAAGTGTGTATAATTCTTGTGCAAGTGTCTTTAAGTGTTTGCCAGAGAATTTCTACTGGCGGGATATATAAAAGTAATACAAGAGATTTGTGTGCACTTATCTTGTTGTCTCGGTGTTGTCTGCTTGTTGGAGTTGACGTCTTTCTCTCGCGTGCCGACTCAGGTCTTCTGCTAGTGCCTGCAGTATTGGTTCTCCTGATTCAGGGTTCTATCCTCAGGCCCTATTGTCCGGACTTCCGGGTGGGCAGATAACCCAATTTCCAACATTCTCCTAACTGACGGAGAAACAGGCAATGTTTGTTCATTGCATGTTTGATGTGTTATTTTATTGTTCGTTTTATTCTATCTTTAATTTTACAATTTTTAATTTTACAATTTTTAATTTTACAATTTTAATTTCCTAAGTTACTTGTCTCTTGCATAATTGTAACCATGCAATTAGTGGTTACTAAAATATTCCCTGTTTGATTTTTGTAACTCCACTTGTATGGAGGTTGTTAGGACAGTGTCCTTGTATGTGACTCCACTAAGTGTGGAGGTTTGTAGGACTATGTCCTTTCGGTATTATTATGGCCGAATATATGTTTTTTTGTGTAACTCCACTAGGTGTGGATGTTTTTATTATTTTTTTGAGTGTAACTCCACCAGGTGTGGAGGTTTGTAGGACTATGTCCTTTCAGCATTATTATGGCCGAATATGTTTAATTTGTGTAACTCCACTAGGTGTGGAGGTTGGAAGGACAGTGTCCTTTCGGCATTATTATGGCCGCATATGTTTTTTATCTGTGTTACTCCACTAGGTGTGGGGTTTTTTTTGTTTGTGTATAACTCCACTAGGTGTGGTGGTTTTTAATTTGTCTAACTCCACTAGGTGTGGAGGTTTTTATGTGTAACTCCACTAGGTGTGGAGGTTTTTAGGACTATGTCCTTTCGGCATTATTATGGCCGAATATATGTTTTTTTGTGTAACTCCACTAGGTGTGGAGGTTTTTAATTTGTGTGTGTTGGAACCCCTGTGTGTATTTTGTTTTGTTTTTAAAAATGAACTTTGGGGTCCATGATTTATGCAGTTTTAAGTCTTGCTAGGACTAGTTTGGCCTTTATTTTTTCCAGTATGGAAGCAGTTTAAAGTCTTGGCCCTGGACTTTCTTGGCCTTGTAATTTAGCCAGAATGGAAGCAGTTTAAAGTCTTGGCCCTGGACTTTCTGTCAGATGCAGTTTTAGGTCTTACCCAGGACCCAGGTCTTCATTCGTTAAACGATTTCTCCCTCTCTGAGAGAGAAAATCAAGTCCTGAGGTTGGTTCAAGGGTCATTTAGCTTGGGTGTCTTGTTTTCAGATGCAGTTTTAGGTCTTACCCAGGACCCCTTGCATTAATAATATACAAATTCCTTGTTGAGCTTCTTCTTTTGGTTCTCATAGCAATTGTTGAACTTGCATTTTGTGATTTGGAGGCACTCTGTGTAATGGGCCTCTTTTTAACATTATGAGTCAATGAGAGTTCCATCGGAAATAGATGTTGTATGTTGTGGTCCTCATAAGAGGCATCTCCTCTAGCTATGCGTACTGAGCACACATTTCCATCATTTCCTAAAAAGAGCTCTGTTACCCTGCCTAGTTTCCAGAATGGCCTGGATTTTGCAGGATTTTTTATTAACACCACATCATCCACTTGGATTTTGTTGTCAAACTCCATGTCATGCAGATCTCTACAGCTCTCTCTAAGACTCAAAAGATATTCCTCATTCCACAGGTCTTTGAATCTGTTTAACAATTTCTCCCTTTCTGAGAGAGAATCTAATAGTTGAATCCTGGAAGTGGGTTCGATATCGGGGGATCCTCCACAATCAGTTTTCACTGCAATTTCTCCATTGACATTTGGGTGTAGAAAGGCGTTGGGTGTCAATGGTAATAACTCGGTATCAGACATGCTCTGGTACGTCAATGGTCTGGAGTTAATAGCTCTTTGTATGTCAGAAATCAGTGTCAGGAGTTGGAAGTAGTCTGATTTAGCCCTGCCCAAGGCCTTAAAAAGACATAATTTTGTTGTTTTTATCATTCTTTCCCATACACTCCCCATCCACGGGGAATATAGAGGAATCTTTACATGTTTAATAGTGTGGTTCATGAAGGTTTCGTTGGACTCATTACTATCCAGATGGCCTTCAATCACATTCCTTCCCAAAGCCTTGTCGAAAGACCTTGCATTGTCGCTGTAGCTATTTTTTGGTACTCCATACCGGTTGCAGAATCTAACCAAGGCCTGTACAAAGGCTCCAGTACCCATGTCCTGAACAATTTCCACGTGTATACTCCTTATGGCGAGGCACGTGAATATCAAGAGATACATCTTCTCTGTTTTCCCATTTTGGTGCACCCAAAGATGTCCCGTATAGTCAATTCCCGTGTTTTCATATGGGTTGACTAAGTTCACTCTGTGTTTGGGCAAATTGGTCAGTTTGGGGTACTTGAACACCAAGGTATTGTATCTCCTACAAATGGTGCATTTGCTTAGCACCCCTTTCACTGCCTGTCTTGCTTGAGGGATCCAGAACCCCACCATCCTGATTTTGGTTATGGTGGTAGTAGGATGTAGTTTAAGGTCATACCCAAGACCATTAGTAGTTCGTAGAGGACCGCATTTAAATTTTTTCTTATTTTTTCTTTTATTGTTTTGTGTGAGTGTGTCAGGCATCTTCTTAGCATTTTTGTTATTTTTTAAGAGCTCCTGTGTGCCCATAATTATCATCTCCCCTTCCTTTTTAGGAGAATGTAGTAGTGAGTCCAGCCTGCCTTGGGGCTGAGAAAACTCTTTTTTGGTCGAGCATATAGGCTGCATATTTTCTTCTATATTCATCCTTTTGGTTGTGCCTGGTTTGAAAGTTAGTTTTGGGTCAGGCATCTTATTATTTTTTGAGAGCTCCTGTGGGCCAATCATTTTTATTGTCTCTCCTTCCTTTTTAGGAGAAAGTAGGTTTGGTTCCAGCCTGCCTTGGGGCTGAGAAATTTCCTTTTTAGGAGTAAGTATGTTTGTTTTATTCTTTTCCAATTCCAAGGTAGGTGTCCCCAAGTTTTTATTTCCAGCAATAGGATTTTTTTTCTCAGGGGTTGGAGGTTGTTCACAATGCAAACCCACAATTTCCTCTTTATTATCCAATGTTGAGGGGTCTAGGTTTGCATTGCTAGTATGCTGCAGAACACCCAGTCTAGTCCATATTCCAAAGCGGAATATGGTACTCTCCCTGTAGAGACAGTCCACAGCAAACGGTAACTCCTTGGAATCTCTACGACAAATTAGCCTTATTTTTTTGTAATTTTCGCTAATCTGGTAGAAATAGTTTCTTATTGTTTGTCGTTCTTCTGACAGAACGTCGGGAGTCAAATTTATTTCTTCCAATTTTTCCACTATTTCCAAAACTTTCTGCTCCCACGATTGTGTGGAGTCTAGAAGAGAGTCCATCTCTAAATTTCTTTTTAATTAATTTATTTTATTTCAATAATATTTGTCCCGTTTAGTTAGTGTCCCTTTCCTTGGTAGTAGCAGTAGCCGTAGCCGTCGCAGTGGCAGTGGGAGAAGCCCTTCTGTCAGTCGATGACGTCAGCTGAGGAGGTTGGCCTATGCTGTTTTACGGCGCGAAATTTGTTTAATGAAGAAGGACGTCGGACATTTGTTTTCTTTTCTTTTTCTCTGCCTACTTGTTGAAAAAAAAAAAATTTTTTCTTTCTTTTTTCTTTCTCTTTTTCAGGCACAAAAGGGTTTGTTTTTTTTAGGTTTCAAACGTTTTTGTTTTTTTCTAGCAGACGTATCAAAATTGTTGTTTTCCGGACAGAAAAATATTTGATTCAACAGTTCGTGTATTTTTTTTTTTTTTTTTTTAACATAAAAATTCAAGACTATTTTGGTATAGCTTTTTTTTTTGTTTTTTAGAATAACATTCAAAGAAAATTTTTTTTTTCTTTTCAAATTTTTCAGGCACAAGAGGGAGTTGTTAGTTTCAAAGTTTGAGACAATATTAAATTTTTTTTCAAAAACGTTTTTTTGTTAGCAGACGTATTAATTTGTTTTCCGAACAGACAAGGTTTTAATTATCTCAATGCAGACAATTTTGGGTAAATCTTTTTTTGTTAGTTTTTCCTGGCACAAAGGGTTTTGTTTTTACACAATAGCTTGAGACAATATTAAAAATTTCTTTTTTAAACAAAGTTTGAGACAATATTAAAAATTTGTTTTTTAAACAAAGTTTAAGACAATATTAAAATTTGTTTTTGGTTCGCTTTCCGAACAAGAGTATTTTAAGGGCTCTTTAGTAAACCTCAAAATTTGTCTTTTTTTTTTTCGTCTAGACTGTTCTCGTCTTTCCTTTTAGGGATTATTCGCTCAGTAATACTTTTTTTTGCAGTATTTGAAGAAATTCCTCTGGCAAAGTAACAGAAATACTGGGGTGAATTAGTATCTCAGTCGTAAAGGAAGGAGACAAGGCAAATTATAAAGTTTATAAATGGGTTAACAGTTTTATTTGAGGGTTAGTTATTAAAGTGTGTATAATTCTTGTGCAAGTGTCTTTAAGTGTTTGCCAGAGAATTTCTACTGGCGGGATATATAAAAGTAATACAAGAGATTTGTGTGCACTTATCTTGTTGTCTCGGTGTTGTCTGCTTGTTGGAGTTGACGTCTTTCTCTCGCGTGCCGACTCAGGTCTTCTGCTAGTGCCTGCAGTATTGGTTCTCCTGATTCAGGGTTCTATCCTCAGGCCCTATTGTCCGGACTTCCGGGTGGGCAGATAACCCAATTTCCAACAAGCTTACCATCTACTTGTCTGTGAAAGAATTTGAGTCCAACCGAATTAAACACCAAAAATTGAAGCAGGCTATTAGAAAGGATGATTTTCAACCCAGCAACATTCAAAGTGGAGAATTTCCAACATGTAGTTTATGTGGAAGAATATGCCTCTCCAGGGCTGGCCTGGTCTGGTGAGTCATCTGAGAAAATACGAGGATAGAGTGTCAAATGCTACTGGCACTCAAGTATGAAAAAGAAAGAAAAAAAAACAGGAAATGGTCTTACTTGTGCACGAGTTGACAGCCAACAAAAAAACAACAACACTACATGTACTAATGTCAGGAACATGAATAGCATATAGTAATGATATACATGTATGTGTGCGTGCACATGCATATGTGTATGGAGTGGTGATATCAGGTATAGTTTTGTCGAATTACAGGAAGCATGGATATTTTGAAAGATGCAGTGTTTTGGCAGCCTACAACAGATGCAGGCAGTTTATTCCATGCTGCAGCAACTCAGAGCATGAACAATATATCCGAAAGTCATGTGAGCTATGCTGTTTTCTGACGTTGTAGGTATGTCCACATGTGTTAGAAACATGGAAATCAAAAAGGTGCTCGAGGTTGCTGTTGGTAAGCTGGTTAATAACCTTATGAGCGTTTACCAACGCACGTAGTGTAATGGTTAAAGTCATGGTAAATGGACTTGTCGCCCCGAGTTCAAATCCTGGACGTGGTAATTGCATTTCACTTAGCGCTAATACTCTTGGGAAAGGTATGAATTCTACTCTCCCACCAGCTATGGGTAAATAGTAGGGCAGACTGGGCTCTTTAACCTTAGGCAACTGGTCTAGGAGAAGGAAAACTCTGAATTCAAACCATGTTAAACTCCGCTTAAGAAATTGACCTTGTGTCACATCCTGCTCGTGCGGAGGGGTTGGTAAATATATATAAGCGTTTACCAAGTCAGTTGCCAAATGCAGGTATTTCAACAAATCCCTTCTGTAAGTTTGGTCAGATATTAGCAACACAGATGGAAATTTGTTAACTTACAAAAGTTACCCTCCCCCATGATTATAAGGTACTTCAGAAGGTTGAACAGCTTCAGTAGCAATTTCAGTTTTGGAGTAAAAACTCAAATGCTGCTATCCCAGTGGAATCTCCCTAGTCTAGCACTAATGAAAATGGGGATATTCCCTCACCATCCAACTGATACCAACAATAGGTCTCTCTGCCGCTGCTGCTATCCCAACAGAATGTCAGATCTTAAGAGTATTTACGGTTTTCGAAGGAGCTCTTATTTCTCCGTAGTTGTAGGCAAATTGTCGGACAAAGAAGGAACAAACACAAAAGTAAATGCAAACACTTGTATTGACAAAAATTACATAAAATTGATGCAAATTTTAATGGTATTTGCTACAAGACTTATCTGAGTTAATAATTTTCTTGGAGTAATGGAGATAACAGGGTATTCTGTTCATCAGTAGGAAATATTGATAAGACGCTTCGTCTCAGTAGTTTCTCATCCTTCAGTCAGTGTTTTTATTGTACCTGCCTTTTAACGTATGTGGATACAATGCCTTAGAAGGGAGCTGGTTGTAGAGTTCTGTGATAAGTGGACCCTGTTTTGGGCTTGGTAATGAGAGCTTGGTGTTTTTACGTCTCTCCTCCAATACTGCTATGCAATAAGTAAGCCCTGTTTTGGGCTAAGTGATGAATGAAGTGTAGGGACCGCTGTTTACGCGACTACCCTCAGTGAGTGCTCCGTGATAAGTAGGCCCTGTTTATGGGCTAAGTGAGAGAACGTTTATTTTTACGTCTCTCGTTGGTAACGGCTCTCTGATAAGTGAAATTTTTGGTATTGGCGCCAACATACGATGCCAGCGACTCGCCCCTTAGCGGCAGGGGGAGATAATTGGTTACAGAATTTCCAATATACTCCTAATGACGAAGAAAACATGCAATGAGCACCAGTGCATGTTACCTGGCTACTTACTTAATTCTCAGTGACAAGAATGGTGGGTAACAAAAGAGAGAATGGGGATCTTATTTAAATGGAGATTCAGTGTCTGTCTGTAACTAGAACTACGTCACTGCTTATGTCACAATATCCTCAGGAATTTCGTAAGTCTATCAATGAAAATTTGATTTATTGTTAAAATCATTAATACATAGACTAATTCTTATTTATTAACGATGTCTCTATGATATAAGATATGAGTTAGATTTTCCTCAAAACACCCAATATTATTAGTATGTTTAAAATACTACAATGTGTCTTATATATCACTAAGAAATAAAGAATTTTTTAAAGTTGTAAAAGGTTTTTCACATATGTTTCATTAGTTTGTTATATAGACAAATAATTAAAAAATAAAAATACTGGGTTTTTTGAAGCATGAATATGTGATTGTCGGCGTTCAAACTAGTCAAAAGTTAAAAAGATACAAAGTTATATATAATTATTTACTAAGCTTAGCATAGATGTGGCACAAGGCCAGAAGTATGGAGCGCTCCAATGAGAATCGAACTCACTAACAACGGTCTGAGAATCTAGCTTGCTAACCATTACACCACGTGGGGTTCCTAAATATTTTTATCATATAGTTATTTACTAAGCTTTGCTTAGATGTAGCACAAGGCCAGAAGTATGAAGCGTCCAATGAGAATTGAACTCACTAACAACGGTCTGAGAATCTAGCTTGCTAACCATTACACCATTTGAGATGCCCAGATATAGTTATTTACAAAGCTTAGCTTAGATGTTGTACCGTTGTGGTATATTTTCACGGTACCAAAATGATATAAGTAACATCCTTTTTTTTAGCGCTACTACGATAACGGTAAGGTGGCAGCGGCGTATATATTATATAGCGGGTCTCGTCCACGTGCCTCCAAATTCACAGTGCTAAAATGGTGTTGATAGAAATTACAACACGAGAAATATGTAGTCACAACTGCTCCTTTATTATCGTGCTCGTCTAGTGGGCTCGTACCAGAGAGGAGGAAAGGCAGAGAGAAAGAGAGAGAGAACACTACTTGATTATTGTGACCCCACATTAGCCACTAGAGGCCCGATCCGTACCCTACGACGGCCGAAGGCAAAAAGAGGCCGATACATTTCTTCGTTGTTCCACGTCACCACGTGACTTCCGGTCAACACCCGACTTCCGGTTGCGGTCAACACCCGACTTCCGGTTGCCACTCAATTCTCAGTTCGGGGTCACACTACGGTCAAATCATCGTTCATCCTGTTTTGGGTCATCACTATTTTTTAAACCTTTATCATCTCTTATTTATTTATTTCTTCCTCCCCCTTCCATTAGTAGTCCTAGCTCACAAAAGTCAGGATAATATACCCATCTTGCAACAATGTGACAACAATGTGACACAATGAGAATCGAAATGGTTTGTGAATCTAGCTTGCTAACAATTACACCACGCAAGGAAAAAGATACAAAAGACTTACCAGTCATGTTAGAATTGGTATTGTTGTAAGTGATATTGCACTTGGTAGATTTATAGTAATTGTTATTTTGCAAGTTAAGGCAGATGGAAATTTTTTTTTATGGGAAGTTGGTTTGTGTTAGAAATATTTAGAAAATTATTTGTATGAGGCATCCAGTGAGGATTGAACTCACTATTCAGTTGATCAACGAGAAGAGCTTGCTAAATGTAGAAAAATGGTGAGCTTTGATGTTAGGGGTGGTGCTCTATGTGAGATGCAAAAACAATCTCACTGGTTTATCGCTGGTAAAAAGGGAATAGACTCTGTCTGGTACTAACAATAGGCCACTGCTGACTTTACTTACCTATATAAGATGTGAAGTTAAATAATAATAATAATAATAATAATGTAATTTATTGTGTACAGTGCTCAGGTGCACCACAACTCATCAAAGTCTCATGTCAGGTACACAGAATAATGTTGTGCCAGGAACATGAACAGTTCACAGTAGTAATATGGATGTATGTGTGTGCATGTGTATGTGGAGAGTGGCATCAGGTATAGTGTCGGCGGACTACAGGAAGAATGGAGGCTTTGAAAGCCTCAGTGCTCCGGCAGCCTACAACAGATGCAGGCAGTTTATTCCATGTCTCCGCAATTCTGAGCGTGAAAAAATGTTGGAAGGTTCATAGTAACCTTCCAACATGAGTACATATGTCTGAAATATTCCTACAAAGAAGTTATATATTATACAAATTCCAACATGGGTACATATGTCTACATGAAATATTCCTACAAAGAAGTTATATATTATAACAAATTCCAACATGGGTACATATGTCTACATGAGAAGTTATATATTATAACAAATTCCAACATACATATGTCTACCACTACATGGAAGTTATATATAATAACAAACATAGACTTTATTTGGTGAGCACGTATAGAGAAATACATGCAAGACATGTATACATATACTCATTACAAAAGGTACAGCAATATATAGATAACAGATAAAGAAACATATATGAAGAATTGTTACGTTGTAATATTCACGGCACTAAAACGATACATGCACCGTAGTCCTTTTTTTCTTTCTTGGTACCAAAACTCTGATAAAAAATCATAACACGAGAAACATGTCGTCACAACTCCCAGCCTTTATTAATGTGCTCATCTAGTCGGCTTCTACCAGAGAGGAGGGGAGGCAGAGAGAAAGAGAGAGAGAGAACACTACTAGATTACTGGGCTCTCATGAGGTCCGTACACTAGGCCCGCCACAGGCAAAAAGAGGACGAACCCTTTTTTTCTTCCCCCACGTCACCACGTGACTTCCAGTCAACACCCGACTTCCGCTTGCCACTCAATTTTTCGTTCGGGGTCACGCTACGGTCAAACCATCGCTCTCCTCTTTTGGGTCATCACTATTTTTTAAGCCTTTGTTATTTATTCCTCCTCCTTCCATTAGCAGTTCTAGCTCACAAAAGTCAGGAATATACCCATATTGCAACAGAATGTAGGACTTACATCCTAAGGAAGTGATACAGAGTTTCTGAAGGAATGGCATTTACTGATAGTTGGTTGGTGGGGCAAAGCCCCCCCACCACCCACTTAAGGGGCAGAAGCACCAAGCACCTAAACCATGTGAAGTTGTTGCTGACCCAAAAGAAAGAGACTTAGAATTTCCCGGGCTACTACTCTAGCCACCTATCGGCGAAAATCTGCAGCAAGGGAAGATAAGCCTATTGGACTCATGTCCATCTCAACACCTATAGGTTATTAAATGAATTAAACAAAAATATCCGCCCTGTCGGCTGGGGCGTTAGAATGCACCGACTGCACCTCTGCAGAGGGGTAAGACTCCCCCAATGGGGCTACCTGTTTGCTGTGGGTGGCGACCCGTGATGCTTAAGGATAGAGCCCAGGTGGATGAGCAGTTCATGACATGCAATACTCCACTTTGGCCCTATCTTAGGCTAGACGGGCGGTCAGAGAGGCCCCCTCTGATCAATCGACTGGTCACGTCAAGCCCTAGCACCTATATGATTTTCCCAACCCTAATGCCCTTATGGCAAGCCCTAACCCCTTTTTATCATATGGGTGCTAGAAGGCGGTGGCTGTGGGTCTACATGTTCTGGGAATGACGTTAAACTCTATCTGATGGTGAGGTTCCAGTTTTGGAGGTTTGGGGAATGTGGAGCACCCCTTTATCACCATTGCTCCCTGGTCCACTCTGACCTGGAGTGGTAGTACCTGTTAGGGTCCCATCTATGGGTTAAATAGAAAAAAATGTATTTATAAAAAAAATTGTATTATCCATTAAGAATTGATTTATTTCAAAACTTTATCGGCATTAAATGACCCACTGAGGTTGATATGCCGTAAAACAAAACAAACCAAACCATAAACAAAAATATAAACAGTTTTTGTGTGCCAACAGCACATTTTATGCACAAATTTCTATTATTAAAGAATAAATTTTTTTTTTTTTTTAATTAATCTTTAGTTATTATCTTACAGCAATCATAGAAGTCACAAAAAGATTTTTAAACAAATTTTGGATTTTAAAATTTCAAAGCTCCTTAGCAATCAACACTCAGAATCTGTGAGTTTCCATTATAATTTATATTAACAAATTATATCATCATTTTTAAAATGTGTGTGTGTGTGTGTGTGTGTGTGTGTGTGTGGATATGTTTTCCTTTATTATTTACTTTAACAAATTATATCATTTTAAAAAATGTGTATGTGTGTGTATGTGTATGTGTGTGTGTGTGTATGTTTTCCTTACAATTTACAATAACAAGTTATATCATCATTTTAAAAATGTGTGTGTGTGTGTGTGTGTGTGTGTGTGTGTCTCAGACGCTAAAATAATCTCCTTGGGCTAACGCTAGAGAAAAGAGGATAGACTCCCTCACTGTCTGGCTGATACCGACATTAGACCGCCCCGATGAATTTTTTTATTGTAATAAAAAGTAAATAAAATAGAATTCAATGAATTATTTGCTGTAATATGTTTTAATGTCTATTTTTTTCTAAAAAAAATGTTTTTCTTTGGTGTAATAAATTTGGAAACTTAAATCCTTTAATGCATTTGATGATTTTACTTACTTAGGGTACAAACTCGCTGACATTGAATTTTTTACTCCCACTCCTAAAAAAATGTATTTCTTTGGTGTAATAAATTTGGAAACTTAAATTTATTTAGTGAACTTATTAAGAGAAGTGTATCTGAAATTCACTCGTAACTCAAATTTTATCTCTAAACACAAAGCAAAAAGATCGACTCTCAATATGATACACAACAATCCTAACATATCGTTTAAACCATTAACAAAAAAAGGTGTGAATATAGACGTACAATGTATATTGTTCTCTAACCTCAAGGCATAAACCGGTCGATATGCATTAATATGCCAATATATCTATTCCATGTAAATAAGCGATTACGATCTGTTGTTTTTTACCTTTTTTTCAATCTGCTCACCTTAACGCTCAGGTGAGTTTTCAATTGCTTGGCATATTAACCCTGATAATAGAAATTTTCTCTCTTCAAAACTTTTCATGCTTTCTTGTTGGTTGGTTGTCTTTTCAATTATTTTTCTTGTTACTTCCCTTCCCTCATTACTGAGGTGTAAAAATTTCTTCTTGCTTTTTTCTTTTCTTTTTTTTTTTCTTTTATATTCTTCTTGCTTTTTTCTTTTTTCTTTTTGCTATTTTTCTTCTTCATCTTCTTTTTTTGTTTTTGTTGTTTTTTTCTTTTTTTTTGCTTTCTTCTTCTTCCTCTTGCATTTTTCTGGGCTTCTTCTTCTTCTTCTGCTTTCTTTTTCTTCTTCTTCTTGCTTTCTTTTTCTTCTTCTTGTTCTTGCTTTTTTCTTGCTTTCTTCTTCTTCTTCTTCTTCTTCTTCTTCTTCTCTTTCTTTCTTTTTTCTTTCTTCTTCTTCTCTAATGATCTTCTTCTTTCTTTCTTCCTTTTTCCTTTTTTCTTTCTTCTTCTTCTCTAACGATCTTCTTCTTCTTTCTTTCTTTCTTTTTTCTTTCTACTTCTTCTCTAACGATCTTCTTCTTCTTCTTCTTCTTCTTCTTCTTCTTCTTCTTCTTCTTCTTCTTCTTCTTCTTCTTCTTCTCTTGCTTGGCTTCTTCTTCTTCTTCTTGCTTTATTTTTCTTTTTTTTTCTTCTTCTTCTTCTTCTTCTTGCTTTTTTCTTGCTTTTTCTTCTTTCTTCTTCTTCTTCTTTTCTTCTTCTTCTTGCTCTTTCTTCTTCTTCTTCTTCTTCTTTTTCTTCTTCTTCTTCTTCTTCTTTTTCTTCTTCTTCTTCTTCTTCTTCTTCTTGAATAATTGAAACTGGAATTGAAGCAAACATTTCACTTTGTCTGCCTTTTAGAAAAATAGAAAAATGATTACTGCTTATTTCATCATCCTCAAAACCCTGGATGAGGCTGTTTGCATTTCACATAGTGCTAATACCCTTTGGGAAAAGTATGAATCCAAATACTCTCTCTCCAGCTATGGGTAAATAGTAGGACAGACTGAGATCTTGATTAGGCAACCAGTCAAGGAGAAGAAAAACCCAGAGTACTACTGAGTAGTGAGTTTGATCCTCACTAAGTGGTCAAAATTTTTGGCCTTCTGACAATTCTAAGTTGTTTGTTTGTTTTGTTTTATGGCATATCAACCTTGGTGGGTCATTTAATGCCAAGAAAGTTTTGAAATAAATTCATTTTTAATGGGTACTCAATTTTTTGTATAAACACATTTTTTCTATTTAACCCATAGATGGGACCCTAACAGGTACTACCACCCCAGGTCTGACAAATCTAAGCTCCACTTATTTTTTTATACACTTAGTTTTAGTGTAGCAAAAATTGTAGTGGGATAATTAGCAAAGTAGTCCCTAAGGTTAATTACTACTGAGTAGTGAGGTTGAGCCTCACCAGGTGCTCCTAATTTTTATCCTTCCAACAAATCTAAGCCACACTTATTTTTTAATACACTTAATTATAGTGTAGCAAAAGTCACTATTCAGTAGTAATGGATCTGCGAGACAAGCTTGCTAACCATTACACTACAATGTGACGTCATCTATAATGCTAAGTGTTTGTACAACCTGTTCACCATGGGTAGCATTTGACACAAGGTGTTAAATATGGGGCATCCAGTGAGGATTGAAGTTGCTATTTCGTAGTAATGGATCTGTGAGACTGGGATGTTCTATATACCCAACGGAGGCGCGTGGTCTAATGGTTAGAGTTGTAGGAAATGGACTCGTCAACGCGAGTTCAATTCCTGGACGAAGCTGTTGGCATTTCACATAGCGCTAATACCCTTGGGTAAGGTATGAATCCTACTCTCCCTCCAGCTATGGGTAAATAGTAGGGCAGACTGGGCTCTTTAATCTTGATTAGGCAACCAGTCTAGGAGAAGGAAAACTCTGAATTCAAACCTGTTAAACTCCGCTTAAGAAATTGACATTGTGTCGCATCCTGCTCGTGCGGAGGGGTTGGTAAATATATATATACCCAACCCGGTCGTCATGGGTAGGATGTGACACAAGGTCATCATAAGTATGTGACATTGAACTTGCTATTCGATAGTAATGGCTGTTAACTGTTGACTGTCTTGTTTTATGGCATATCAACCCATTCTGGGTCATTTAATGCTGAATCTAAACATTTTGATTAACTCTTAATGTCCTATACCACCTCATTCCACCTGGCCAGAAGTCTCATTCGTTTTCCTAATCCACCCTGAATGATAGCCTTTGTTTAAATGTAATATTACACATATTTTGGAGTCTTTGATTTAAGTGACATAACAGGTAACTTTAGATGCAAAGGTCATTTTTACCCATTTTTTTTTATATACCCTTATAGGAATGCTCTGTACTTAAAAAATTCTCAACAGGATGTTAAGAGTTAACAAGAGACTCAGGCTGCTTACAGTATCTACGGTTGTTTAAGTGGTCACCCAATTAAGTATTGAACAGGATCATCACTGCCGAACTTTGGTGATCTAGCGGGTATCGGTACTTTCAACATGACTTAACCATAAGTTAATATGTTACTTGCAGCCCTGTTCATAGACAGAGGGTGTTTGCACCCCAGCAACCTCATGCCATATCCAGTGAGGATCAAAGTAGTAATGGATCTGCGAGACTAGCTTGCTAACCATTACACCCCAATGGGATGCCTTTGTGGTGGTAGTGGTATTGCTATCACTGGTATTACTCCTACTGTGAGCTTTAAAATACACTGACTGCACCTCTGTAGAGGGGTAAGACCCTCCCCCCACCCAATGGGGTACCTGTTGGCCATGAGTGGCAACCTGTAATGCTTAAGGACAGAATCCTGGTCGATGAGCAGGCCCCCTCCGATCAATCAGTTGGTCATGTCAAGCCCTAGTACCTATATGATTGCCCCAATCCTATTGCCCTTATGGCAAGTCCCAACCCTTTTTATCATATGGGTGCTAGAAGGTGGTGGTTGAGGGTCTTCATGTCCTGGGAATGACATTAAACTCTATCTGATAGCAAGGTTCCAGTTCTGGGGGTCTGGGGAATGTGGAGCACCCCTTCATCACCATTGCTCTCAGGTCCACTGACCCTGAGTGGTAGTACCTGTTAGGGACCCATCTGTAGGTTAAATAGAAAAATGTGTTTATAAAAGAATTTGAGTATCTATTAAGAATGAATTTATTTCAAAACTTTGTCGGCATTTAATGACCCACTGAGGTTCATATGCAGTAAAACAAAACAAACTCCCACAGTGATAGCAGCAACAGCAGCAGCAGCAGCAGCAATAGCAGCCGGCCAGCCACTTGTTTTTTTATAAAGAATTTGTTGTAAACATTAGTTAGGTCAAACTGTGGAAACTGCCACTTAACTTTTCAGCTGACCGATGAACATAAATATTTTTGACAAGAGTGAATGATTCCATCAAAACAAAAACGTAAGTATTCACTTATCATCAAATTGAATACATTGTGATAGACTGAATTTATTTGCCCCACCCCCAACCCCGGGAAAGGTACGAAATTTAACAAAAGAAATTAGGGTGTTTTTGTTTTTTGTTTTTTTGGCGGGGAGGGGAGCGGATTTGATTAATGGTGCTTCAGTTTATTTTGACGGTGAAAATTGATTTGTTATACAAGGAAATCGAGTTACGAGTGGAATTAATTAAACTTGTAAGTCAAGGTACCACTTGGGGGGCTGGAACGGATTACTGGCATTTCAGTTTATTTCTATTGGGAAAATTGATTTGATATACAAGGAAATCGAGTTACGAGTGGAATTAATTAAACTTGTAAGTCAAGGTACCACTTGGGGGGCTGGAACGGATTACTGGCATTTCAGTTTATTTCTATTGGGAAAATTGATTTGATATACAAGGAAATTGAGTTACGACTGGAATGAATTAAA
>CM042179.1:8659421-8664421 GCA_023376005.1 Doryteuthis pealeii | reverse complement strand
AGACGTGCAACCAGGCGAGTACCCTCCATCAGGAATCTGCCATATTCTGAACGTCTCGCAGCCCTGGGAATGGATTCGTTGAAACTTCGGTGTCTGGTAACTGACCTGGTAAATGCTCATAAGGTCATTAATCATCTTAACAACAGCAACCTTGAGCACCTTTTTGATCTCCATCTCTCCAATACACGCGGGCATGCCTACAAAGTCAGAAAACAGCACTGTTCACGTGACTTTCAGAAACATTTTTTCACGCTCAGAATTGCGGAGACATGGAATAAACTGCCTGCATCTGTTGTAGGCTGCCGGAGCACTGAATCTTTCAAAGCCTCCATGCTTCCTGTAGTCCGCCAACACTATACCTGATGCCACTCTCCACATACACATGCACACACATACATGCATATTACTACTGTGAACTGTTCATGTTCCTGACACAACATTATTTTGTGTACTTGACATGAGACTTTGATGAGTTGTGGTGCACCTGAGCACTGTACACAATAAATTACATTATTATTATATATATGTGAAATAAAAGGAAATTAATCTGACAGTGTGAATTTGATATATTGAAAAAACAAATTCCGAGGGACCTCACATCAGTGAGGGGGGGGGCGATGTGCAGTTAAAACCGTTGGGAGGAAGGCCCCGAAACGATGCACATTCTCTCCTGATGATCCCATGCATTTGTAAACATCATTTGTTTTTTCAATATATCATATATATATATATATATATATATATATATATATATATATATATATATATATATATATATATTATTTATTTATATATAATTATAAAGTCGCTCCTACCATTGGTTTCTGAATAACACTTTTTCGGTGTTATTCGTCTTCAGAGGCATTTGACTTTTGAAAAAAATGGACAGTTTTAAACTCCCGGCACGTATCCACGCGATCCGTTAATCGCTCCTGCATTTTGGTTACGTCATTCAACGGCATCATTATTTGTCGTCATTGTTCTTATGGTGATTTTAAATTTTTTTCGTTTTTATATTTATTTTAGTTCATGTGTGTTTATTTATATATGAATTCTTAATTATGGCGGTCTGATGTTTTGGTTAGTCCAATTCCATATTAATATTATATATATATATATATATATATATATATATATATATTAATACATACAGTAATATATAGGTGAATGGTATCAAGTGTTTCCATGATAGGATTCAATCAAAATTGAGAAATCAAACATATATTTGAAGATTTTGCGAGTGTATATATATATATATATATATATATATATATATATATATATACATATGAGAAGTAAACAAACAAACAATGTGTTTGATATGGCTTTTTTAGCCGACAAATTTTGGGAGAATATGTGCTTAAATAAAGTCATAACTAATTTTTGAAAATCAATTAATTGATAATTAATGAATTAGGCGGGCAAACCCATTCAAATGTAAGGCTAAACATGTTTAGCCTTGCATTTGAACGGGTATGCCCGCCTTAGTAATAAATTATCAATTAATTAATTTTCAAAAATTAGTTATGACTTCAATTAAGCACACATATATATATATATATATATATATATAGAGAGAGAGAGAGAGAGAGAGATGTGAGGTATCCAAAACTTGGTAGTAAGGGATGATTCTATGTGTGATTTCTAAGACACTCTGTATTATTATTGTATGATCCGGTATGTACAAATACAGTGAATCTTTAAATCACTACAGAGAGCTCAATGTATAATAATCTTTTTAGATTATATACAGAGCAATATTTATCTTTGAAAGGAAGGAAAAACTCAACACTGTTATTCCATAGTAAACTTATTTTGACCAAAATTGGGGCCTCTATAAATCTATAAGTTGATTTAACAAAGCTCCCCAAAATCAAGTCTCATCAGATGGATAGTCACCAATAATTTGAATTGCATAACAGAACAATTTTCTCAGTGTAGAATCTTCTTCCCTTCAAAAAATATTTTAACAAAATGTATACATTAAAAGTCTGATACGGAAGTCATTGCAAATGAGAAAAAAGAACATTTTTCAGGGCCAAGGTTTTTAGGGACAGTAATCTATCAAATTAACAACTATGAAAATTAAATAAGTCTGAATAAGTATGAAGCAAAGATAAAACAAAAAATATAAAACATATAAAAAGTATATATATAATATAAAAATTATTAATCTTATTATAATGGAGATTGTGTGTTTTTCTGTCTGTAACCGAAACTATATCACTACTCAAGTCACAATTCCCTTAATTATTTACGTCAAATTATCCATGGTTTCATACTTTTAAACCTTCAATTATTAATAAAATTGTTTTACATTATTAATACTGTTGACCATATCTACATACTAATAACATGTGATTGTATTTATATATACAACAAAATAGTGGCATACAGTATGCACGGGGAGGCTTATTTGCATATTGATATTTAAAATTTGATTTTAATAAATATGTGCTTGGTATTATTGATTTCTAATTGTTTGGTTTTATCTTAATGAATATGAGCAAAAATCTCGGAGATAAATCTTAAAAGAAAATTATTTACAAGAAGAAATAACTGTAATTTTATTCTTTACTTCTCATGTTAACTAAATAGTTAAATTAGAAAAATTTAGTAATGAAAGACGGAAGTGGTGGAAGAGTAAATTTCAGTTGTTCTATTTTTTGATTATAGCCCCCTCTGTTGCAAATTTTTTTTTTCATTCTTATTTCTAATTTAATATGATATTTTATTACATTAAAACTTAAGCACTTGCACCCGGAGGGTGCATATATTTGCTAGTTATTATAATATATTTAAAAAAATATTATCATTATTAAACAAATAAACATAGTAAAACTGTAAAATATAATAATATAATATTGTATAAATAAAAAACATAATATTAATAAAAATGTACATATCATACATAATAAATATATAAACACATAAATATATATACATACATATATATAGAGAGATATATGTACACACTAATGTATGTATGTATGTTGGTATGTGTGTATGTAGTTTTTTTTGTAATTGATATCATTATATTAAAGATTTTTTATATATATGTATATTGTACATATATGTGTGTGTATGTATGTATATGTGTGTATGTGTGTGTATATGTCTATCTATCTATCTATCTATCTATCTATATATATATATATATATGTATGTATGTATATATGTTTATATGTTTATATATTTATTATGTATGTCATGTACTTTTTTCTCATTTGCAATGACTCCCTGTCACTATAGTGACAGACTTTTAATCTATACATTTTGTAAACAAATTTTTTGAGGGGGAAGAAGATTTTACCTTGAGAAATTATTTTTGTAATGTAATTAAAATTATTGATGATTATCCATAAACAAACAAACAATGTGTTTGATATGGCTTTTTTAGCCGACAATTCTTAGGAGAATATGAGCTTAATTGAAGTCCTACCTAATTTTTGAAAATTAATTAATTGATAATTAATGAATTAGGTGGGCAAACCCATTCAAATGTAAGGCTAAATATGTTTAGCCTTACATTTGAACGGGTATGCCTGCCTAATTCATTAATGTTTAGCCTTACATTTGAACGAGTATGCCCGCCTAAGTCATTAATTATCAATTAATTAATTTTCAAAAATTAGGTATGACTTCAATTAAGCACATATATATAGAGAGAGGGAGATGTGAGGTATTCAAAACATGGTAGTAAGGGGTGATTCTATATGTGATTTCTAAGACACACTGTATTATTATTGTATGATCCGGTATGTACAAATGCAGTGAATCTTTAAATCACTACAGAGGGCTCAATGTATAATAATCTTTTTAGATTATATACAGAGCAATATTTATCTTTGAAAGGAAGGAAAAACTCAACACTGTTATTCCATAGTAAACTTATTTTGACCAAAATTGGGGCCTCTATAAATCTATAAGTTGATTTAACAAAGCTCCCCAAAATCAAGTCTCATCAGATGGATAGTCACCAATAATTTGAATTGCATAACAGAACAATTTTCTCAATGTAGAATCTTCTTCCCCTTCAAAAAATATTTTAACAAAATGTATACATTAAAAGTCTGATACGGAAGTCATTGCAAATGAGAAAAAAGAACATTTTTCAGGGCCAAGGTTTTTAGGGACAGTAATCTATCAAATTAACAACTATGAAAATTAAATATGAATAAGTATGAAGCAAAGATAAAACAAAAAATATAAAATATATAAAAAGTATATATATAATATAAAAATTATTAATCTTATTATAATGGATATTGTGTGTTTTTCTGTCTGTAACCGAAACTATATCACTACTCAAGTCACAATTCCCTTAATTATTTACGTCAAATTATCCATGGTTTCATACTTTTAAACCTTCAATTATTAATAAAATTGTTTTACATTATTAATACTGTTGACCATATCTACATACTAATAACATGTGATTGTATTTATATATACAACAAAATAGTGGCATACAGTATGCACGGGGAGGCTTATTTGCATATTGATATTTAAAATTTGATTTTAATAAATATGTGCTTGGTATTATTGATTTCTAATTGTTTGGTTTTATCTTAATGAATATGAGCAAAAATCTCGGAGATAAATCTTAAAAGAAAATTATTTACAAGAAGAAATAACTGTAATTTTATTCTTTACTTCTCATGTTAACTAAATAGTTAAATTAGAAAAATTTAGTAATGAAAGACGGAAGTGGTGGAAGAGTAAGTTTCAGTTGTTCTATTTTTTGATTATAGCCCCCTCTGTTGCAAATTTTTTTTTTCATTCTTATTTCTAATTTAATATGATATTTTATTACATTAAAACTTAAGCACTTGCACCCGGAGGGTGCATATATTTGCTAGTTATTATAATATATTTAAAAAAATATTATCATTATTAAACAAATAAACATAGTAAAACTGTAAAATATAATAATATAATATTGTATAAATAAAAAACATAACATTAATAAAAATGTACATTTCATACATAATAAATAT
>CM042179.1:8579421-8654421 GCA_023376005.1 Doryteuthis pealeii | reverse complement strand
GATGGGATAGGCTGGGTACAAGAGTTAAGCTATGTTAATTATTCTATGTTACTGTCGCCCTTGGACAAGAAATACCTGAAGAAGGCAAAACATTGTCGGTTGTCAGGCTGAAAAAGAATTAAGGAAGAGAAAAGAGACAAAGACAAAAGATACGTTCATGGTTAGACTTTTATTTGTAAGTTTCCAACTATTCATTGGAGAGGAGATATTCTCCTGAGCCAGTTAATCGCGTATATTCCCAGTGAAATTCCCAGTCTAAAAGAAAGAGATTCCTTTTGGGTGCCAGGATGGGGTCAATTTTTCTGCACATGGCCAGAGGATGCTTCCCGTGTGTGAGCTTCTGGGAGATTTTTATTTATTTATTTTTAAAATTTTATTTTAATTTTAATCCCTATAAATGTAAATTGACTCAAATAGGGACATTATAGTTTAACAGACTAGAGGTTTTAATTGGTTGAACAAACTTGATCATTCTTGTACTCTCGGGATTATAATTCAAATTAAACACTTTAAATATAACTAGCATGACCTGTGGATATACCACAGTATGATAATTTAATTATTACAACGTTTGATTTGTTTACTTAAGAGCTATTGCAAAATAGTTCAATATGTAAGTAAAAGTAAAGTCGTCGGGGCGGCCTAAAGTCGGTATCAGCCAATCAGCGAGGGAGTCTATCCCCTTTTCACTAGCGCTAGACCAAGGAGATTGTTTTTGTATCTGAGGTGGAGCGCCACACCTACCATCAGCTCCTTACTTTACCGCACAGATCCCTGTGCTACTCATAACGCTGAGTTGGCGAGGACCGGTATCGAACTAGGAACCTTGTGATTTCTAGCCGAACACTCTACCGACTGAGCTAACCTGGCCCATAAAATATGTTCAATATGTAAAAAGTGTAATAATCTTCATTTAACTCTTCTCACTCTTTTTTTTTTCTTTCTTTCATTCTTTTCAACTTTTCATTATGTTCGATTGAACATGTTATCACTTCCACATGTTCAACCCCTCTCTATATCTTTCCTCTACTCTTTCTTTCTTATTATATTTTTTCTGTGTAGCATGTCCTTTTTCTTTCCTTTCTTTCTTTCTTTCTTTCTTTCTTTCTTTCTGATAAAAACGGAATGGTCCATTATTTAGTTGTGCTGTTGACACTCATAAGAGAAATAAGAATTTTGCAGATAAGCAACACCCAATAATCAGGATTTACATTTTTGTATTTCATCTTGGATGATTTGGATGGTCTAATTTTTAACCAGTGAGTGTTGCAAGATGATAACGGTTGGAAGATTAAGGAATATGAGTATTATTAATTAAATATTATCACTTTTATACCATGTGTCTATGTTAAGTTTAACTCGTAATGTCCTATACCGCCTCATTCCACCTGGCTGGAAGTCACATTCATTTTCCTAATCCACCCCAAATGATAGCGTTTGTTTAAATATAATATTAAACATATTTAGAAGTCTTTGATTCAAGGAAAATAACAGGTAACTTTAAATGAAAAGGACATTTTTTGCCATTTTTTTAATATATCCTTAGATGAATGCTCTGGACTTAGAAAATTCTCAACAGGATGTTAAGAGTTAATGTAAATAGGTTTGAATAGGAACATTATAGTTTAACCGACTCGAGTATTTAATTGGTTGAACAAACTTGATCCTACTTTTACTTACAGAATTATAATTTAGGGGGAACAATTCTGGTAATCTGAACATTAGTTACATAAATTCCATTCTGATGCTATCAGCCATTTTTTATTGCAACATTTTAAAATTTTTCTACACATGTTTGAATTCAAGAAAACTTTATTGAATTTTCTTACAATTCATAAATATAAAAAAAAAATATTTGAAAAATAAGTTTTTACTAAGAAAAATAGTTTTGATTTGGTTCAATGCTGGAAGAGGAGACAAAAACCATTCATTGCTTACTTGTTAATAAAACAAATTTTTATTTACTTTAATTATTATCCTTCATTTAGCAATGGTTATTTTGAATCAATACAACTGCATGTTTTAACATGAAAATATCATAAAATGTGTTCTTAATAACAATTAAGTTCATTTCAAATAATGTGCAAACACAATTTTATGGTAGAAATTTATATAACTAATGTTCAAATTACCACAATTCTTTTATTAATCACAACATTTCAACTATTTTTTCCTGTGGTTTTTTATGGGAATTTTTTAACAATATAAACCAAGAGAAAGGAAAAAAGACATAAGACAAATATATATTTACCAACCCCTCCGCACGAGGTCAATTTCTTAAGCGGAGTTCAACAGGTTTTGAATTCAGAGTTTTCCTTCTCCTAGACCGGTTGCCTAACCAAGGTTGAAGAGCCCAATCTACCCTACTATTTATCCATAGCTGGGGGGAGAGTAGAATTCATACCTTTCCCAAGGGTATTAGCACTAAATGAAATGCAATTACCACACCCAGGATTTGAACTCAGGGTGATGAGTCCATTTCCCATGACTTTAACCATAAGACAAATAGATTTTTCAAAAGAGGTTTTTATCGTGCTGTAGTGAACAAACACTGGATTAACAGTTAACAACAGGTTTTATTTACAGTAACATACATTATGTGGTCTGTATGGTTCATCATGCCATGTTTGTAATGACAGTCCCTTTTTAAGGATCTCATCTCAACGAGATTTCCCTTAATCTCGTTATGTCAAGATCTGAATACACTACATGTGCATATCAACAGGTGGCTAAAAACATATTTCTTTTAGCGGTTGTAAGTTATGTAAGGTAACATTTTTAAATCACATAAAACACTTATCTGTTTGGGTAAAGGTTTTCGTAGCAGTGTTGTTATAGTTTTAAGGTTCTTCTGTTCTGGTCATTAACTCTCAGTGGAGCAAAAAAAAAGGTGGCAGTACATTTTGTTGTTTCAATCATCCTGTTAAGAGGCTTATTCTGTTCAGACAATAAATTCCTAAGGACTCTCGCCCCTGCTTGTTTTTACTTCCGGGTTCACTATTAGGTGAGGATAACCCATATTTTCTTCAGGCTTTCTGGATAGAAAGAGAGCCACTTTTTCAAGCTGTGCAGTTGTTGAAAAACAGTAGACACAAAGAAGATATTAAACTGTTAGCAAAAAAAAAAAGAAAAAAAAGATGAAAATTGGTATGATAATCACTCTACTTACCAGTAGGCCCAGCCACGCCAATGAATTATTAAAAACATTTCTGAGCCATGTGAACCTGTTTTTAACATCTATTCTGAACACTGGTTGGCTTTAGCATTAACCAACCAGATGTACAGAAGCTGAGGTCTGCATTGGCAAAACTCTATTTAAGCCAGTTTTTCTGCTAGCGTTGTACAAAACGGGTAGCGCACTTGAGTTTGATCATCCCTAGTGGGGTCTAACTGGCAAGGGGGTTATTATGTTGAAATACCCGAAACCCCCCAATGAAACAGTTAATAATAACATAACTGACGATACCACCCAGCACTGTTTAGTAGCACAGGCATATCTGAAACCCTGTTCTCAAAGTTATAGACAATATCATGACTCTGTATTTACAAAAGAATAATAGATCTTGTGTATTAAACAGGTGATTTTTTAAAAAAGAATTTTTTAAGGTGTCGTTGTTCCTCTTTTGTGGTGTTCTTTTGGCTTTGGATAGCACACCAAAAAGTTCAATCTTTTAAGGTGCTTGTGTTCAAAACTGTTGGACTATCTGGGTATAAGTTTATGAATTTTCCCAACAGCAGCAGGCACTTCCGGTAAAAATTGGCCAATCAGAGACAAACACAGAAAGCATTTAAGATTCTTGGTAATTGTCTTCAAATCAATTGCTAATTGAACCATCTGTTAGCAAGACCTAATACTTACCCGGCCTTCAGGCCCTGTGTCAGTGGATTCAGCGTCTGGACCGGTAAGGAATATTATATCAGTGTGAATACCAGGGTGCCATTCCCCAGACAACACCTGCCCCCTCGTCTAAAAGGGGCAGGGCTAGGTTTATTGTGCAGTGCCTGAGGTGCCTCAAAAAAGGAATGCCGATGGGATACACGCAATCTTTAACACTGTGTTGCGTAGAGGCCAAGGTTGAGGTGTAGTAGTAGTAGCCATCATTAGTTCAGAGTAACAATATATGAAAGTCATATAGTCAAAAAGAGGTTGTTTATTTATTTCTAGGCTCATGGGTTCTTTTTCAGAGAGAAGGAGAGAGAGAGAGTAAGGTCAAGCTGTTCTATCGTAAATCCTGTTTGGTACTATTAAGCAAAACACATCACGGGGAACCCAGGTAGCCCCGTCTGCCCCTTACGAAGGCCCAGATGAAAAAGACTGATTTTCCTCTTCTTGTTTGTTGTTCCGGGGGTGGGAGGGTCACATCTGCTTCCGTTCCTTTGCAGAAAACCTGGAACTTCCGTTTTTATTTTTACATCTGGTTCAGGGGTCATTGGTCGGTCAATGGCTAGTGCCTGTTTAGTGTTTACCAATCCAAACTTTAACCTCTTTTTGTTCTTATTTCTTTCTCTTCTCTTTCTACAGAAATCCGATGACCGTTTTCTTTTCAATCTCCAAATTCTCCGTAGACCATAATAATTATGCTACAGTTGGCAACCGCATAAGATTTGGTTTAAATAGGACTTTGTATTCATCTGGCATGTGGGAGGTCAGAAAATACTTACTAAACAGTGATATTTGTACTGTATGCTGGCAAATACGTGAGACAAAAAAAAACCCCACAGGAATTTAATTAATCAATTCATAAACCTCCCACCCACCAGGAGGGGGTAAGCCTACTTTGGTGTGTTTCATCTATACTTTATATGGATGCTACTTTATGAATATTGACATATAATAGAGTGAGGACCCTATATCATAGATTAGGTGTGGTGTAATGGTTAGAGTCATAGGAAATGGACTCATCGATGCGAGTTCAAATCCTGGAAGAGGCTTTTTGCATTTCACATAGCACCAATACCCTTGGAAAGGTATGCATCCAACTACTCTCCCTTTAGCTATGGGCAAATAGTAAGGCAGACTGGGCTCTTTAACCTTGGGTAGGTATCCAGTCTAGGAGAAGAAAACTCTGAATTCAAACCTGTTAAACTCTGCTTAAGAAATTGAATCTTGTGTCATCCTACTCAAGACCCTCTGTTGGTCATGGTTGACGAACCATAATGCTTAAAGACGGAATCCTGGTGGATGAGCAGTCCATGACATGCAACATTCTACTTAGACAATTACTTAGGCTAGACGAGCTGTCAGAGAGGCCCCCTCCCATTAATCCGCTGGTTATATCAAGCCCTAGCACTTATATGATTGCTCCAACCCTATTGCCCTTATGGCAAGCCCCAACCATTTTTATCATATGGGTGCTAGAAGGCAGCAGCTGAGGGTCTTCATGTCCTGGGAATGACGTTAAACTCTATCTGATGGTGAGGTTCCAGTTCTGGAGGTTTGGAGAATGTGGAGCACCCTTTCATCACCATTGCTCCCTGGTCTTCTCTGACCCAGAGTGTTAGTACCTGTTAGGGTCCCATCTATGGGTTATATAAAAAAATGTGTTTATGAAAAAAATTGAGTATCCATTAAGAATGAAATTATTTCAAAACTTTGTCAGCATTAAATGACACATTTATAAAATGAGGTTGATATGCCGTCAAACAAACTAAATATTTTTATTTATACATTTTTTTTTAATTCTACAACAAAAAATATATTTTAGTTACATTCTTTTTTCTTTAATCTTTATGTGGGGGCATATTTGAAGAGCGTAATTCACTATTTTTAAATTTATTTTTCCTTTTCTTATTTTGTTTTTCTATTGTCTCTTTGTCTAGATTCCAAAAGCTGATCTATCTGTCATAATAAACATATGTAATGTATGTTGTGTAATGTAAGCAGATAAATTGAAATATATATATATAAATATATGCTGGTACACGTATACTTGTTTGTACAGTCACATTGTTCAGATTCTATTTATTATTATCATCATTATTATTAAGGGAATTGTCAAAACAAAAAAAAAGGACTTCAACCTCTCACTTGGTCTCAGTGACGAGTTACGTGGGAACTGTTTTATTTACATTTTATTGTTTCTTTTTTCTTTCTTTTATCTGCACTCCATCTAAACTCGCATGTCAAAACACTTTCTGAAATGGGGTTCAAATTTTCTTTGGGATGGAAAGATCTGATCTCATATTTATTCTAGAAGTCATAATAGCACACTTAAAATATTTTAGCTTAAATATTTTTAAAAAAGACGCCTTCTTTCTTACGTAAAGAAGGAAAAGCAAAAGAAAGACTCACTAATTTAATTTCGAACAAAACTGAATATCAAATAACTTCACTACTTATTTTTATTATTATAAGAAAACGTAAATTACTAAACTAATCAAACCAAACAGTACCTCTCTGATAATAAATTAAATTTTAAAAATTAAAATCTCTCTTTCCCAGCATTCCCTACTCGTTGCCTTGGAGACGGCCGAACCCCCCTCCCATTTCCGGCTTCCGGTTTTTGCTCGACTTCCTGTTTACGAAAGCTGTCCCCGACGGAACCTCATTACGTATGCATAAAAAGGGCTTAATTTAAATATTTAAATTAAGCTATGCAAATTAAAACCTGGATATAAGTAAATAGTAAATCCTGCAGCGGCTGTTAGTTATAAGTAAGTAAATTACTACTTACCTTGCTTTTACTATTTACTTACATTAGATAAGTCAAAAATGTTTATTGTTGTTGTATATGTAAAGGGAGAAAAACAATGGTGTTTTATTTTTTTTTCTCCCTTTCCTTCCGTGTTTAAATTATGGTGGATCCCTTGATATTTTTACTTATTAAAAGAAATAACTGTTAAGCTAAATCAGCAGATTCATTTCTATCTCCTATTTCTATAAATAAAAACTTAATATCTATTGGTATTCATACATTCTCGATGTGTATTCCCCCTTCTTTACATTCTTTCAATGAATACCACCACATTTTAGTATTTATGCATTTTATAGATTTTACTTCCGTGTTGCGTGTGTGTGATTTTTTTTCGGAAAGGAAACAAAAACTAATATGTGGAAAATTAAGTGGAAAACATTTATTTGCTGTGTTCCTATATTCTTACATTTCTATCATTTTGATTTTTTTTTTATCAATTTGTTTGTATATTTATTTATTTACCAAATTTTTGACTGTTTCCTAGGTTAAGTTTAGCGGCCTTACTGATCTCTCTCTCTCTTTTTCTCTATCTATCTATATATTTGTATTATTATATACACATATCTTTTTTACACACTCTACTGTTCACATTTCTGCCATTTCATTTTATCAATTTGTTTGTATATTTTTTGATTTATTTATTTACCAATTTTTGCCGTTTCTTGAGTTAAGTTTAGCGGCCTAACTGGCCCCTCCCTCCTTCTCCCTCTCTTTCTTCCCCTCTCTCTTTTCATCACTATCTATCTCTTTCTTTACACACACTACTGGCATTTCTGTGTGGTGGGATTTTCCAGTGATTGATTTATTATTGTAAGAAAACATCTTTTTTCCCTCTTTGATATGATGAATTTGAATTACTGAAATATATATTATATGTATATCCACACGCGTACACACACATATATGTATACTTCTCTCTATCTGTCTCTTTCTTCTTTTTTTCTTTCGTTCATTCTCATTCTCTCTCTCTCTCTCTCCCTCTTTCTCTCACACATATATACATCAAATCACAACTTCCACTTCACCCACCTCAAGCCGTTCACATATTTATGTGTATGGGGAAATTCAGTCCCCTTTAGTAGCATTCCTTTCCCCAGTGATTCTACTCTCTGGTCTTTTCCAATGCATATTCCATAGAAAATTTCCCAAGAAACTGGATTCTCTGTGTGAGTGCGCGCGTGCGTGTACGCGAACAAACCCACCTATCAATCTATGTCATATACATTGATTGATACATAATATACAATAACGATTCTAAATTTTAGCCAATTTTATCAATCCCCTTTTTTTTCTTTTCTTTTTTTTTGCAATTTTCAAAATACACTTGACAAATTATTTTCCTAATATACCTAAATGTAAAAAAAAAAGAAGATTTCAAAATAATGTCCTATAGAATTTAAAATTCTTTAAGTGCTGTATCTTAATTTTTTTCTATCTCCCTAGGCTACCATGAAAATATATGCACATTGCACAAATATACTACTACAATAGTAGTATGTATAAATAAATATATATAAATTGTTTTCTTTGGATTAAGTACTTAAAAAAATAATTTTCGGTATTCTTTAAATTGATGAAGAATCGTTACGATGTCAATAATATTATGGTTTTTAGGTTTAAAGTAAATGTACATATTAAAATGATATTTAATTGCAGCAATATTATTGCTCTTTTGGCTATGCAAATAATCGTGTTATGTATACTCTGCTCACACACATGTATGTATAATATATATTTGTGTGTGTGTGTGTGTAAAGGTAACTTCCTAAAACATGCTTTTGTAATCAATATTATTTGATTATTGTAGCAAAAATACTTTTTCGAACGGAAAACTAAATTTCCAATATATGTTTTTTTTCTTCAAATTTCATTTTGTTTTTATAATTTTGTTTTTATTTCATTGTAATTAATTATCTAATATTTATTTATTTTAATTTTATCCCCCCCCTTTTTTTACAATTTTTATTTTCATACTAACATACATACAGGTAACTTCCCAAAATATGCATGTATTTACCACACAGACGCGTGTGCGTACTCAGCATGCGCGCATGTACACGCGTATATACACAAACGCATACGCATACACAAGTATACAGTACACGTTTATATCTCACTGCTTATTTATTTTATTTTATTATATAAATGAAATAAAATAAATAGAATAAAAATATTTTATTTATATTATATAAATTAAATAAAATAAATAAGCAGTGAGGTCTAAACATGTATATTTTTTACTTATGTTTTTGCTCTCTATAATTATAATCACACCATTCCACATACACAAACATTTACACAGTAAAAAAAAACACAAAAAAAACAAAACAAAAAACAGCAGATTATTTTTGTAGATACGATATAAATAAACGTTTTGTAAATTCAACGAAATTAAACATTGAATAATTAATAAAAAAAATAATAAAAAAAACATGTAAACATTAATTCCTTTACGTATTCATTATTATTTGAAAAATGAAATAATAGTTATTAGATAATATAATAAATAATGAATAAGAATTTAGGTTAGCGGACTTTCCCTTTCGTAAAGAATGAACCCAACAGTGTGACATAAATGTGTTAAAGGAAGGTTGTACCAAGTGTTTTTGAAAACTATTATTTTAAATTATTTAAAAATAAATAATTATTGCATATAACTGACGATTTACTAAGGTTAAAATCCAGTTAATTAAAATGTAAATGATTAAAGAAATATCATTCCTATTCGACTTTGTTCATCTTTTATTTACTGGACTGCACACTCAGCCCAAAACAATTACAATGGCCATTTTCTTTAGATTAAATAACCACAGACACAGAATCAAATCTATGGATTGAAAAAAAAAAAAAAAAAAAAATCTAAATTAAAAAAATGATAATAATAATAATAATACAAGTAGTACAGCATTTTTGCTCGAACGGCCACGATTTTAACAGAGATCCAAGGTTCATCATCATAAAAGAAAGAATTGAAAAAGATATAAACATAAAACAAATAATAGAATTTTTTTGGATAAACCGGCTGGAAACATCATACGTGATTTGGATTTAATAGGAAACTTAATTTACCCTACTTTAAAATAAAATTTAGCAGTCACAAACAAACAGCTATATAAATAAATAAACCAGCCGGTCGCGTCGGTCTTTGAAACACCATGCTACTCTCAGCAGACTGAATGAAAAACTCATGAGCCCAGTGCCTTCACTACATATCTATTAAAAGGCTGATTGAATGAATACACTTTGATACAAGAAAATAATGTTCATTCAACAAATGGATATTATTCTATGTCATCAGTACATTTTAAATACTATCTAAAGAGCCCCCCCCCTCTTTTTTTCTCAAACCCCTTTTCTGATCATGACCTAGGATCAAAAACTAGCTAAAAAAATAAAACATAAAAGAAATATTCCTATTTGTCATATCACTTTTGTTCATCTTTATATATATATATTTAATATATATATATATATATATATATATATATATATATATATATATATATGAATTCATATATATATATATATAAATACATACAACTGCTACTGCAAAGACAACAGCAGCAGTGCCACCCACAAAGCCTTTATCAGATGATGACTCTGGGGTCAGGCATGGTTTTCAGGGCTGAAGAAGCATCACTACCGGCTCATCCCAGCAGTAACTTATGACAACCAGCCAGGTTTTACTGAGTTTTGTTATATATGCACAATTTAATTAGCAATAAAACTTTGGCATCTGACTTCAATAGTAAATATATTGTTAGTCTTACTGTTTTATGTCATTGTGCATGAATTGCTGATCTATGCAAATGTAGCTTTTGTCTGATCTTAGATCGTTTTGATATATTTACGTTTTTCTATTGTTGAAAAACTGAGTTTACTCTCAGATTTGCCCAATTTTATTAGCAATAAAACATTGGCATTTGACTTTAATGGGTAATATATCGCTAGTCCTGTCCCTTTTTTGCATTATTTTTTTTTTAGATCTTCGTACTTTTCTACATAATGTGCCCAGTCAATATTTTGATTAAAAGGGACTGTTAATTCAATAATGTAAACTGTTTTTGAATTAACTGACCAGATCACAAAATCTGGACACTGTGCAGTTAACATTATCAATAGTCCTGACCCTTTTTTGCATACATTGTTCTTTAAGATCTTCGTTATTTTCTATGTTGATGTGCCCAGTCAATATTTCCCCAAAAGGAACTGTTAACTCAATAATGTAAACTGTTTTTGAATTAACTGAGCAGATCACAGAATTTAGACATAGGGCAGTTTACATCATCGGTTGTCCTGCCCCTTTTTTTGCATACATTGTTCTTGTAGATCTTCGTACTTTTCTACGTTGATGTGCCCATTCAATATTTTTCTCAAAAGGAACTGTTAACTCAATAATGTAAACTGAGTTTGAATTCACTGATCAGATCACAAAATCTGACACTGGGCAGTTAAAATTATAGCCCTGCCCCTTTTTGCATACATTTAAGTTTCAGATTTGCCCAATTGTATTAGCAATAAAACATTGGCATTTGACTTTAATGTGAAATATATCGCTAGTCCTGCTCCTTTTATATTGATATGTCCAGTCAATAATTTTCTCAAAAGAAAATGTTAACTCAATTATATAAACTCTTTGAATTACATGGTGCTAATGCCCTTATGAAAGGTATAAACCCAATTATTTGCCTTCCTGTTATAGGTAAATAGTAGGGCAGACTAGGCTCTTGGTATGGCAACCAGTCTAGGAAAAGGAAAAGTCTGAATCAAACCTGTTAAACTACGCTTAAAAATTGAGCTTGTGTTGCATTTTACTTGTGTGGAGGGGTTGGATAAATACACAAACTCTTTTTGAATTAACTGACCAGATCACAAAATTTGAACACTGGTTACATGGTGCTAATGCCCTTGTGAAAGGTATAAATCCAATTATTCTCCTTCCTAATAGGTAAATACTAGGGCAAACTAGGCTCTTGGTATGGCAACCAGTCTAGGAAAAGGAAAAGTCTGAATTTAAACCTGTTAAACTACGTTTAAAAATTGAGCTTGCGTTGCAATTTACTTGTGTGGAGGGTTGGATAAATACACAAACTCTTTTTGAATTAACTGACCAGATCTCAATATCTGGACACTGGGCAGTTAACATTATCAGTAGTCCTGCCCTTTTTGCATACATTTTAGTCTCAGATTTGCCTAATTGTATTTGCAATAAAACATTGGCTTCTGACTTTAATGGGAAATATATCATTAGTCCTGTCCCTTTTTTGCATTGTTCTTTTAGATCTTCATACTTTTTTACGTTGATGTACCCAATCAATATTTTCCTCAAAAAAGTAAACTCCTTCAATAAAAAGTAAAAAACAAAAAGTAAACTTTTTTCAATAAAATAAACTTTTTTTGAATTGACCAAATCAAAACATCTGGACACTGGGCAGTTAAAATTATTGATAGCCCAGCCCCTTTTTTGCATACATTGTTCTTTAAGATCTTCGTCCTTTTCTATGTTGATGTGCCCAGTCAATATTTCCCCAAAAGGAACTTAATAATGTAAACTGTTTTTGAATTAATTGAACTGATCACAAAATCTGGACACTGGGCAGTTGACATTATCGATCGTCCTGCCCCTTTTTGCATACGTTGTTCTTGCAGATCTTCATACTTCTCTATATTTATGTGCCCAATCAACATTTTTCTCAAATAGTTAAATCAATAATTTAAACCGTTTTTGAATTAACTGATCAGATCACAAAATCTGGACACTGAGCAGTTAAAATTATCGGTCATCCTGTGTCTTTTTGCATACATTGTTCTTTAAGATTTTCATACTTTTCTATGTTGATGTATCCTGTTAATATTTAGTAGATGTGTAAATTCACAGAGAGACAGCAATTTTAACTTCAAAGAAAAGACATTGACCTGACTGAATGAAAATAAATAAATTTATAAACTAAAATCAACACAAAAATAAAAAGACAGAAAGAGTAATGAAAATAAAAGCAGCCCAAACCTACCCACTTTCCTGCAGGCAGGTATATATATAAATTGTAAGAGGTCACTCTAATTAGTCTCCTGATGAAGGTGTGTATTGATCACTGAAACTGCAGTAGAGATAAAAACTTTTTCTACAACTATTAATGCTCTGTGTTTTATGAAATGTATTGAGCACCTTTTGGGTTAACTACTAATGCTAATATAATTAGATAAGTCAAAAATATTTGACAAAAATGTATAATGAAAATGCTTGAGTAGCAGTTGAACAATATATATATATATATATATATATATATATATATATATGAGGAAAAAATGAGTAAAGAAAAGAAATGTAGATGGATAAAAATGAATTTTATCGATATCACTTACACATGTGTTTCGGTCTGTTTATCAAAATGAATACGGATTTACGTTATCAAAAAAAATAAATAAAAAAATAAAAATAAAAATACCGCTCTGATGAAGGTCGTCAAAATCTCTCTGTGTACGGAACATTTTATACATTTTTCCTATTATTATTATCATCATCATTTCAACTCCATCTGATTATTTTAATAATAATAATAACGAAAATCCGTATACATTTTGATAAACAGACTGAAACACATGTGTAAGTGATATCGATTAAAAGTGATATCGATAAAATTCATTTTTATCCATGTACATTTCTTTTCTTTACTCATTTTTTCCTCATATTGTCGGATTCATTTCCCATTCTCACATATATATATATATATATATATATATATGTGAAAAATAGATGGAAATTAATCCGACAGTATGAAATTTAACATTATGAAAAAACATATGATGTTTGTTATGTAATTGCTGATTGTTTACAGAAACGAACGCTGAGTTCAACCGCTGAAATTTTTGAAAAATGCATGTTCTGTTTTAAAAATAAAATAAATTTTATTTTTAATTTTCAAAAAATTAAAAATAAAATAAATTTAATTTTTAATTTTTAAAAAATCAGAAGCATTATAGTATATAGAAAAACTCAAAAGAGTTTGTTGTAAAAGTTTATATAAAAATTTTTCAAAAATTTCAGCGGTTGAACTCAGTATTCGTTTCTGTAAACAGTCTTTTTAACGGATATCTTCTCTTCCCATCTATGTTGCTCTTTGATGAAGACCAACTTATTTTTGGGTCGAAACAGTACTGTCAGCAATTACATAACAAACATCATATGTTTTTTCATAATGTTAAATTTCATATATATATATATATATTATATTTAGAATAAATTATTTATTAAGCTTAGTTTAATTGTAGCACAAGGCCAGAAGTATGAGGCACCTAGTGAAATCAAATCTACTAGTAATGGTCTGCTTATACTAGTTTGCTAACCCATTTTATTAAGCTTAGTTTAATTGTAGCACAAGGCCAGAAGTATGAGGCACCTAGTGAAATCAAATCTACTAGTAATGGTCTGCTTATACTAGTTTGCTAACCCATTTTATTAAGCTTAGTTTAATTGTAGCACAAGGCCAGAAGTATGAGGCACCTAGTGAAATCAAATCTACTAGTAATGGTCTGCTTATACTAGTTTGCTAACCCATTTTATTAAGCTTAGTTTAATTGTAGCACAAGGCCAGAAGTATGAGGCACCTAGTGAAATCAAATCTACTAGTAATGGTCTGCTTATACTAGTTTGCTAACCCATTAAAATATATGAGTATTTATCAATATTCTTTTTAATTTTTATGTAGTTGACAATGTATTTATCTGTATAATAGAATTGATATATTTTTAATGTTAAATCTCACTAATTAAGGAGGCAGTCGTTGTGTAATGGTTATCATTGTAAGGAATGGACATAGCGACCTGAGTTTAAATCCTGGATTATGTTTGCATTTTCACATTTTGGGAAAGGTATGAGTCCAACTACTCTCTCTCTCTCTCCAGCTATGGTTAAATAGTAGTGTAGACTAAACTCTTTAACTTTGGTATGTCTAATATAAGAGAAGGAAATCCTGAATTCAAACCTGTTAAACACCACTTAAAAATTGACCTTGTGTCACATCCTACTTAAGTGGAGGGGTTAGGTAAATGCATAAAAGTTTAATTGTAAGTCAAGTAATGTAGTGTTTTAGTAGAATCTAACAGGTATTTTGTAAAATATTTATCAAATATCTGAAAGAAAGAAAAGTATTATTTGTCATACTAATAAAATTGTATTTTTATCAAGACTATAAGTGACCTTTAACAAAATAAACAAATCAAATTGTGATATAAACTGATAAGAATTAGAATAAAGTTTGTTTGTTTGTTTCACCCTCTGATTTTCCTCCATTAAATGATTGGAATGATTCTAAACTAACAATTAAAAACAAACAATGCAATTAAAATAACATAGAAGATTTCTTTTGGTTAAAAAGAATGTATTAGTAGTAAAATCAGCTGTGTGGACTGTTATCAGTATCAGCCATAAAGTGAGGGAGTCTATATCCTTTTCACTCATTAAAGGAGAATAATGAATAGTTTTAAAAAGGAATATGGTTTAAATTGGTTGTGATTTTATTGGTTGATAGGAAAACACATAACAAAATGGAGGGGCTGAGGCAAACACTTTTTGCTGAGTCAAAATTTGATCTTAATAATGTAATAAACAGTCGTTGAAAAATAATTATTTTTGAAAAATATTTATTTCAATTTATGAATCACTTAAGCAAGAATATATCCTAAATTTTGTAAATATCTTTGACCAAAGGGATTGGAATTAGTTGTGATTATATTGGTTAATAATTTTCTTTAAATTGGCTACTATTCTATTGGCTAATCTGGTTTAACTTAGTTGTGATTCTGGTGAGTTGTGATTCTATTGGCTGATAATCTGGTTTAACTTAATTGTGATTATATTGGCTGGTAATCTGGTTTAACTTAGTTGTGATTATATTGGCTGTAATCTGTTTAACTTAGTTGTGATTCTATTGGCTGGTAATCTGGTTTAACTTAGTTGTGATTATATTGGCTGGTAATCTGGTTTAACTTAGTTGTGATTCTATTGGCTGGTAATCTGGTTTAACTTAGTTGTGATTCTATTTGCTGGTAATCTGGTTAACTTAGTTGTGATCTATTGGCTGGTAATCTGGTTAAACTTAGTTGTGATTCTATTGGCTGGTAATCTGGTTTAACTTAGTTGTGATTCTATTGGCTGGTAATCTGGTTTAACTTAGTTGTGATTATATTGGCTGGTAATCTGATTTAACTTAGTTGTGATTCTATTGGCTGGTAATCTGGTTTAACTTTGTTGTGATTATATTGGCTGGTAATCTGGTTTAACTTAGTTGTGATTTATTGGCTGGTAATCTGGTTTAACTTAGTTGTGATTCTATTGGCTGGTAATCTGGTTTAACTTAGTTGTGATTCTATTGGCTGGTAATCTGGTTTAACTTAATTGTGATTCTATTGGCTGGTAATCTGGTTAAACTTAGTTGTGATTCTATTGGCTGGTAATCTGGTTAAACTTAGTTGTGATTCTATTGGCTGGTAATCTGGTTAAACTTAGCTGGTAATCTGGTTTAACTAGTTGTGATTCTATTGGCTGGTAATCTGGTTTAACTTAATTGTGATTCTATTGGCTGGGCTGGTAATCTGGTTTAACTTAGTTGTGATTCTATTGGCTGGTAATCTGGTTTAACTTAGTTGTGATTCTATTGGCTGGTAATCTGGTTTAACTTAGTTGTGATTCTGGTTAACTTAGTTGTGATTCTATTGGCTGGTAATCTGGTTAAACTTAGTTGTGATTCTATTGGCTGGTAATCTGGTTTTAATTGTGATTCTATTGGCTGGTAATCTGGTTTAACTTAGTTGTGATTCTATTGGATGATAAGTTACCTAATTTCTGAAACAGTTTGAAGAGGCTCTTAAGTAACTGTAATAGCTTTCCACCCCAGAGTTATTTTGATACTTTAAAAGTGCAGTATTTTTAATATAAAATTGTATCATATATTAGGTTAACATTTATATATATTCATTTCTTTTACGTAGAACTGTTTTTGTTAGATTTTTCTCTCTCTAGATTATGACATTAATTTGTATGCTTTGAACTGCTGCAGTTTTGATACTACTTAGATACTTGTTCTTAAAAAAAGGAACATTATGTAAATGTATTATCAGCTGAGGATATGTGTGGTGGAACATCCAGTGAGGATTTAAATCACTACATTAGTAATACTCTGATGGATAAAAACAGTATATTTATTACTCTGTATACCACAATTATACCTACCTCCAGTGGTGCTGATAGCATATTTGCTTTAGTGTGTCCTGGGACGCACATATTTGCTTTGAATGAGTTCCTGGAAAAATTTATGAGTCCCAACTAAAGCCATCTAAATCCTACCTTGTAACCAATCCTGTGTAGTGCATTTCTAAGAAACTATTGAAATGTATTAACAGTTAGCTTGAAATGGTGAGGGAAGAAAAAAGAAAAACACTGGGACGCATGGGTATGATTTTACTGCGTCCTTTTAGATTTTTGTGTGTCAGGGACGCAGGACGCTTACCTATCAGCATCTCTGTACCTCTATTTGTAAGGATTTATATATTTTGTCTGAATACAGCCACTGTAAACTGGGTCCTTTTTTAGATTTGCTTAAATATTCTCAAATCAGGATCAGTAGGTCAAGCATATCAATTATATATATGAGTTACTAATCAGCAAAGAAATCATAGATTTGAGTTCAATAAACATACAGAGATATTAGATGTGACATGTTTATATCAACACAACAATCTCCAGATAAAAAAAACCCCAAAAACACATCAGATACTCAAGGGAGGTCGAGTGTTTATATTGGGCAAATCATCTTGTAACAAGAAAACAACAAAAAGGATTAGTTTGAACAAAGAAATATAAAATATTCATGTATGCCTGATATATAGATATGGATGTACTTATATATATTTATATAGACTTTTAAAAAAAATATATATATATTTACCAACCCCTCCGAACGAGCAGGATGTGACACCAGGTCAATTTCTTAAGCGGAGTTTAACAGGCTTGAATTCAGAGTTTTCCTTCTCCTAGACCGGTTGCCTAACCAAGGTTAAAGAGCCCAGTCTGCCCTACTATTTACCCATAGCTGGAGGGAGTGTAGAATGCATACCTTTCCCAAAGGTATTAGCACTAAATGAAATGCAATTACCACGTCCAGGATTTGAACTTGGTGCGACGAGTCCATTTCCTATGACTTTAACCATTACACCACATGCTTCCTTTTTTTTAATATATAAGGCTTTAAGGAGGCACCCATTGTGTAATGGTTATCATCATAGGAAATGGACACACTGATATGAGTTCAAATCCTAGACAAGGCTGGTTGCATTGGTATGTTTGTTCCCTCCTAGGTTTTATATGAAATGGCAAGAAACAATACCTTTTGTGGGTCTACTCATGAGTCATACTTGACATTATGCCTCTCTACAGAGAACTCAGTATATATTGGTAGGGTGCTGCAGTGTCCCCACAACATTCTTTAAAATTCTTGAAATTTTGTATGAGTTCTACAACATTCTAGGAAGTACTAGAAAATTCTCTATTCATTATTTAGCACTGAATGTACATGGAATGTTATGGAAAATTAATAAGTTTAGAGTTTTCAATACCAAGGCCACAAAAGCAAAGTTTGAAAATAAAAGTAGGTATTTTCTATTTTTCTATAGTTTAGGTTGGTTGGTTGGTTGGCTGGTTGGCGGGTTTTTACAGCATTATGCCAGATACATTTTCTTTTATTCATTCTTCATGGGTACTCAATTTTTTTCTATTTAACCCATAGATGAGGCCCTAACAGGTACTATCACTCATGATCAGAGTGGACCTGGGAGTAATGTACTTCACATTCCCCAGAGCTCCAGAACTGGAACTTCACTAACAAATAGAGTTTAATGTCATGCCCAGGACATTAAGACCTTCAGCCACTGCCTTCTAGCACATATATGATAAAAAGGATTGGGGCTTGGCATAAGGGCAATAGAGTTGGGACAATCATGTTGGAGGGCTTGACGTGACCAGCCGATTGATAGGAGGGGGCCTCTTCACCCACCTGTCTAGCTTAAGTAAGGGCCAAAGTGAAGTGTTGCATGTCATGGATTGCTCAGCCACCCAGGTTCCATCCTTAAGTATTAGTTTAGTTTAGCTATAAGCAGTTGGGAAATAAGACTCTTTTTCTCAGGAGCAAGAAATGTTGTATACCCTTTTACTTTACTTTTATTCTTCTTCTGTTCATCTTCTATCTTCGGTTCTTCTTCTAGATCAGTCTCTTCTAACATTTGAACTTCGTCTTGGTGGTCGGTCGCACTTAGCTCATTTCTTCTTCTTCATCAGTCTTGTTACCAAGACATTCACCAACCACAAAACCATGTTATTTTCTTAAGCTTTTATTTACTTAACTATACATTTCATGTAACTAAATATCTGACTAACATAGCGCGCGTATGCAGAGTGAGTTACAGTTAAGGCAGGACATCTTCACTGCCTGACGTCCAACTGAAAAAACTGAGGACCCAACCAGGTCCCACGTAACTTCATGTATTTAGCGGGCTTTCTGTACTATTCCATGGAAAGTCCCACCCGTGATATGAAAAGGGCCATCCCTTTATAAATACAGGGGATTGACAATAATCTTATGCAACCGCATAGATTATGTAACAGAAAAACATATTGTTACATTGTGTAATTTATAAAGTTAATTTAAAACTTCTTTTTTTTCTTTTAGTGAAAACATGAATGGCCAAAGGAATTGATTAGTATAAAATTGAATAATTGCTGAATAGTTCAGTTTGTCAGATACTATGAAAAGGAAATAGTGAAAAAGTTATTTAAAAAGATGCAACTCAAGATATTTTGCTAAGGTTGCATAAAATAGAAATGGCAGGTTTTAGAAGCAAAATAACAAGGTAATTATTTACCACATCATTGACATCACTAGTGCAGAATTCAAAACAAGGTATATAGGTGAGTGGTGCCAAATATAGCTCAACTTCACATATCAAACATTAGGGACTTCACCTTTTAATACAATAGAGGTCCAATTACAAGGTTTGGTTGCTCAAATAAGCAAATAAAATATGTAGTAACTTACCGGTGGGTATAAGTACGATCGTTGGAAGCGCACAGTATCCAGAGGTTAAGATTAAGAAAAAACAAATAGAAAGTGCTCAATACAATGTAGAGCAAAATTTATTTTAACAATGGAAAGGAGTAACCTTAATAGACCTATTAAGGATAAATCCCATTCCAATGGACATGTATTATATCATCTAAGATTAATCGAAAACTCGATTAATTTAACTAATGTAACCCTGAAGAATCAATCGATGAAACTCGAGTAGGTTACTCCTTTCCATTGTTAAAATATATATATATATATATGTGTGTGTGTGTGTGTGTGTGTGTATACTGGTGCATATGTGTATACCAATGTGTATGTGTATGTGTGTGTAGTGATTGCTTTCCATGCCATAATATAAAACTAGCTCAACTTGCAGACCAATTCATTAGTGAAGTTATGTTCCACTACTGTCGTTTGGTTTGGTTTGTTTGTTCAATGGCATATCAACCTTCATGGGTTATTTAATGTCAAAGCCACCACAGAGAAGAACAGTTGTAGTACTGTTTAAACAATAGCTATGGAATGAGGTTGTTCATACCTTTCTCAAGGGTATTAATCCAAAAGTGAACGTAATAAAATGACTGGAATCTGAACTTGCTTACTACAATGTCACAGTCCAGCATGTTAGTCACTATGTCCTGGAGACTGCTCTCCTGTTGTATTGTACCTGTTTGGGTCAGCCTAAAAATGATCCGGAGTTTCTCCCCTTGGATAGTAAGGTCAGGGAATGACCTCCTGGTTAGGGGCAAGGTGTATTGTGGAAACAAGACATCAAGGGAGATGAAAGGTCATCATGACACATTGTTAAATATACAATTTATCTGGTCCCACACAGTTTGAAGTTCAAGTGTTGGTTTTAATTAGCATTCCCAGTTGATTTTTTTTATTTGAGGTTATTGTTGTTTAATCACATTAGTTATATAGAGCTCTGTAAATGGAGTTCAGAACCGTTTGAATTATGTAAATATCCCCAGTGGTTCAAAAGTTATGAAATTTAAAGCCCCAAAATTGGGGGTACAAATGTGGACATGATTTTGTTTAAAAAATATGTCAAATCATGGATCATTAAAAAAAAAGAAATTCAGTGATTTCTTCACCGTTTCTTTATTTTTGGAGCAATTTTGATAAAATTTGGTATTCTTATGTAAAATTGTATGTTCTTTCTGATTATGCACTCAAATTGTATGTATCTCTATGTTTTAACCCATTATTTAGAGAATAAGAGATACAGATAGCAGCGTTTTTGGTTTTTTAAAAAAGTTTAACACCCAATTATTCAACATTTTCATTATAATACTGCATGTATATACATGTATAGTATTAATTCAAATAAATAACACCACTTTGAAGAAAAATAAAACATTTATTGCAAAAACACGGACATAAAATGAGGGTTCAGTTTATTTTAAGCCATTAGCTTTGCCCTTGTAAATAAAATCATTGTTTCTTCTACTTATGGCCCATCTTTTATTCAGTCTTAAAATTTCTTTTATGTTAAAAACCTAACAGTACCACATAGATATACTTAGTAAATAACTATTTACACGTGTTTGTATGTTTATAGGTATTTCTTGGCTTTTGTTAAAATAGATATAGTTGTCAATAAACATTCATTGAAAAAAAACAAAAGAAATAAGTAGATTAATTCACACTTTGTTGGTCATTCTTTAGATAATTTTACTTCTTTGATTCAATTTGACACGGATTGTTATTGTATTAATCCTGATAGACTGGACTTTGTTTTCCCATTCTTCAGTCAATATGTTTTTTGGTATGTAAATGATGAAACATTTTGATGATCTTTTATATAACTTTCTATCTTAGATGCTCCTGTACATGATCTATAGGACTGAGATCAGAGGCTTTGAGGCACTCATGGCAGACTCCTGATACTAGAGTTTCTTTTCAACTGTTATGAAACCTTTACTGGTGTGACTTGGGAGACTCTATCTTCTGAAAAAGGAATGGCGTTCTTATCAATTCCAGTAATAAAGAGGTAATAGTCAATTTTTATTTCTATTTGGATAATTTTCAATGAAAATTAACTCTGATCTTTTTCCTGTCCAAATTATACTCCAAATCTTGATTCTTATTCTTCCATGTTTGATTGCTCCTGGAGACAACCTCAGTTCCATGTTTTATTTTTTATTTTCCAAATTATCCATAATATATGCCCTCTGGGCATAAGTATTTGAGTTTTAATGTAATGAAATATATTAAATCGGAAAGACTAATGAAATTTAATAAAAACGCATATAAAAAATTACACTTGTTTTAATTATATTTTAATTGGTTTCTATATAAAATCATCCATAGGATTGATTTTAACACGTTGAAGAATAAAACAATAATATTAGAGATCAATAACACCAAGTAATTATTTATTAAACCCGGTTTTGTTAAAACTGGTATACAAATTAACCACACCATATATTATGTAAACCTTTATTTCTTAGTGATATCTAAGACATATTGCCGGATTTAAAATGCATTAATAACCTGGGCTGTTTTGAGGCAAATCTAACTCAGATTTTCATAGAGACATCCTTGATAAATAAATCTTTTTCTATTTATTAATAATTTTGACTATAAATTAAATACTCATTGATAAACTTATGCAATTCCTGAGGGTATTGTGATGTAAGCAGTGACATACTTTTGGTTATAGACAGACACCTAATCTCTATTATGATAAGATATAAATTTGTTATATGAATTAGAAAACTGATAATATTTTCTTTCGTTGGACCAAAAATCATCTTTCTATGAAGATTCTTTGGCCCAGTTCAAATCTTTTCTTCTTATTATTAACATTAGTGAGGATTGGTTTCTTTGTTGTTAACATTATTAGTGATTATTAGTTTCTTGTTTGACACTCCTCATCCATATACTAAGTTTAGTAGGGGAGGCACATGGTGTAATGATTAGAGTCGTAGGATATGGACCCGTTGACCTGAGTTCAATTCTTGGATGAAGCTGTTTGCATTTCACATGGCGCTAATACCCTTGGGAAAGGTATGAATCCAGTTCTCCTTCCAGCTATAGGTAAATACCAGGGCAGACTGGGCTTTTTAACCATGGCTAGGTAACCAGTCTAGGAAAAGGAAAACTCTGAATTAAAACCTGTTAAACTCTGCTTAAGAAATTAACCTTGTGTCACATCCTGCTCTTGCAGAGGAATTGATAAATATATATATTAAGTTATTTTTTAGCGCTACTCTCTCACAATATTTAGACATAATCATCAACTTGACTATGGGAGTGGTAGTACCTGTTAGGGTGAAATAGAAAAAAAAAATGAGTTTGCAAAAATGTGATTAAAAAAAAAATTGAGTTTAAAAAAAATTGATTTACCCATGAAGAATGAATTTTTTTTAAAATCATCTTCGGCATAAAATAACCCAACATGGGTTGACATGCCATAAAAACCAACCAACCTCTCTTAAATGTCTCTTAAAAATTTGATGACTTTTATTTTAACTACTCTTTTTTTCACACTCACTTGACAATGTGTTGTAACTCATATATCCGAGTTACAGTATTATAGTGTAATAGTTAGTCGTAGAAAATGGACTTGTTGGCCAGAGTTCAAATCCTGCATAAGGCTGTTTGCATTTCACATAGCGCTAATACCCTTGGGAAAGGTATGCATCCAACCACTCTCCTTCCAGCTATGGGTAAATAGTAGGGCAGGCTAGGCTAGGTAAGCAGTTTAGTTGAAGGAAAACTCTGAATTAAAACCTGTTAAACTCTGTTTAAGAAATTGACCTTGTGTCAAATCCTGCTCATTCGGAGGGGTTGGTAAATATATATATCCGAGTTACAGAAAAAGTAAGAAGAAAAGCACACTGAGTATTTTAGTAAGATTTACTATACAGTGAATGATTAATCAGTAACTAATAGGTTGCATTCACAAGTCTGTGAAACTTGCTTGATTCTCTCTTCCAAAGATCACTATATTATAGAAAATGGACAATTCCATTGTCCTCCTTTAGGTACTATATAACACAATGTCCATCTCTTGAACATATTATTTACAGTTTCAAGATCTTGAAATTTCTCTATTATACTTCTCACATATGCCATCCTGTAATTGGTAATTGAGTAAAGTCATTAAATTTTTTTTTTCCTTTTGTTTTTAGTCTTAAGTCTTATAAAAGTAACATTCGATTAATTCAATATTATTCTTAATTCCTAATTATGACCTGGAAATAATTTAAAAAAAAATTGAAATCATGGGTTGGCTATAAACCTTTAATTGCATATTCACTGTGTCTGATGATTGTGTGCTCCAAGTGAAACAGTAAGCAACAAACTCAACGAGAAGATAATTTTGAAATATTAAATTTTAGACTTGCCCTGCTATAATAGTATTGAGCACTTTTTATGAAACTTTTCTTACTTGCATTTTATTTCCATTTATCATATATATATACAAGGTGTGTCAAAAAAGTATTGGGTTTGAAGGTACTTTTTAACAGACCTTGTATTCTGAAAAAAATAATGTTCCATTTATTGTTCATTTCTATCTTGGTAAATACACCTTCAAACATGGCACTTTTATAGGACCATGTAACCTTTAAGCACCCCATCTGTGATTTTGATTCAGAAGGACATGTTTTTCCTTTACACTGTCAAAATCCGGTTGTTTGTTAACAGTCGATTTTTAGACGCATTTATTTTAATTATAAAACTATCTGCTAACCCTAGCCCCTAACCCTAACCCAACCCCTAACCCTAGCAAAATATTTTTTTAAATAAATACTTTTTAATATTAACTATCCGTAAGGCACATGGAAAATAAATAAACATGTCTTTTGTTTTAAGTTTTATTAAAAAAAAAATAACAATATTAGTTTATCTTTAGTGCAAAATTAATTTTTTCACATAGGCTAACAACAACAACATGAAATAGCTATTTATTTTTTTTATTAAGATCAAAAACTATTTTATCAGATGAAGAATTAAAAATTAATATTTTTCCTAATTAAAAAAAAAAAGATTATTGTTAGTGTTGAAAAATATTCATCAACTTCTGATTAATAAGCAAAATTTCTGATTTATTAAAATTAATGCTCTGGTGCCAGAGCTGCGATTGAGAATTATTTAGGATTGTCCCATAAAACTGTTAACTATCCCCGTGTAAATTTGTTTTTTGTTTAAAATTTTGTAAATAAAAAAAACTATTTTTATTTCTAAAAAAACAAAAAAAACTATTGAAATAAACATATCTGCATGCATTTCTCTTCTGATTAAATAAAAATTATTTTGATATAAAACGTGTCTTTCGTTTATAGTTTTATTAAAAAGTATTTATTTAAAAAAATATTTTGCTGGGGTTATGGGTTAGTGGTTAGGGTTAGCAGTTAATTTTATAATTTTTTAAAAAAGTCTAAAAAACGTCTGTTAACAAACAACTGGATTTTGACGGTGTAAATGAAAAACATGTCTTTCTGAATCGAGATTGCAGATGGGGTGCTTAAAGATTACATGGTCCCTTTTATATATATATATATTTTTTGGGGGGGGAGAATATGTGCTTAATTGAAGTCGTACCTAATTTTGAAAGTTAATTAATTAATAATTAATTAATTAGGCGGGCATACCTATTTAAATGTAAGGCTAAACAAATCGAGAAAAATCAATCTCTATATGTACATTTCGGCCTATTAGGCCTCATCAGCAGAGCTATAGATAGGAAGACCACCTTATGCGTGATTTGAAACCCGACTGTCAAAATTAGGTACGACTTCAATTAAGCACATATTCTCCCAAAAATTGTTGGCTAAAAAAAGCCATATCATAAACACATCGCTGTGTATTTACTTCTCATATATATATATATATATATATATATATATATATATATATTTATTATTCTAAACTCCTATGGTGTGAAAAAACAAGAAGGTGCAGTTTGTAAATATACATGCTGATATCTGGGAAAAAATATTAAAAAAAAGAAAAGATCAAACATCTGCAATGTCTGAAAATTATCATTGGTATTGTGATGAATAGCCAAAAGAAAAAACGCCGAAAGAGTTGTCAAAGTTAAATATGTAAAAAGTGCTCAATACACTAAGTAAGCAAAATTATAAGGACCTAAGGAGTCAGAGAAACTACCTACCTAGGTTAAAATTATCCTGATGAGCCATTTGGTGAAACCTAGGTAGGTATTTTCTAACTCCTTAGATGAGTAAAAGTTTAAAAACAAAGGAATAATGAAACACAAACACATTCAATTAATATTTTGCCTCTGTCGATTTAAGAGGCTTCTTCAGAATTTTTAAATACACAGAGGTGAAATATTAATTTAATGTAATTGTTTGTGTTTTGTTATTCACTGTGTTCATCAAGTTTTCCTCACATTTTGTCAGATTTTTCCTAATTTGCTATTTCCATATATATATATATATATATATATATATATATTGTTGTTGTGAAGTCCATGTATGTTCTTTGTATATCTGGTGAGTCTAGTTCTCAGTGTGAATATATTATATTTGTTCTTATTCATTCCACAGCTCATGCTTAACACAAAATCCCCCAAATATATATTATAGATATGTACATATATACAAACATGATATATTCACATTGAGAACTAGACTAGGTTTTATAATTTGCTTGAAGCATTGTGTATATATTGGTTTGGAGGCTGGTTGTGAAGGCTATCACAATGCAAGTTTGTTAACCTGTGATTTATTTTTAATATTTCGAGATAAAATCTCTTCTTCAGAAGAACACTGGAACTGAAGTAGTCATCTTGCTATGATATTTTTTAGGTAAATTTTTTTTTTTACCTAAAAAATGCCATAGCAAGACAACAACTACTTCAGTTCCAGTGTTCTTCTGAAAAAGAGATTTTATCTCGAAATATCAAGAATAAATTACAGGTTAACAAACAACACCATTGTTACCTTATATTTTTTCTTTACACTGCATTGTGATAGCCTTCAAAACCAAGCTCTAAACCAATATATATATATATATATATATATATATATATATATTATAGTGTACTATACAATTAAAAGTATATTTATATAACACACATACCTGTATTTTGCATATATGTGCACATATACATACTTACTGAGAAGCAAGTAATAAATCATGTTCTTTTTTTTTATTATTTCAGAGCCTAAGAAGTAAAACAATATCTTGTTAAATCAAGAAACAACGCAAACAAAACCATGCCAGACATGAATGAAACAAGCTTCTATCATTCATTGAATGACACCAGCAACAGAAAAAAAGAACGAGTGCAGTGGGGGTTCTTTGATAGATATATAGAAAGGGGGGGAGGAGACTTTGTACATTGAACAATAACAAAGGGAAACAGATAACATACGTAGATAACAGTGAGGGGAGTGCATTATATATATATATATATATACATATATATATATTATACATATATATATTATATATATAAAAAGACGAAGAACAATATATGGGGAAGTAGGTAAGATATCTACACGTGCATATATATATATGTATACATATATATATATATATATACATATATAAATATACATACATATATATATACATATATATATATATATATATATATATATACATATATATATATACATATATGTATGTATGTGTGTATATGTATATAGCCCCCATAAAAAAGATATAGATGGTGGTTAAATAATATATAAAGCGGGAGGAAGACTTACGTTAAAGTATACATTTGTACATACATACATATACATATATATATACATACACATTCACATACACACACAGACACTAATACATATACATATATATATATATATATATGTATATATATATATACATAAGATTAAAAAAACTTATGTATGTATATATATATATGTATATATATATATAGAAAAGAGAACGTGCGAAAAGTTAATGAAAAAATAAATACTATATCAAGATATTTGTAAGTCAAAATAAGTAAACATATATACACATATATATTTACTAATATATTTATACATAAGTATATATGCATAACTGTATACATATAAACACCATACATATATATTTTTATCTAGTAATATAAATTTACATACATTAGCATCATATCTATATTATACACATATATATTCACATAGAAAAACTACATTCGTGTATGGTTACGTATACAGAGTCAACAGCATCCAAACTGAATTTTATTTTTTCAATCCATTATGTTCCTAACCAAACACCGTCCGTTGCCCCCGGACGCTGTCCTCTCAGATGCTACCGATCGCCTACCCCATACTGGCAGTCTTGTACCACGTGTCATTTTGCGACGGCTTGATTTGTCATCACCCTCAGCTCAGTCACAGTTACAAACACAGCTTCAATCACAGACCAGGCACAAACGGAAACATAAACCTGCAGCGGTATTGCCCACTGCAGTTTCAGCAGCAGAAGGAGAAGAAGAAGAAGAGATAGAGGAGGACGAAGAAGACGAAGAAGAAGAAGTTGAACTCATGAATTCTGTTGGGACGTCGAGTTGTGCTGTGGTCATCTCCAGTAGTAGTCGTGGAAGTTTGCGCCGTGAAACATGTCGTTTAGAGACAGTTACAATGGCTACTAATGACCATGATGATACTGACCGTTTTGTTGCATACCGCCTGTTACCATCAGGCGGTATGAACCATGATGATATCATCAATAATGATGATAATAATGACAGTATTAATAGAAATAATGATAACAATACAAGGGATAGTGATATATGCAATAATAACAATAACAATGATTGCGATTCTATGAATAATACTGATGATGTATCATCATCGGGTTCCCGACTTCGGAATATTGTAATTGTTTTAAAGAAGGAAGTCACTGCTAACCGAAGAGGTCGAAGACCTAGAGGGGGTCGTAAGCGGCGAAGGCACACATTTTCTGGCGAAGGGGAAGAAGGGTATGTAAAAATTAGGAGGGATGGGGAAAAAGAATACATGAAGATAAAGAAAGAGGAGGCTGACGAAGGAATAGCGGAGGAAGAAGAAATGATAGATAGAACAGAGGAAGAAGACGAGGGGGGAAAATTAATGAAAGATGTAAAAATAGAAGAAGATGAAGAAGTAGGTGAAGGTGGTGGAGGAGATGGAGGAGGGGAAGAAGAAAGAAATAAAGAAGAATTAGGGAGAAGAAAGACGAAGAAAAAAGATGAGGAAGAAGGAAAAAGAAAAAAGATTAGAAAAAAGGATGAAGAAGAGAATTTATTGAGAGAAGAAGAAGAAGAATTAGAAGAAGAAGAGGAGGAGGAAGAAGAAGAAGAAGAAGAGTCAGCAAAGGAAATGAATGAAGAAGGAAAAAGAAGAAAAGTAAAGAAAGATGATGAAATTTTATTAAGAGAAGTGAAAGAAGAGGAAAGGGAAGAAGAGATAGGGAGGAGAAGAAAGACGAAGGAAAATGAAGAAAAGAGTTTATTGAGAGAAAAGAAAGATGATAATGGTATTTTGGAGGAAGGGGAGGGAATGTTACTTAGAGGGGAAGAAGAAATATTTTTAAGGGAAGGGGATAAAAGAGAAACGTTGCTGAAGGAGGGAGATGATGAGGATACATTGCTGAATGAAGGAGATGAAGAAGAAAACTTACTTAGAGATAGGGAAGAAGAAGATGAAGAGAGAGAAGATGAGGGAGAGGAAGAAGAAGAGACTTTACTGAGGGAAGGAGAGCTAGCCACCAAAGAAGAAAAAGAATCTTCTGCGAAAGAGAGTAAGGATACAAACAAAGATGGGGAAGTTGATACGGTTGAGGGTCAGACAAGAAAAGTCTCTCAAAAAGTACATGGTCGGGGTCATTTAGTTTGCCCCCAAGGTGACGGCTCTCAAGAGATGCAAAAGGGTTACTCGGATAACCCAGAAGATCACCTGGACCACCCTCAAGGTTCGCAACGGGGTCGATCAGCTCAACGATCAAAGTCATGCTCAAGATCTCTGGGCAAGATCCTTATTGTTAAATCGCCTGCCCGCCGTTTTAGAGTCGTTCGAGTTGTAGGGAAGGGAAGAGGGAGTAGAGGTCAAAAGAGAGAAGGTGAGGCGAGAACCAGAGAAGAAGATGACGAGGTAGAGGAGGATGGAGAAGGTGAGTATCTGTGTGTATAGATATATATATATATGTGTCTATATGAACTGCACCTATATGAAATGTATATTATGTACTTAAAAACTTGTGTGTGCTTGTGTAAAGTCTCAATGTAACCCTAAAATGTATTTATATAAATGTAGTAACGTAATTATGATACATGTCTTTAAAGAAATAAACCTTCACATTTATACCTGTATATGAAAATTGTATTAATTAAAGATACATGTATATATAGTTACCTTATAGAGGTGCATGGTGTAATGATTAGAGTAATAGGAAAAGGACTTGTTGACTCAAGTTCAAATCCTGGATGAGGCTGTTTGTATTTCACATAGCGCTAATACCCTTGGGAAAGTTATGCATCCAATTACTCTCCCCCAACTATGAGTAAATAGTAGGGCAGACTAGGTTCTTTAACCGAAAACTGATAATATTTTCTTTCGTTGGACCAAAAATCATCTTTCTATGAAGATTCTTTGGCCCAGTTCTGATCTTTTCTTCTTATTATTAACATTAGTGAGGATTGGTTTCTTTTTGTTGACATTATTAGTGATTATTAGTTCTTGCTTGTCACTCCTCATCCATATACTAAGTTTAGTAGGGGAGGCACATGGTGTAATGATTAGAGTCGTAGGATATGGACCCGTTGACCTGAGTTCAATTCTTGGATGAAGCTGTTTGCATTTCACATGGCGCTAATACCCTTGGGAAAGGTATGAATCCAGTTCTCCTTCCAGCTATGGGTAAATACCAGGGCAGACTGGGCTTTTTAACCATGGCTAGGTAACCAGTCTAGGAAAAGGAAAACTCTGAATTAAAACCTGTTAAACTCTGCTTAAGAAATTGACCTTGTGTCACATCCTGCTCTTGCAGAGGAATTGATAAATATATATACTAAGTTATTTTTTAGCGCTACTCTCTCACAATATTTAGACATAATCATCAACTTGACTATGGGAGTGGTAGTACCTGTTAGGGTGAAATTGTTTGTCACTCCTCATCCATATACTAATATATTTTTGAATATAATACTTACCTGCCCTCTGGCTTTGGCCGCTGGACAGGTAATAATTAATGGCATGATCCAGGGGGCCATTCCCAGGCAACACCTACCCCCTTGATTTAAAGGGGCAGGCTGGGTTTATTGTCCAGTGCCTGAGGTGCTCCAATAGAGGAATGCTGAGGGATCCATGCATTTTTGGTACTGCCATCCCATTAGGTTCGGTTCGTGGGTGGTCCCCACATTAATGGAACTTGTGTCTGACCGGCATGGTGGGATGCTTGAAAATAACATCATTTTTTAATATAATAGTTTGACTGTTGAGCAAACAAAGCATTGAAGAACTTATGAAGATCTTATTCAAATAATGACATCAAACTATTATATTCAAAAAATGATTTCCCAAGTTAAATCATTGCTATATTTGGATAGACAAGGTACACCTGAAAAAGCCCAGAGAGTAGAACGGCTGAAACATTGTGTTTTTTTTTTTTATCTATCACGGTAAAGATGAAGTCCAACAGCATGAAAAATTAATATAATACATATCAAGCCCATCTCAAAAATTCAGACAAAAACAAAATTCTTTGTTTATAATTGTTTTATTTTACACTGCCAGAAAAAGAGACTCCCTTTCTTTCCATACAGACAGTGCATCATAAGAAGGCTTTCGAAAGGATCAACCAAAACATAATGTTTATAATATCATAGATACAGGGATTCAATTGTCTTATCCGTTTCATTTATATATTTTCACGTATAGCAATATCTTGAATAGTGCAGTTAATTTGTTCTATATTATTCAGAACAGAACTGCTAAAAATCTTGTTTTGTTCGATGTATTTTTGTAGGCACTTTTTTTTTCGCATGTTGTTGAGGAATCATTGAACCTCGTCATCATTGCAAATCGCCTCCACCACTTGAGGGACAGTTTTGAAATCCATGTGTAATAAGAGGCAAGTGGGTGTACAACTGCTTTTTTTGTGGGGGTGCTGCTTCCAGGATTTGTTCAGGACAGCACACAGCATTCTTGTACAGTTCCCATCTAGCTTTTCCTCCAAGCATTTTGTTAGAAACAAAGTGGTGCAGCCATACAGTAGCACTGATACAGTTACAACTTGGAAGAATTTTTGATTGAAAAAAAACAAACAAAAAAAAAAACAGACTTAGAAATAATGTTTCCATTAAAAATTCATAGCTTAAATTATTTTTATGTCCTTATTTGTATCTTAACTGTTTATTTTTTTATTTAATGTTTTTTTTACATCATGTAATTCTAAAAATAGTTATAAGAAACTAGGTATTTACCCAACCTAATTCACTGAATTAGCACCAGTAATGCACAAATCTTTTTAAAATTAAAAAAAATAATTGTTTTATAATTTTTAAAGATAATTTCATGGAGAATTAGATTTTTGAAAATGTGTTATTTATGCAGAGGTATTTTATGTGAGATTTATATTTATAATGTGTTTATTTACTCTTGTTTTTTTTTTTTCAGAGTACCTCCCAGAACTACTTCCACCAAAACGCCGTAGACTCCTTCAGCTTAATCAGGATCCATTCATGAAAAATAATTCTGTGGAAGAATTCAGGCAAGATCTTCCTCGACACCACTGGCTGACAGAAAATAAATCTGGTGAGAGTACTGTACTGACCAATGAGGATGATGATGAGGAGGAGGAGGAAGAGGAAGAGGAGGAGGAAGAAGAAGAGGAGGAGGAAGAAGAGGAAGAGGAAGAGGAGGAAGATGATGAAACAGAGGAAGGAGAAGGGGAAGAAGAAACAGTAGAGAAAAATGAAGAAAAAGAAAGAGAGATCGTCAAAGAGGTAGAGGAAGAAGATGGAGAAAGTCTGATGAAAGAAAAAGAAAAAATAATAAAAGAAGGAGAAAAAGAAGAAGAAGTTGAGGAAGAAAAAATATTGGTTCAAAATGAAGGAACGAAAGAGATGTTGAATGAAGAAGTAGAAGAAATTACGAAAGAAAGAAAAGAAATGACAGAAGGAGAAGAGACGGAAGAAAGTAAGGTGGAAGAGAAAGAAGAAGAAAAAGAAAAGGAGGAACCTAGAAGAGAGGAGGAGGAAGAGGAAATAGAAGTAGAAGAAGAAGTAGAGGAAGAAGAAGAAAAAGAAGTAGAAGCAGAAATCGTGAATGAAGAAAAAAGCATTGTAGATGAAAGTGAAAAAGAAAATGATGAAAAGAAAGACGATGAAATTAAAAATAGTCAAGACGTACAAGAAGAAATGAATGAGGATAAAAGTGAAAAAACTTTGAATGTGACTGAGGTAGAAACAGAGAAAAATAATGAACTCAATGAAGAAGAAGAAGAAGAAGAAAAGAAAAAAGAAGGAAAAGAAGCTGAAGAAGAAACAGAAGAAGAAGAAGAAGAAGTGGAACATGAAACAGGTATATTGTTGTATGTTCTTATAAATATCTGTTGGCATAAATATTTTTTCTTGTGTACACACTCACATACATGCACATGATGTGACAAAGACACTTGCTATTTAACTCTTAACATCCTGTTGAGAATTTTCTAAGTCCAGAGCATTCCTATAAGGATATATAAAAAAAATGGCTAAAAATGACCTTTGCATCTAAAGTTACCTGTTATTTCCCTTAAATCAAAGATTTCTACATATGTTTAATATTAAATTTAAACAAAGGCTATTGTTTGGGGCTGATTAGCTAAAACAAATGTTACTTCCAGCCAGGTGGAATGATGTGGTATAGGACTTTAAGAGTTAATACAAACCCAACAATAGGTTAAATGATACCACTACTGTTTTTCTACAAGGATGGCTTTGGCATTAAGGGGAGTCCTCGTGGCATATTGTCTAACATGTTAGACTACGACATTGTAGTAAACAAGTCGAACTCAAGTCATGCTATTATGTTCACTTTCGGACTAATACCCTTGGGAAAGATATGAACCCTCTCACCCCCAGGTTAAATAGTGCCACTACTGTTCATCTACAAGGTGGCTTTGGCATTAAGGAGAGTCCTTGTGGCATATTGTCTAACATGTTGGACGACTGCATTCTAGTAAACCAGTTCAAACTCCATTTTTTATCAGCATTAAATGACCCACTGAGGTTGATATGCCGTAAAACAAAACAAAACCAAACAAACCTAATCACACTATTATATTTGACTTTCAAACCAATGCCCTTAGGAAAGGTATAAACCCCCTCAATTCTGGGTTAAATATTACCATTACGTTCAAGGAGGGCTTTGGGATTGAATAACCCAAGAAGATTGATATACCATTAAACAAAGAAACCAAACCAAACACACACACACAACTACACACACACACACATATATACATAATATATATAATGAATGAGTTTGAACGCCAGTTGCACTATTACACTCACTTTTGGACTAATACTCTTGGGAAAGGTATGAAATCCTCACCCCCCCCCACTGCTATGGGTAAAATAGTACCATTACAATGTTATTAAATAACCCATGAAGATTTATATGCCATTAAACAAAGATTCAAACAAAACATAGTCCAACCCTCCTCTTGTTGCAATGGGGGGGGGGGTGCTGTTAAATGGTTGGAATCCTCCAAGATGAATTTTTTTTCTTATTTATACATCCTACCCTAAAACAATTGAACATTGAATACACTCTCAGGGTTCCCACGCGTCCTGGAAAACCTGGAAAAAAAAATTTTGTTTTCCAGTACTGGAAAACCTTGAATGATGGGGGTATTTTTCAAAATCCTGGAAAATTTTCGTTTTTTTTGTCCTGGAAAAATTGAATTATCTGAGACAAAATTAATGTTATTGTTACCGTTAACAAATATAACTAGTAAAATAACAAGGACGCTTTTTTATTTTTTTGTTTTGTTTTTGCTCAATGAACCTACCCAACATTTCCCAAACTGGTCATAAATATTCATTAAACAGTAAAAATTCTTCTGATTGGCTATTTTGAAGTTTCGCTTTCATCATGTAGCAATATTTTGATTTATTTTTATACGACACTGAACAAGTCAAGAATTTGTCATCAGACTAAAGATAATAAGGTATTCGTTAAAGAAAGGTTAAAAAATAAATTATGTTAAACAAAACTCCCCCTCTACCTTGTAAAATTTAGAACATTTAAAAATAATTTTCTGTATTTGTATAGAATAGCACACACGCAAAATTTTGACTGAAAATGAACAATTTAAAAAAAAAATACATTTAAGAATTAAATAAAATTAATGTTCATTCAAAAAAAGTTTGTTATACATTTTTGGAAACACTGGAAAGTAAAAAAAAATTCCTAAGACAAAAGTTGATAACCATTTTAGTCTCCGTAGTTTGTCGGATGTGGGGTTGGGATCAAGCGATTGTCAACAATGTAGGATTGGCAGTGTTACTGTCTTTAGTCATGTTGACAGGGTGGGGTTGGGGAACACACCTTCCTAGCAAGTCTTCAAGCAAGCGGTGCTTGAACAAAATATTCAAGGACATCAAATGTCAATTTCAACTCCGTTAAAGTAAGTGTTCTTTTTATGGTGATAATACTCCCCACCCAGGTAAAGAAAAACAATTTCCTCATATATACCTACCATAAAATAAACTGAACCCTCATTTTATATTCTTTATTTATTTTAATATTCACTTCAATGTGTATATTCTAAAAGTTTTTATTTTGTGAGAATGTTAGTTTTAAAGTGGGGGTTCATTTTTACACTTCAACTTTTTACTCGTAAATTCCTACCATAAAATGCCAAAGCCTAATTTTATGGTAAGAATTTACGAGTAAAGTTCTTTTTGGCTTTGGTACTCTAAAATAAAAACGTCGACGAAAAAACAAAATTACGGTCATAAAAAGAGGATCCAATTAATGCCTAAATTGTAAAACGAGCCCCCACTTTAAAACTAACCATTCTCACAAAATAAAAACTTTTAGAATATACATATTGAAGTGAATATTAAAATAAAGAAAATATATTTAGTATTGTAAAATAACGGGTGCAAAAAAAATAAAACATTTATTGCAAAAACACGGACATAAAATGAGGGTTCAGTTTATTTTAAAGGAATATAGAGGAAATTGTTCTTTTTTACCCCCACCCACTCCTGGAAATATTGGTCAGGTACTATTCGCAAAGTTCCATCCTGGTCTCCTGTGGTAATAGATAAAAAAACAAACCCACCTATGAATGAAGTCCCTAGCTGAAGCGGTGCCTGCTGTATATGAAAAAATAATTTGTTGATTGAAGGCGTTTTTATCAACATTATTATTTTTTTAGTGTTTTGAAGGTGTTAAAAGTAAGCCATATTTTTGAAAATATTTAGAAAAACACAAAAAACAGCGCTTTTTCCCAAAAAGTTAATGCGATATTTTATCACCTCCAGTCTTTTTTCGACAAGTAAATGTAAATATTTTAACCTTTTTAAAAATATGGCTTACTTTTAACATCTTCAAACTAAAAAAAATCCATTAAAAAAAATCCATAAAAACGCCTTCAATTGACAAATTATTTTTTCATATACAGCAGGCACCACTTCAGCTAGGGACTTCATTCATAGGTGGGTTTGTTTTTTCACCTATCACCGGCTAGCGTTTTTTTAAGGCAGGAGGCCGGGACGGAACTCTGCGAATAGTACTATTGGTCATTTTAACGTTTTGTCATCCCGGATTCCTGCCCTAATTTACGCTGTTTTAATTGCTGGCATAAGACATAATTCTAGCCAAATATAGATATTTTCCGAGTCATGTTTTTCACATTTTATCAGCAAATTAATGGAGATATTTTACAATGCCCCACTCCAACCCCACTTTTCATCGCCAAATCAATTTAGATATTTTACCCCCTCCCCAGGTTTAATTTTTTTTTACCATGAATTTTTACAAAACAAATTCAAATTTCAAATATGTATGTGCTGTATTTTTCACTTTTTATCAGCAAATATATGTAGATATTCTACAATTATGCCCCCCACCAGCTTTATATTGGCACATCAATTTAGATATTTTATAACCCGCTCTTAGCCCTGTCGTCTGGGTCTTTAGAATACACTGACTGCAATTGGGCCACCTGTTGGCCATAGTGTGGTGACCCATGATGCTTAAGGATGGAATTTTTGTGGATGAGCAGTCCATGACATGCAACACTCTGCTTAGACTAAGGATACCTATTTTTTGTCTACTTTTCATTTTAAAAACTAATTAAAATTAAATTGATTATTTATGGTCAAATTTTTGTCTCAGTCGAAAAGTAGTAACATAATGAGCATCAGTACAAAAAGCAAAATAATATTAAACATGTAATTTATTTTTAATACATTTAAAACTATTTTTTTTGGTCAATTTTTATCAAATATGACTTAATATGGCCACTAGAGTTGCCGTATAATCCGTGTTTACAAAATGAATTTAACACTAGATTGAAAAAAAAAATTACCAAAAATCTGGGAATTATCTGATTTTAATGAAATTTTCAGTATTGATTTATCAATGAATGGATTTTATAATGCATCAGTTATTTTATTTTAAAACTTTTTGATTTAATTAGGTATTTCTGCTATGATAAATTAATATATAAAATTCAAGATATGAGTATCATGATGTTAAATTATATTCTAAAAACATATTTTTTTAATAACTACTTTACTTTAGTATCAATCTCTAATAATTTTTTGTCACAAACTCTATTGAAAATTAGCGCCCCCCCCCCTTAAACAGAGCAAATATTGATGTATACTTTTTTCTTTTATAAGATAAATAATTAAATAAAGATTAAATAATTATCGAAATGAGTAAAAAAAAAAAATTTTTTAAATATCCAAAAATTATTTTTTAGTTTTTATTTTGATTTGATTTTCTGATTTTCGATACTTATTTTCTACCTGAGTAGCATCCTTATTTTTTAAAATGTGGGGGAGGTATATTTGTATTGTAAAAACATGGACTTTTTAACAAATTGGGTATACCTAGCTTAGACCATTACTTAGTTTAGATGGGCAGTCGGAGAGAGCTCCTCTGATCAATCCATGATCAACCCTTCTTATATGTGCTAGGTGGTGGTGGCTGAAGGTCCCATCTGATGGTGTGGTTCCAGTTCTGGAGGTCTGGGGAATGTGGAGCACCCCTTCATCACCATTGCTTCCTGGTCCACTCTTTACCGGAGTGGTAGTACCTGTTATGGTCCCATTTATAGGTTGAATAGAAAAATGTATATATAAAAAAAATTGATTATCCATTAAGAATTACTTTATTTCAAAAGTTTGTCAGCATTAAATGACCCGCTGAGGTTGATATGCTGTAAAACAAAACAAAACAAACAAAATCCAAAAACCTGTTCTGTTTAAAACATTTTGTTTTTATGAATTTGTACAAAATACAATCCCCTCCCCCATCTGCCTAATATGACAACATAAATAAACATGAACTATATTTTTGAGATGAGGTTTGATTTTTTGGTTTGTTGTCCTCATCTTTATTGTATGTATATATATATAATGTTTCAGCTGTTATATCCTCCAGCCTTCCTCAGGTGTTCCCTTTGTATCCAAGTATAGTAATGATCCAACCTGGGAAATTATTTTTAACAGTTTGACAGTTGATCAAACAGGCATTGAAGAACCTTCAAAGATCTCATTCAAAAACAATGACCATTGTTTTTGCATGCCTATCATTCTGACATGTGTCACGAGAAGAATCATGATCATTTAGAAAAAGTTTATTGGCGTTTCCTGTGCAACTTAAGGCATAAAATTTGCCATCAGTCTTTTTCGATATTTTTATTTTCAAATTAATTAACTTTAAAAACAATTTGATTTAGTCTTTTTAATAATTGGTTCCCATATTGTGTTCATCTCTATACTACAGTCAAACATATGCTTCTTTGAGATGTTTTCTTTTCCAATGTGCTTCACTATCTAATATTTTAACTTTGAAATATAACTTTAATATATAATAGTATATAAAATATAATATAGATATAAAGTGAAGGGGCATTGGGAAATATCTCCATATATTTGTCATAAAAAGTGAGAAACACAGTACGGTAAATATTTGAAATTTGAGTTTATTGAAATTTGTACAAATTCAATAAAATAAAAAATTATTTAAAACATGGAGGGAGAGGGGTGAAATATCTAAATTGATTTGCCAATTTAAAAACAGCAATGGTGATCATGGCTAAGCAAAAACAGGAGGCCTGACAATTTTATAGTACATTTTGTCCATAAAATCTGTTTGCACTTTAATCAATTTATAACTTTAAAGTGCACACTGACTTTATGGACACCCTCTATAATTAATTGATAGATGTAGTCATCATCTATAATGAACTCAAGATACTTCATTAACCCGGCATCATAGAAAAGTAAGAATAAAACTGGCTTAATGTGTCAATATTAGACATAATAGTAAATTATAAAATGGCCGTGAATAAGTGCTGTCCTGGAAAATTTTTAAAAATGTCCTGGAAATGTCCTGGGAAATGGTTTCCTAAAATGAGTGGGAACCCTGACTCTAATCCCAACTGAAATGCTGGGAAATTTGTATAATCAATTATTATCAACCAAATGTAAATATTAAGGCAAATCATTATGGTTGATACCAATACTTGTTAGTACAATTTATATTTACCCAACATGAATTTTACCATATTTGTTTCTATAAAATGTTGGTTTTTTTTTAAAATGCCAAACAAGGTTTCTGATATCCAGTAACACCCATAAATAAGTACACTCCTAACAATTTCTTTTTTATAAAAGGTTAATTTTCTTCTAAACCAAAGACGTTAAACTTGCTCTAGCGGTGAAGTTCCAATTCTGGAGCTGTGTGTGTGTAGAGTACCCCTTTATCACTGTTACTCCCTGATCTACTCTGCCCCGGAGTGGTCGTACCTTTTAGGGTTCCATCTATGGATTGAATAGAGAAAAAAAAATGCTTTTAAAAGAATGTTTTAAAAAATTGAGTTTGAAAAAAAAATTTCAATAGCCATCAAAATGAATAAAATAAGACGTATTCAGCATAAAATAACCTAACAACGGTTGACATAGTGTAAAATTCAACCATCCATCCATCTAAACCAAAGATACTAGGATTTTTATTATTTCTATTGTCACATTATACAATCAAAACAAATATTATTTAGTATTACAGCAATAGTAAAAAAAAAAAAAAGAAAAGAAAAGAAGACAGCAAGTCCTCTGAATGGCATCTTTCATCAACAGGACGATTGTTCTTTATTAATTTGAAATGACAGTTGATGTTCTGATTTACTGTTCTTTTTTTTTCCTTTTTTTTTTATCAATCATTTATTTATTTTTTTTATTTTTCAGTCCCTGAAAAGGAAAGTGGATTGGAGGAAACAGTTGAAGATGCCAAAAGTAAAGAGAAAGAAGGTCAGATATATGATTGTGTGTGTGTGTGTGTGTGTGTGTATGTATGTGCATTTATATACATATACATATATATGTATCTATCTCATTTTTTTTCCATTTCTCTCTCTCTCTCTCTCTCTCTCTCTCTCTCTTTATATATATATATATATAAAAGTAATTGGTAATTTGCTTGAAGCATTGTTAAGTATGTTATAAAATAATAAAATTCGAAGGCAATACAATGCGTAAAAAATAAAGACAAAAAGATGTTTTATATGTCTAATCGATTTCAAAGCAAAGCTTTATCATCAGAGTTTAATTTCAGAAATTTAATTTCTGAAATTAAACTCTGATGATAAAGCTTTGCTTTGAAATCGATTAGACATATAAAACATCTTTTTGTCTTTATTTTTTACGCATTGTATTGCCTTCGAATTTTATTATTTTATAATATATATATATATATATATATATATATATATAGATATGAAAACACCACAAAATGCTGTTAAAGTGAAAACATTTTATAACATAACTGATATTGAACAATATTTTGATTTTATGAAAATCATCATCAGAGTTTGTTTATAATCCGTGTTGTTAAGAGCGGACACAAAAGTCATATGAGTTCAAAACAAAAACTTTGATGTTGCAAAAAAGAAAAAAAAGTTATACAATAGTTTCGAATGTGAGCACTTCCGTCGCATTTGTCTCGGTCATCATATTATGTATATCTTATTGTAACAGTTTTTAAAAAAGAAGACATATTAACAAGTTTTGACACTAGACGAATTCTCTTATTCATCAAGGTTTTTGTTTTGAACTCATATGACTTTTATATCCGCTCTTAACAACACGGAGTATAAACAAGCTCTGATGATTTTCATAAAATGTTTTCACTTTAACAGCATTTTGGGGTGTTTTCATATCTTTTTATATATACTCATACCGTCGGGTTCATTTCCTTTCTTTTAACTTATATATATATATATATATATATATAGGTAAAGAAATAACAAAAGACTCAGAGATTGAGCATTATAGTCTATTTCAGGGAGCTTAGACAAAGTGTCTAAGCTCCTTGAAATAGACTATAATGCTCAATCTCTAAGTCTTTTGTTATTTCTTTACCTATATATTTGCTCTGTGACTGTAACATTAAGAGCACGCATTGAGCTCTCAAACTGCGACAGTTTTTTTAAAATAAAACTATTGTGTCGTAAGGAAGATTTCTTCTCTGGACTTTTGGATTATATATATATATATATATATATATATATATATATATAACTGAAGGATTCTAATTAGCATTTCATAGTTAACAGTGGTCCATGATAATATTGATGCTTTTATTTAGGAAGGAGTGAAGTATTCTAATTAGCATTTTATAGTTATCTCTATTCTATTTAGGACTTGGATTATTAAAAAGTGAACTATATATCTCTTGATTAAAAGAATTATAAGTGTAAAAGAAAACACCACAAAATAATTATTCAGTCAGAAACTGAACTGGAAATTACTTTATTTTCTTAGAGAATTTTAAGTATCTGGCTCTAATAAAAATCTTACTGCAATGCATTGATTTTGATAAATAATGGTTCTGAATACTTAATTTGAAAATTTAACAGTATCACTTTGTCTTATAATATTCTTCACCACCTGGATCCAAACAAAACACTTAGAGAAAAGATTAGATGGAAGCTATACTTCATGTTGCACACTGCCTTCAATTTCTCTCCATGTATCTTTCTACATTTCTGTGCTCAGCCTGGATATGTGTACGTGGATGTGTGCCACCATGCTGGGAAGTTGTGACTCTGAGAGGTAACTGTGTCCTCTGTTATGTTGTGGATGCAGCTACATGACACACTAGGTTATTGCAGTGAGGCATTTATCATTGACACGTTGATTTGGCGAGTTTCGTGTGTGGCATCGGCCAGTGGCTTAGAGATAGAGTCCCTGGCTCTGTGTTCTGGATTCCCCAGTTCAACCTCTATCAGAAGAAGATCACGGTATACACTGCTGGTGAGACCTAATTAGGTCGAAACAGCTGTCCAGTATTCTGCACATCACAATACAATAAAGTTGTGGGATGGATAAATTTATTGTCAGTTTACTAACTCATAGGCTGGTTTTTATTTGCTTACTAATAAAAAGCCGGAAGTATTTTTTATCCTTCTTGTGAACTGGTGTTTAGACTAGCTGTTTAACTAACCATGTATTTATGGAATATATATATATATATATATTACCCGAAAATATTCATTTTTTTTTTTTTCAGTCTTAAATGGTGTTCCAACCCAAGAAAAAGATACTGATAAAAATGAAGAAGAAGCAAGAGAAGAGGTGGAAGAAGAAGAGAAAGAAGGAGAAAAAGGTGAAGAAGAAAAGGAAAAAGTTACAAAAGAAAGTGAAGAAGAAAAAGAGAAGGAACCAAAAGAGAAAGTCACCGAAACAGTGATAGACAATGAAGGAATTTTTCCTTCATTTGAAGGAACAAAAAAGAATGATGGAATTTTTCGTACATTTGAAGTCACAAAAGAGAAGAAAAAAGGTGGAGAAGCAGAAAGAAAAAAGATGGAGGAGGAAGAAGCAATTGAAAGAGCTAAAGAGAATGAAATTCGAAAACGACTTGGACAAGGAGAAAGGTAAGTTTTAAAATAAATTTTAAAATAAGATTATCAAATTAGGTAATAAATAATACCTAATGATATCCATTTTTACAATTGTTAAAAAGGACATTTGTTTTTAATTATATATATTTACCAACTCCTCAGCATGAGTTCAAAGCAGAATTTTCCTTCTCCTAGACTGGTTGCCTAACCATGGTTAAAGAGCCCAGTCTGCCCTACCATTTTATTCATAGCTGTATGGAGAATAGTTGGATGCATACCTTTTTCATAATAAATAATGCCTAATAATATCCATTGTTACAGTTGTTAAAAATTACATTTTTTTTTACCAACTCCTCTGCACAAATAGGATGTGACAAAAGTTCAATTTCTTAAGCGGAGTTTAATAGATTTGAATTCAGAGTTTTCTTTCTCCTAGACTGGTTGTCTAACCAAGGTTAAACAGAAGTCTGTCCTATTTACCCATTGTATTTGCATTAGATATTTTACAACTCCTCCGCACTAGTAGGATGTGACACGAGGTCAATTTCATAAGTGGAGTTTAACAGGTTTGAATTCAGGGTTATCCTTCTCCTAGACTGGATGCCATACCATGGTTAAAGAGCCCAGTCTGTCCTATTTATCCATTGTGTTTGCATTAGATATTTTACAACTCCCCGCACGAGCAGGATGTGACACAAGGTCAATTTCTTTAGCGGAGTTTAACAGGTTTGAATTCAGAGTTTTCTTTCTCCCAGACTGGATGTCTAACCAAGGTTAAAGAGCCCAGTCCTGTAGAGAATAGTTGGATGCATACCTTTCTCAATGTGAAATGCAAACAGCCTCATCCAGGATTTAAACACGTCTCGCCGTGTCGATTTCCTACAACAATATCCATGATATCACATTCCTTTTTTTTACTTATAGGGATATTTCTTATGTAGTTATTTTCTAGCAGAATATCAACAGATAATTTAGAGTATATTAACAATATCTGTTCACACTAAACGTGTTTAGAAATTTATAGCCTTTGTTCACATTTTAGTTGCACTCTAGCCTTTTAGAACCCACCTTGTCAGTGGGGCTTAGAATATACTGACTGCATCCCCTTGCAGAGATGTAAGGCCCCTCTCTCTTAAAAAGTGGGGTCCTGTGTTACATAATTATTAGATCCCTAATAATTATATAAGGTAGTATAGAAACATAATGGTGATTAGTGCAGCTGATGGCCTGTAGGGTGAGTGACGGCGCTTGACCTCACTCTCACCTTGCCTTCTGGGGATAAATCGTGAGAACCGGAAGGCATGGAAGACCCAGCTAAACTGGCCCCTAATAGGCAATACTGTATCTAATGATAACATAACTATGTGCAAATTATTTGTATAATTATTTGAAGGGGTGTAATTGGTTTGGTTTGGTTGTTTTGTTTTATATCAACTCAGTGGGTCATTTAATGCCGATAAATTTTGAAATAAATCAATTAATAAATTTTTTTTATAAATTTTTTTTTAACCCATAGATGGGACCCTAACAGGTACTACCACTCCGGGTCAGAGTGGACCAGGGAGCAATGGTGATGAAGGGGTGCTCCACATTCCCCAAACCTCCAAAACTGGAACCTCACCATCAGATAGAGTTTAATGTCATTCCCAGGACATGTAGACCCTCAGCCACCGCCTTCTAGCACCCATATGATAAAAAGGGGTTGGGAAAATCATATAGGTGCTAGGGCTTGACGTGACCAGCCGATTGATCGGAGGGGGCCTCTCCAACCGCCCGTCTAGCCCAAGATAGGGCCAAAGTGGAGTATTGCATGTCATGAACTGCTCATCCACCTGGGCTCTATCCTTAAGCATCATGGTTGCCACCCACGGCCAACAGGTGGCCCCATTGGGGAGTCTTACCCCTCTACAGAGGTGCAGTCGGTGCATTCTAATGCCCCAGCCGACAGGGCGGTTTGTGTAATTGTTATCATAAGAAATGGAATTGGTGACTTGAGTTCAAACCCTAGACGAAACTATTTGTGTTTTACTTCATATTAATGCTCTTAGAAAAGGCATGTCTCTCTCTTCTCCCCACCTGTTATAGGTAAAGAGTAGGGCAGACTGGATTCTCTAGCCTTAGTAAAGCAATCAATCTAGGAGAAGGAAAACTCTGAATTCAAACCAGCTTTATCCCACTTAGAAAAAAATACATTGTGTCACATCCTACTCGTGGCAGAGGAATTGGGTCTATACTTTTAGCTAGAATTGTTTAAAAATTATTATCATATTTGAAACAATATAATTGCTTGCAAAAAAAAAAAAGAAGCAAACTCACTTTAGCATTAAATAACCCATCAAAGGTTGACATGCCATAAAATAAACCAACCAATCATACCAAACTAAACCTTTCAGATTGAATTTCTGTGATGACTTGTATATATTAGACATTTGTTCTTTCTAATTTCTTCATATCACTTATGTCACAAGATTTCAGTCCCCCTATTCTGTAACTTAATTCAGCTATCTGTTACAGAACTTTTTCTTGGATGCATAGGGTTAACCTGTTCTTATAGGAATGAGCTGAAAAAAGATAAAATATAACAAAAATTGGTCTTAGGAATCAATGAATTATGTTCTTAATACAACAATTGCATGTGCTATACCCTTTCCTCACCAGCCAACAACCAGGGGTGATACAACAGTTTCAGTGGCTAAAGTGGTACTGCCACACCTTCTCCACCAGCACTTTTGCCACTGGACAGGGTATTATTTTGTTTTATCTGTGTCGTGCATCTTCTTGTCTCTCAATTCCATTAATAATTTTAGCATTGAATAAGTAGTATTTTCTCATGAGATCATCACGTTGTCATTCAGTCACCTTTGCTCGAGAAATTACCAAGTGACCAATGACTAGAATGAGGATTAAAGAGAAAAATAAACAAAAAGAAGAAAAAAAAAGTGATACAAGAAACTAATTATTTTGTGGAGGCACCTATTGTGTAATGGTTATTGTCATAGGAAATGGACATGGCGACACAAGTTCAAATCCTGGATGAAACTGGTAGTATTTCCCAAGGGTATTAGTATTATGGAAAATGTTACCATTGCCATTACTTCCAGGTCCATTTCCCATAGCACTAATAATACCCTTGGAAAATGTATACTTTATTCTTTCTCATATGCTGTTAGACCATTGCCTCAAAAATAAATCAAATTTTAGCATTAAATAACCCATAAGGAGTTGATATGGTGTTAAACAAATAAACCAAACCAATCATTGGCTCTTAACCTTTTTAACTCCATGTCACACCTTGACTGCAAAATTTCATTAGATTACAAATATGAATTTCTCCTGACAATCTCGCTCAAATTATTCAAAAGATCATTTATGCAAAATTCCCCCATATTTGTAATGGCTCCTATCTATCAACCAGATCCAGCTCGAATCCCATTGAGCTGTACCTTGTATTTATCTTAAGGCTACATCTAGGGACTGGCTGGTCATGCCTATTTTACGGATAGGAAGGAATATTATAATTATTACATTAAGTCAAGTTGGCATAGTGACCTATTGTCAGTATAAGGGAGTCTATTCTCTTTTCACTAGAGCTAGACCAGTGAGATTGTTTCTGTTAAGGTGTTGCACCACACCTACATTCACCCCCCACACACACTCACACACTTTACTGCACAGATCTGATAACCCAAGCTGTGCTACTCATATACTGAGTTGGTGGGTACCTGTATCAAACCTGGAACCTTACAATTCCTAAGCAGATGCTTTATCTACTGAGCTAAACCAACTTCTATTACATCTATACATCTATATAGGGCAGTTGTGCATATGTATGTCCGGAGGAAACTACAAAAATAAAATAACTAATGACAAAGTAAATATATATATACACACGCACTATCACCAGTGCTTGCTTTTAGTACAAAAATAATGAAGACTTAATTTATATTTGAGAAGATATATACAAATGTTACATATTAATTGGATACCTATTACTTTTTAAGGTAGTATAGAAATCCTTATGGCAATCAGTACAGCTGATGGCCTTGAGAGTGAGTGACAATGCTTGACCTCACTCTCACCTTGCTTTCTGGGGATAGAATCGTGAGAACGGAACCCTGATAGAAAGCCCCCCTTCCGGTTTAAGGTGGGCAACTCAGTAAGTTAGTTGCAGTAGTTAGTTGCAGTAAGTGAGTTGAGAGTTAGGACTGAAGCTAGCAAGATGTGACTCTCCGCGCGCATTTTGTCTGGTTCTGGGGATCCGGAATAAAATAACATCAAAGGTAAATCGAAGTCTTGTTGTTATTACTAAAAGCTAACAATGACACAAGGCTTCTGATAAGAAATGGTCCCCAGCAGAACCAGACACGGAATCCCCAGATAAGAAGACCAGACGAGACCTGTAGAAGATATACCAGACCATTAGAAGACCAAGATAGAAGACTAGACGATCAGAAGACGGCCAGAAGAATAGACGAGAAGAATAAAAGAGGTATATAACACAAATTAGGATTTGAAAAGTAAGAGAAGGGAAAGTCATTGGTTATGTTCATGATTAAAAGATAAATCAATTATGTAAGTCTAAAACAATCAATGGTTTGGTGAGTAAATATACTATATAACCATAAAAGAATAATTAAAAGATGTTTGAATTTGCTACACACTATATAAAAGGAATTACCAAACATAAATTATGTTTTTTGTTATAAATTTAAATAAAGTTGTTTTTTTTATAGTATCTTTGAAGCATTGTGTGTATGTGTAATATAAAGATTTTTGAAGGCAATTTACAATGCAATGTGTTCAAAATTATATTTTAAATAAATATAATTTTGAACACATATTGCATTGTAAATTGCCTTCAAAAATCTTTATATTACACATACACACAATGCTTTTTTTTTTCAAAACTAAATATTTTCGGAAGTAAAATTCCATCCTCAGAGTTATTGAAAGTACTAGGTGTTTTTTTATAGTACTTATCCCACGGCAATATTGTAATCATCTGTTGTTTAAGAAATTGAGGAACGCCGTATATTTGAAATTTTATTTTTCTTTTTCGGTTACTTCCGTGATGTTAAATCGGCTATTTCCATGATGTTAATTCGGCTCAGCTGCTCCTGTGTGCATGGAAATTGTTTGAAATTCTTTTAATTTTTTACTATAAATATAGCCTTGCTCGGCATAGTGAAATAAAGTTGTTTTTTTTATAGTATCTTTGAAAATATTTAGTTTTGAAAAAAAACAAAAGTTAAATAAATATAATTTTCAACACATATTGCATTGTAAATTGCCTTCAAAAATCTTTATATTATAAATTTAAATATTTTAAAATTTGGTGAGGATAGTTGATATAATATTTCAGAAATATCCGATTGATTTTATTTATTTTTTTATTTTTTTACAGTTCCTTACGAGAGATATTTGAGATCTCAAGGCGTCCAGGGATATCACACGACCGCCGTAAACCAGCCCCTACCTTCCCTGCATGGACCTTACCTTCTGCATATGCAAATTACCCGTATTATGCAAATTACAAACCACCACCACTACCACCAGTAACAACGACACTACCAACACTACCAACAACCACGAGTAACACAATATTTGGGCTCCCTACAAAAACAACCCCACCCCATACAAGTATGTTTGGACATAATTATCGTGCTCCCTCTGCTGCTACTGCTGCTGCTGTTGTTGCTGCTGCTGCTCCCCCTCCCCCTCTTCCTCATTTACAAAAACAGCCACCACCCCCTGCACACAGCCAACGCCCATTTGAGTCTTCTGGTCAAATGACCACCCGAACTCAATGGGATGACATATACAAACAGTTTACAATTCCCGCTAACCGAATGGTAGGATCGGGAGGAGGAGGAGGAGGAGGAGCTGGAAGTGTAGGAAGTTATAAGTCTGTTATTCGTGGCCCTCCACGACCTTCTTCTTCTTCTAGCACCATTTCAAATAGTGCCAGTATAAGTAATAATAATGCTCTTATCAATAACACAAACATCAACAATAACAATATTGTTATGAATAGTGACAACAATATTGTTGTTAATAATACTAGTAATAATCATAATAACATTAATAATAACAACAACAATAATAATAATAATAATCATTCAACTACTAAGTGGTACACAACGCCAAGGTTGCAGCAAGTCCAGCACGTGCAACAGCAGAGAACGCAAAATGCTATGCATACGTCACCCCTTATAGACTTAACGTCAGGCGAAGCTTTAAGGGTGCAACAAGCAATTGCACGCAGGGCCCTATCCAGAAAGGGCGGAGGAGAAAGAGAAAGAGTGTTAGTTGGAGATCCCCTCTCTGTTGGGGTATACCCAAGTGGACGTTCTCTTAGTGCACTCCCTTCAGTTGGGGGTAGTGGTCTGTCAAGCAGTGGCCCGTCATTATATTCCGCACGTTCATCAGGAAGTGTTCGCACTACAACCCCTACTAACAGCAGCACTTCCGGACAATTGTTCACGACCAGTTCCACTAGCAACAGCAGCGAAGGAGTCCTTAACCTGAGCAGCAAAGCCAGTGGCACTCCCCAAACTAGCGGCACAGCTACGGCTCACCATTTTATAGAAGGACTTAGGCGACACCTTGATGCTCTACCTGCTGCTACTAGTACATGGGATGCAGCTTCTGCTGCTGCTGCTGCTACAACTCTACCACTGGACTTGTCCCGCCCTCCCAGGACCTCCACTAGAAACCTGCAACTGCAACAGCAGCAGCAGGATACTGCTGTGGATTATAGTCGTAGAGCCAGTGTGGTTGCTGCAACATCTTCAGCAGCACCAGCAATACCTCTACTGCTATCACAGTATATGTACCCGGTAAGTATCAGCATTATCTGTGTATCCAAATAAATATGTTTAAATAAATATATATATATATATGAGGAAAAGTTATGGAAAAAGTGAATAATGAACACAGACAGTTACATTCAATTAAATTAAATTCATGTTCACATTTCCCTCCTTAGGTAATCCACACAATACCGTGTAACTGTAAGACCAGTTTTGTTATCTTCCCCCTCCCCCCCCAAAAAAAAACTTCCAGCTATATACCGAGGTGTGGTGTATACTTCTAACCATCTTAATTGAATAAAAGTGTTCTTTGAGGTCGGTGCAGAGATGTACCCGAATCAAATAACCAGTTACATTCCATTAATATTTCGGCACTGTTGGTCTTAGAGGTTTCATCAGAATGAAATTTCATTGTTTTGAAACAGAATGATCTATAGACGATGAAAAGCTAAAAGGCAGAATCACTAAAATAACATATCCTCTTTCCACAGAGACGAAATTAACAAACTGTCTCTACCAAACAGTCAGAGTGATAGTGTTAATCATATAACTATTTCTGTTTTAAAACAATAAAATTTCATTCTGATGAAGCCTATAAGACCAACAGTGCTGAAATATTAATTGAATGTAACTGTTTGTTAATCAGTTTTTCCACAACCATTCCTCACAATTTGTGGGATTTTTCCTAATCTGCTATTATATATATATATATATATATATATATATATATATATATATACATGTGTGTGTGTGTAAAGTTTGAAATTAAATTTGATGGTATAAGTAGGAGAAAAACTCAGACTGATATATTTCACTAGTGGTCTAGTGTCATCATAATGAAAATAGATATAGAATTCTTACAATGCAAGGGCAAGGAGCATGATAAATATAACTAATGTAGTTATATATATATTTATGTAAGTGTGTGTTTACCCATCTCCTCCACTCACAAGAAGGATGCTACAAAAGGTCGATTTTTAAGCAGAGTTTAACAAGTTTGAATTCTGAGTTTTTCAATTACCATATCATGGTTAAAAGTCATATATATATATATATATATATATATATATATAATATATATATATATATATAAAGAGTACATGCAGAGATTATCATTTTTCTCTCCTTTACATTGTAAGAATTTATTTTTGGTAATAAATTCAGACCATATGACCTTTAGGCACCCCTTTTGCAATCTCGTTTTTTCATTTTCACCGTCAAAATCTGGTTGTTTGTTAGGGGTTAGGGTTAAAGGTTAGGGTTAGGGGTTAGTTTTATAATTTGAAAAAAAACTCTAAAAATTATCTGTTAACAAACAACCGGATTTTGACGGTGTAAATGAAAAAAATGTCCTTATGAAACGAGATCGCAAAAGGGGTGCCTAAAGGTCATATGGTCCATAAATTCATTTTCATTTTGATCATAGATCAGACGAAAGCACTAGCAAAACATGTCAATCTGATTTTCAAAGTAAAAGTAAAAATAAGAAACATGAGGATGATTTATTAATATTTGATAAATAAGATGTTGACATTTAACATTTTGATTGTTATATACATATCAAATATTTATCTATAATTGATAGTATATAAAATATTCATCTCTAATCATCTTCAGGACAATACAAATATAAACTGTTGATGTTAGTTTTTGTTTATTAAGTGATATGAGAAAGAACATTCATACATTTGAATGCTGTTGTGACAAGATTCAACATATGAATGTCTTTCTCCTATCACTTAATAAACAAAACTAACATCAACAGTTGATATTTGTATTGTCCTGAAGATGATTGGAGATGAATATTTGATATACTATTAATTATAGATAAACATTTGACAGGTATATAACAATCAAAACGTCTAACATTGGCATCTTATTTATCAAATATTAATAAATCATTCTCGCATTTTTTTTTTCCCTTTTATTTATTGCTTTTTCACATACACACACATGCACGCACACACACACACACACACGCACACACACATACATACACACATATATATAAATATATATATATATGGAATGTTTTTCTTTATGTATTTATATATCTCTGTCTAGTCATATTTATCCATCCATCTATCTATCTATCAGAAGATAAATAGATATATTTATGTTAGTTACAAAATGTGTACTAGTAAGTATTGATTATGTACATTTATTTATTATCACTTTGATTATATGTATTTATTATGTGTATTTATTTACCCAACCCATTCACTATGAGTAGGATGTATCACAAAGGATAACGCATGGGGCATACAGTGAGGATTGAACTCGCTACTCAGTAGTAATGGATCTGCAAAACTAGCTTGCAGAAATTTTAAAGCTAATTCACAAAATGAAAATTAATACTGACAGAAATTAATTTTCAAATCAAGATTTTCAATTCTTAGAATTAGTAATAAATAATGATTTTAACTTTTTATTTGAAACTTGTAGTCTATTTTATCAGCTGAGCTATTTCACACTTATTACTCAGAAATAAAAAGTAAAAGTAAGTAAACCGCCCTGTCGGCTGAGGCGTTAGAATGCACCGACTGCACCTCTGCAGAGGGGTAAGACTCCCCCAATGGGGCCACCTGTTGGCTGTGGGTGGCGACCCGTGATGCTTAAGGATAGAGCCCAGGTGTATGAGCAGTTCATGACCTGCAATACTCCACTTTGGCCCTATCTTGGGTTAGACGGGCGGTCTGAGAGGCCCCCTCCGATCAATCGGCTGGTCACGTCTAGCCCTAGCACCTATATGATTTTCCCAACCCTATTGACCTTATGGTAAGCCCCAACCCCTTTTTATCATATGGGTACTAGAAGGCGGTGGCTGAGGGTCTACATGTCCTGGGAATGACGTTAAACTCTATCTGATGGTGAGGTTCCAGTTTTGGAGGTTTGGGGAATGTGGAGCACCCCATTCATCACTATTGCTCCCTGGTCCACTCTAACCCGGAGTGGTAGTACCTGTTAGGGTCCTATCTATGGGTTAAATAGAAAAATGTATTTATAAAAAAATTTATTATCCATTAAGAATTAATTTATTTCAATGACCTATTGTCAGTGACCTATTGTCAGTATCAGCCAGACAATGAGGGAGTCTATCACCTTTTCGCTAGTGCTAGACCAGGGAGGTTTTTTTCTGCATCTAAGGTGGAGCGCCACACCTACTATCAGCTCCCCACTTTATCACACAGATCTAAGCCATGTTACTCATATGCTGAGTTAGTGAGGGCCGGTATTGAACCCAGAACCTTGTGGTTCTGAGTCGGGTGCTGTACCAACTGAGCTAAACCTGCCCTAAAGATGTATATTGTGATTTATTTATTTTGATTTTAAAATTTTTCACATTTCTTTTTGTTTTATTAATTCCATGTAGATAGAAAAAAACCAAACAATTTTTATATTTTTTATTATAAAAATAAAACCTTGTATATAAAAGTTAAGTAAAGTCAACAGAGTGGCCTATTGTTGGTATTAGCAGGACAGCGAGGGAGTCTATCCCCTGTTTACTAGTGCTAGACCAGGGAGATTATTTATGCATCTAAGGTGGAGTGCCACACCTACCATTAGCTCCCACTTTACTGCACAGATCCAAGCTGTGCTACTCATGTGTTAAGTTAGTGATGACTTGTATCAAAACCGAAACCTTGTGGTTCCTAGGTGGAGGCTCTATCAACTGATGTTTAATTTATTTTGTTAAAATATTGGTAGGGAAAATATCTTAGTACAGAATGGTAAAAAAAAAGATAAATGTTTGAAGAAGAGATGCTTTGAAAAGTTAGTATTAACTGCTGCTAAAAATCAACGCAGTAATACTTTGACTTATGAGTACCCAAACTTACAAGTTTTGCAAACTCAGTTGATTTTTTACTTTGGTGTATTTAGTGAACTTAAATGTGAGGTGTGTTCAAAAAGGCATCAAAGTTGAACCTGTATTTACCTAATTAGAAATGAACAATGAATGAAACATTAATTTTCTTTCAAATACGAGGTGTGTTCAAAAAGTTATCAAAACTGAAGCTGCATTTACCAAGATCAAAATGAACTATGAATGAAACATTAATTTGAAGATAGATTCATGCCTTTCCCAAGGGCATTACATTGATTGATACAATCTGAGCACTTCTCTATTGAGTGAACCCCTTTTCTCACCATGAGACTCAACCAGCAATTCAAAATGTTGGAGAGAGAGTCGGCTGTGGATGAGTATTTTTGTCTGTATTTTGCTTTGAGTTGAGAACTTTCAGGTATGAGGGAGCTTTAGATATGCTTATGTTTATAAGTTCACTAAATACACTTAAGATTCCAAATTTATTACACCAGAGTAAAAAAAATTTACATATAAAAAAAACATTAAAACATTACAGTACATAATTCATTACATCCTATTTTATTATGTTTTTATACAATACACTGATATTTTTCTTATTTTAAAAAAATGTAACAAAAAAAAAAGAAGATGTTTGGTAGCAACTGGAACAGATTAATGGCGCTTCAGTTTATTTCAATTGGACAAGGGGGGAAAAGTGATTTGATATACAAAGAAATTGAGTTACGAGTCAAACGAATTAAACCAGTTTGATATACAAAGAAATTGAAGTCAAACGAATTAAACTTGTTCAAACACTGTACTACCAGTTCCTTTTTGAAAATGGGATCTAATAACAAGAAATAAATGTGTTCTGATAGAAGCATTTGAACAGTTTGAACAAACATGAAAAAAATGAAGCTGCTTCATGTCATTATACATTCCTTATTGCAATTTTATTGTATGATGAATAATATATTTTACTTCTTACTACTACTACTATTTGCTGTCCATCATATCTGATAATGACACCATGCAAATCTGGTTTCTCCATTTGATTTGATCTCTGATTGTGTCTTGCCAACTGCCTATGGAGATGTTGAAGTCCTCCAGGTTTCTTTTAATGCTGTCTTTGTACCTGAGCTTTGGTCTACCGATTCCACATGATCCCTCTCTCAGTTGAGAGCACAGAATCTGCTTTGGCAGTCTGTCATCCCCAAGTCTGTTTAAGTGGCCAGCCCATCTCAGGTTGTATGTCGTACATGCCAGGAGTCCAGTTCTCTCCAGGATGGTCATGTTTGAAACATGCTACCACCATTTGACATTTAATATACTGTGCAAGTGAGGCATCACGTAGACATGTAGTCTGTGGGCATCCGCTTTGTATACTATGCAGGCTTCTGTACTGTACAACAGAGTTGAGAGAATATGTAGTTTATTTATTGGATGTTATTAATTCTCTATTAATAACACCCTATAAATAAACTACAAATGATAAGAGAAATAAAATTATGGTTTTAAAATTGTATATATTATTTTTCCTGAAGTAATTTGTAGTATAAGTGGAGGGGTTCTAAAAGGTTTTTGTTATATACTTATACTATGAAGATGGGCTGAAAAGTTTATAGGAGGAAATTATATCTACTGTTAAGAATTTTTTTTTTAACAATGGGATCAAAGCCCTACAACACTGGTGAAAGAAGTGTGTGGACCACGAGGGTGACTATATTGAAAAATAAATCTCATTTGGTCAAATTCCATGAGGCTATCTTGGTTAGCCTATTAATTTTTCAGCTGACCATCATAAACAAGGGTAATTGTAGAAGAGTCTCATTAGTTAAAAATGCAGGAAACTAACTGGTTACTTTAACAATTGCAGTGAATATTAATTTGACATGAGTAAATATTTGGATTTTATTTGAGTTGATATTTTTAGATATTTTGATAAGAACTAATGGCATAAATGAGAGTCATGTTCATAAAAATTCATAATTTTTTTGTGTTGGTAATTTTGATTCCTTTCCCTTCAGAAGAATTTCCTCTGCTTACTGAATTTGTTAAATGTTTGATTAATTGTCTATTTTTCATGGAATTAGACAATGTGATCCTGTTTACTACATCTTGTTATAATGGAGATTCAGTGTCTGTCTTTCTGTAAACAAAACTATGTCATTGCTTACATTACAATACCCTCAGGAATTGTGTAAGTTTATCAATTAGTTTTTAGTTTATATTCAAAATCATTAATATATAGAATAAGTCTTATTTATCACCGAATGTTCTATGAAAATCTGAGTTTGATTTGCCTCAAGACAGTCCATATTATTAGTGCATTTTAAATCCTGCAATGTGTCTTATATTTCACTAAGAAATAATGATTTACATGATATATGGAGTGGTTAATTTGCATAGTGGTTTTAACAAAACAGGGTTTAATAAATAATTACTTGGTGTTATTGATCTCTAATATTATTGTTTTATTCTCCAATTTATTAAAATCAATCATATGAAGGATTTTATGTAGAAACCAATCAAAATATGATTAAAATAAGTGTAATCTTTTTATATGCATTCTTATTTAATTTCTTTAGTCTTTCTAATTTAATATATTTCATTACATTAAAATTTAAATACTTACACCCGGAGGGTACATATTCTTTCTAGTAACTACAATGGTGAAGTGGTCTCTGTCTATTCTGCCAGTGATGTACACGAGTTATCTGCTCTTTGTTTTTATTTAATTATGAGTTGATGCTGACATCATTGAAAGCAGAATTACTACTATTTTTTAGTGGAAGGAGGTGGGGTCCCATTGTGTTGTAATAATTATCAGAATCATTACTATTAAATAGCAAGTTCAATCCTTATTGGATGCCCCATACTTGCAACCTTGTATCACACCCAACCTATGGCAAATGGGTTGGGTAAATATCTACTACTATTCTTAGGGATCTTTCTTATTTCCTTAGAGAATATTATTGAAACCTGAATTCTGATACATTTTCTCCAATTTGAAAAAAAGAATTGTGCAATTATTAGGAGACTTTCTCCTCTTGATTGAAAAATAAACATACAATTAAAGTTTTGAATAATTTTGATTTTTTTTACTGTTGTCCTCATCTTTATCGTGGTATGTAAAAAAATCACAGCATTTCATTTATACATACCACAAAAAAGATGAGGACAACAATCCGAAAAATTAAAATTATTCACGTAAAGCTTCATTTAAAAAATGCAGACAAATAATTAGTTTTATTTATTATTTCTATTATTTATTTGTATGATTTTCATGTTAGATTTTGTTTACTGTTTTTTTAAAAATTTTTTGTTTGTTTTTACATTATTTTTGTTTTAAATTATTTACACAATTTTCCTTTTACATACCCACCCCCAAAAAAACCAATAACTTTTTGATAACACTTTTCTGTTAAATTATTGCAAAACTTGTACATTTATTTGTCAATAACATTCCCTAAGAGAAGGACAAAGTTCCCTAATAATTCCACAAAAATCAATTTTTTTAAAAATTGGAGTTTGTGTGTTAGTAGTCAGGTTTCAATAATATTACTTAAGGGAATGAGAAAAATCCCTTATAATAGTAGTAATTCTGTTAATAGACAGGTTTCATTGATAGCAGCATCAATTTCTAATAAAATCAAAACAAAGAACAGATAACTCAATTTCGAAGGGCAGATAAATCTGTCCTTTGTACATTTATTGCAGAAGTGATGGAAAGTCAGATTATTATGCCATTTGTATTTACTAGCAAAAGTAAGTTTTAATGTAATAAAGTATATTTAAATTAGAAAGACTAACAAAACTAGATAAGAACGAATATAAGAATATTACACTTATTTTTATGTTATTTTAATTGGTTTCTATATAAAATTATATATAGGATTGCTTTTAATACCATAATAATGAATAACATGATAGTATTAGAAATCAGTAACAGCAAATAATTATTTATAAAACCCAATTTTGTTAAAATCATTATGCAAATGATTCTCTCTATATCTTATGTAAATCTTTATTTTTTAGAGATATATAACACATATTTCAGGATTTTAAATGCATTAATAATATGGGTAGTTTAGTGGAAAATCTAACTCAGCTCAAATTTAATAGAGAGATCATTAATAAATAATATGCTAATTAAGATGAAATAATGACTTTCAAAATCGTTGAGAAAATAATATTAAATAACTATGGAAATCGCAACATTAGTGGTGATATAGTTCCAGTTACATACAGTTACATAATCTCCATTATAATAAGATGTAGTAAACAAGATCACTCTGTCTAATTCCATTAAAAAAAATTCAATCTTCTGAATGGAAACCAACCAAAATTACCCCCCCCCCCCACTCCGTTCAAATAAAAGAAAAAATTATGTTTTTTTATGAGTAGGACTCTTATTTGTGCTATTAATTCTTATTGAAATATCTAAATATCAAATGTGAAATATTTTGAAAGTAAGGTTAAATAGGTTCAGTTTAGTTGTAAGAAAAGGGGCTGGTTTAGTTCAGTCGGTAGAACACCTACTGAGGAATCAGAAGGTTCCGGGTTTGATACCAGTTCCCGCCAACTTAGCGGATAAGTAGCACAGATTAGGTAATCTGATCTGTGCGGTAAAATGGGGAGCTGACAGTAAATGTTGCGCTCCACCTCAACAAAAACAATTTTCCCAGTCTAGTGCTAGCTAAAAGGAGATAGACTCCCTTCCTGTCTGGCTGACAATAGGCCACTCTGCAAACTTTTAAGTTGTAAGAAAACTACCTAAAAAAAATTAAACTAAACCATGACTATTTAATTTTAATAATTTTCTATATCAGTGCTTTTCAACTAGGGTGTTGCAACACCCTGATGTTTCACAGACAGTAATTAGGGATGTCAAAAGATTTTAAATTAAATAACAAAATACAGACTTCTGCTTTTTTTCATCAATCTTGCTTTTTTTATTCAAAATCTTGCAATATGAGAATCTCTACTCACTGCCAAGCACACATTTCCCATTGATATCAATTAAAAGGTGAATTAAATTAAATTTTACCTGACATTTTCACAATGTTATTGTATATTTTGGTGAAATGAAAATGTTTTGAGTCTGAAAGCACTATTTAAGTTTGTGGTCCCAATTTTTGCATTCTATTTAGGATCAAAGTGTAGTACCTGTTGTTGTATGTCAATAAAGGTAACCAAATGTTTTGGCTGTGGAGACTTTGGTTATGGAGATTTCAGCCACAGACATTTCAATTTGGATAGTTCAGCTCAGACTTTTCAGCTAAGGACATTTTGGCTGAGCTATTATTTTAAAGATGAAAATTACTTACTGAATGTAAGTAAAAAAGGGTAAGGTAGGCAGACTGGCCTATTGTCAGTATCAGCAGGACAGCAAGGAAGTCTATTGTCTTTTTGCTAGTACTAAACCAGGGAGATTGTTTTTGCATCTGAGGTGGAGTGCCACACCTACCATTGGCTCCCTACTTTACTGCACTGATGCAACTCATGCTACTCATACACTGAGTTGGTGAGGTCCGGTATTGAACCTGGAACCTTGTGGTTCCTAGGCAGATTCTCTATCAACTGATCTAAACTGGCTCCTTACTAAATTAAAAAAAAATTATTGGGCGAAAACAGTCGTTTATTTTCATTAGGACAATGTGTTGTTGAGAAACAGAGTCTGTTATGAACGCATTGTCTTTCACCCCTTCCTTTGAGTTGCAGAAGAAAGAGGCTATGAAAGGGAGTGAGTCTTTCCTCTTGCCTTCTCCTATTTTCAATCAACACATGGTTATAATGAAAGTGACAGTAACATTTGCATGTTTTATTATTTGAACATTTGCACGTTTTATTATTTGAACTCGGTCTTTTTTTTCTTTCTTTTTAACAAAAATGTTTTTTTATATGTATTCATTGGCTTTTAGTTGATAATAATGAAATTAATGATAGCAATCATCACTTTTTTCTGTTTATGTAGAAGAAGGATTTGAATACTTAGTTGTCATGTGTGGCCCTCATGACAGACATATGTAATCCATGCGGCCCTAGAGGGCTACTCAGTTTAACATGCCTGCTTTAAACTATGTTGTCTGTTATAAAAAACTTATTTACAACTCTTTGTGGGTAAATGAAATAAACTATAGATAGGTAATATAATTCATGTTTTCTTATTATAGATAGGTAATATAATTCATGTTTTCTTATTATAGATAGGTAATATAATACATCTTTTCTTATAGATAGGTAATATATTTCATGTTTTCTTATTATAGATATGTAATATAATTCATGTTTTCTTATAGATAGGTAATATAATTCATGTTTTCTTATAGGGTAATATAATTCATTTTTCTTATAGATATTATAGATAGGTAATATAGGTAATATAATTCATGTTTTCATGTTTTCTTATAGATAGGTAATAATTCATGTTTCTTATAGATAGGTAATATAATTCATGTTTTCTTATAGATAGGTAATATAATTCATTTTTCTTATAGATAGGTAATATAATTCATGTTTTCTTATAGATAGGTAATATAATTCATGTTTTCTTATAGATAGGTAATATAATTCATGTTTTCTTATAGATAGGTAATATAATTAATGTTTTCTATAGATAGGTAATATAATTCATGTTTTCTTATAGATAGGTAATATAATTAATGTTTTCTTATAGATAGGTAATATAATTAATGTTTTCTTATAGATATATAATAGATATGTAATATAATTCATGTTTTCTTATAGATAGTAATATAATTCATGTTTTCTTATAGATAGTAATATAATTCATGTTTTCTTATAGATACTTATAATATAATATAATTCATGTTTTCTTATAGATAGGTAATTATAATTAATTTTCTTATAGATATGTAATATAATTCATGTTTTCTTATAGATAGGTAATATAATTCATGTTTTCTTATAGATAGTTTTCTTATAGATAGGATATATAATTCATGTTCTTATAGATAGGTAATATAATTCTTATAGATATTTCTTATAGATAGTAATATAATTCATGTTTTCTTATAGATAGGTAATATAATTCATGTTTTCTTATTAGGTAATATAATTCATGTTTTCTTATAGATAGTAATATAATTCATGTTTTCTTATAGATAGATAGTAATATAATCATGTTTTCTTATAGATAGGTAATAAATTCATGTTTTATAGATAGGTAATATAATTCATGTTTTCTTATAGATAGGTAATATAATTCATGTTTTCTTATAGATAGGTAATATAGTTTTCTTATAGATAGGCATGTTCTTATAGATAGGTAATATAATTCATGTTTATCATGTTTCTTATAGATAGTAATATATGTTTTCTTATATAGGTAATATAATGATGTTTTCTTATAGATAGGTAATATAATTCATGTTTATAGATATTTTAGAAATATAATTAGTTATTTAGTGTTTTCTCCTTTTTTATTTTTTACATATAGTTAACTTTTATTTTTTTAATTTTTCATAAAAGAAATCAAAGATAATCATATAATGTATTTGGTTTGTTGATTGATTTTGAATGCTTATCACAATACAAAGGAAGAATAGGTCATGAGTATGTTGTTCATTTATTAACTACTTCCACATTAACATTGAATTATACAGACAGCCATTAAAATCCCTTTATGGGCTACAAGGTTTTCTGAAGATTGGATATTAATTCTGAAATATTAAGGAAACAAAAGAATAAAAATACAGGTAAATGAACAACAAACTAGTTACCTTTTTTTACCTTTGCATTGTGATAAACCTTCAAAATCAATCTACAAACTAAATATACACACAATGCTTCAAGCAAACTATAAAACTTGATTACAATTTTTCTAATATTTTGTGAACTTTTTATGACTAATTTTTCTCTTTCTTTCTTTTCTTTTTTTTTGTTTTTATAAAAGAAAATAAAATGGATTAAGGAATGAATTAAAAATAAAGGACATTTTTACATTATTAAAATTTCACTTAAAACTTATAATTTTTACATATTTTGTTGCTTAGAAAAAAAATGGTTAAATTAATATCTGCAGAATGGCCTATTGCCGGTATCAGCAGAACAGCAATGGAGTCTATACCCTTTTTGCTAGCGCTAAACCTGGGAGATTGCCTAAAATTTAGTTATCAGAAATTAAAAATTAAATAGCCTTAATCCATTTTATTTTTCCTATTATAAAAAAAAATTAGCTCTATGAAAATGGTAATAAAAGAAATTATAAAACTGTTAACAACAAATACAAATTATATTAGATATTCATACATTATATTGATTTAACACTAATTTTGTTTTGTTTTAAAAACCTAACAAAAATAGCGTTTGTATTAAAAGTAAAAGTAAAAATAACAAATTATAAAACACTAAACAACATTATTATACTGTCGTAAGTTAGGTAAAACTGAAATACTAGAAATAAATTCAAGTCTCACACAACTAATTGTCGAGTACAGAAACTGGTAAAGTAAAGTAATAGCTGCCATTATTTATAATTACAGAAACATGAACTCACATGACTGAGTTTAATTTACATATTTTTCAACATCCTTCTCTCATAGAAAAATGAGAACATTTTATTTATTTATTTTTTAAGTTTTCTCTTTGTCATTAAAGGATTGTAAAAAAAGATTTCAAAATATTCCTAAAACATTATTTGGATTATTAAGATTATTGTCCTCCTCTTTATTGTTATCTGTACAATGTTTCAGCCAATGTGCCCTCCAGCCATCTTCAGGTATTTCTTGTCGGACTCAAAAGCCTTCTCGAACTTGGGAACCTTCTATTCAAACTCAGGAACCTTATTGTCATAATTGGGAGCCATGACAGAACTTTGAACTGAAATCAGGTATCAAAAAGAAGGCTCCCAAGTCCGACAAGAAATACTTAAATAAGGCTGTATGGCACATTGGCCAAAATGTTGTACAGGTAACAATAAAGATGAAGACAATAGTCCGATTAATCCAAATAATACAAATTATCGAGCCTCATCTCCAAAATTCAGAGAAATAATTCCTAAAACGGATTATGAGTGTCTTTTATTTTGAATTACATTGAATAAGAGATTTTCCTTTTCAAAATCCTACTGCAGCTGAAACATCCAGGTTGAATTATCATCTGTGCTTCAATGTGAAATATCCTAGAACTAAGACATACCATTAACACTACATACCTTTGACATAGGGTGATTAGGTTACAGAATAATTGAAAACTACTGCTTATACACATGAAAATGTTGGAGGCACATGCTGTAATGGTTATCATTGTAGGAGAATGGACTCTGTGTCCAAAGTTCAATTGCATTTCATTTAGTGCTATTACCATTGAGAAAGTTATGAATCCAAATATTCACCCTCCAGCTATGGGTAAATAGTAAGGCTGAATAGGCTCTTTAACCTTGGTTAGGCAACCAGACTAGGAGAAGTAAAACTCTGAATTCAAACCTGTTAAACTCTGCTTAAGGAATTGACCATGTGTCACATTCTACTCGTGGGGAAAGTTTGGTGTGTAATATATATATGTGTGTGTGTGTGTGTGTGTGAGTGAATGGTATCAAGGGTTTCCGTGTCTGTATTCAATAAGAATTGAGGACTCAAATGTACATATAAAGATTTTGTGTATATTCATATAGTGTATGTGACATGTTTGTATGTATGTGGAGTATATTATAGATGAAAAATATATGAAAACCTTAATATATCAGAAATAAGTTTATTTTGGTTACTTTTGAAAGATTTGAAGAGGCAAAGGTAGCCAAAATAAATTTATTTTGAATATATTAAGGTTTTCATATATATATATATATAGCAGCACCCATATATGTGTGTAAATGATATAAAGTTTTTCCTTGATAGGATTCAACCAAAATTGAGAACTCAATCATAGATATAAAGATTTGTGTATATATTTTAATATATACAGAGTATTATAAATAAATGAATTAATAGATACCTTGGTAAAGATATAAATTTATTTCAGCATTTCTTTGCCTCCTCAGTCTGATTTTTACTAATTCGAACTAGTAAAAATCTGACTGAGGAGTCAAAGAAATAACAAAAATAAATTTCTATCTGTAAAAGGTATTCATTTTATATATATATATATATATATATATATATATATACCTTTTTACAGATATATATATATATATATATATATATATATATATATATATATATATATATATATTTGTAAAGAACAAAAGCTTAAAGACCGGGTATGTAGCGATTATGGTCCATTTCCACCCGTGCGTTTCTTCAGAGCACTTACTTTCTTTATTCAAGTTTGAATAAAGAAAGTGATCAGAAGAAACTCGTAGGGTCTCAGATACCCACAGATGGAAATGGACCATAATCACTATATACCTGGTCTTTAAGCCTTTTTTCTTTACAAATTACACTACTCTGTTTATAAAAATTAAACATTGAGCTCTCAAACGTGACCTGAACTTTACAGCACCCAACTGTTGGAGGAAAGGACCAGTTTAGAATCATCCTAATACCAAAAAACTTGGTACCCCACAAAAGAAAAAAAAAGAAAAGAAAAAAAAAGAAAAGGAAAAAGTATATATATATATATATATATATATATATATATAAGGCTGTTTGCATTTCACATAGAGCTAATACCCTTGGGGAAAGATATGCATCCAACTACTCTCTCTCCAGCTATGGGTAAAATAATAGAGAAGACTGGGCTCTTTAACCTTGGTTAGGCTACCAATCTTGGAATAGGAAAACTCTGAATTCAAACCTATTAAACTCCACTGAAGAAATTGACCTTGGGTCACATCCTCATAGTAGAGTTAAATACATACAGCTCTAGGTAAAATAGTAAAGAAGACTGGGTTCTTTAACCTTGGTTAGGCAACCAGTCTAGGAGAAGGAAAACTCTTAATTCAAACCTGTTAAACTCTGCTTAAAAAATTGACCTTATGTCGCATCCTGCTCATGTGGAGGAGTTGGTATATATATATATATATATATATATATATATATATATATATATATATATATATAGAGAGTTTTATAATTTGCTTTGGAGGTTGATTTTGAAGGCTATCACAATGCAGATGTAAAGAAAAAATAATAAGGTAACAATGGTGTTGTGTGTTAACCTGTAATTTATTCTTGAATTTTTGAGATAAAATCTCTTTTTCGGAAGATCACTGGAACTGAAGTCGTCTTGTTATGGCATTTCTAGTTAAATGAAATTGTTTTTTTGAAAATGTTACAGATGGTATTTTTTTATAACTGTATTCTCATGTTGCATGTTTACGTGAATGCATTTTTTTTTTGTACGTGTGCGTATGTTGTCATGCACGTGTGCATGAAAATGCGTGTAGACTGTGACTTATTATAATTATCATTATTATAATAAGAAATGATTAAATGATTTATATTACATCTAACACGAAATATTATACATCACCATGGCCACCAAACACAAATATGCTCTTTAATACGCACATACGCACATACGCACGTGGATGCGGTTATTCATACGCACACCTGCGTGTGGATACAGTCATAATGTCACAGTCTACACGCATTTTCATGCACATGCGCATAACAACATACGCACACATACAAAAAAAAACGCATTCACGTAAACATGCAACACAAGAATACAGTTATAAAAAAATACCATCTGTAACTTTTTCAAAAAGAAAAAAAAATTTAATTTAACTAGAAATGCCATAACAAGACGACTTCAGTTGCAGTGATCTTCTGACAAAGAGATCTAATCTAAAAAATTCAAGAATAAATTACAGGTTAACACACAACACCATTGTTACCTTATTATTTTTTCTTCACACCTGCATTGTGATAGCCTTCAAAATCAACCTCCAAACCAATATATATATATATATATATATATATATATATATAATAAATGTGTATGGTTGGCACTATTACACTTAAAGAGGCAGTAGTAAGCCAACGTACAGTATTATTTGGAGTGCTCAATATCTGTGATAGAGCATTGATAAATAAATAAATACTAGATATATATTTCTAGTATATATTTAAATGTATGGAACCAAGTCTGCTACCATTTGGTTTCATGCTATCCAAAATTAATTGTTTAAGCGGAGCAATCATTGGGCAGTGAAAGTTTATAGAAAAACTCTCACTATCCAACGATTACTCCACAATCCAATCTAACCCAGTCAGCCATGATATATAATCTTACAAATTAATGCTGACCGTATTATTTCTGGAACTGGACATTTCAGCCTCAGACTTTTGGCTGAAGATCTTCACACCCCAGACATTTCAACTATGCTTTGTTTTTAAAGGCAAAAATTTAATTTGGTATTTAGGTATAATTCAAAATAAAATACAATCTATTTATGAAATTTAACATTTTGAAAAAACAAATGATGTTTGTTATGTAATTGCTGACAGAATCTGTTTCAACCAAATCGATAGGTTGGTCTTCATCACGAGCAACATAGACGGAAAGAAAGATATCCGTTAAAAGACTGTTTACAAAAACGAACACTGTATTCAACCGCTGAAAATTTTGAAAAATGCATGTTCTGTTTTAAAAATAAAATAAATTTTATTTTTAATTTTTAAAAATCAGAAGCATTATAGTTTATAGTAAAACTCAAAAGAGTTTGTTGTAAAAATTATGATGAAGACCAACCTATCGATTTGGTCGAAACAGATTCTGTCAGCAATTACATAACAAACATCATTTGTTTTTTCAAAATGTTAAATTTCATACTGTCGGATTAATTTCCATCTATTTTTCACAATCTATTTATCTATATAGATATAAAGGGCAGTTCTGTTTATATATGTATGTGTGTATGTCTGGAGGAAACTACAAAGATAAAACAATTAACAACAAAGTAAATACATATACATATTCACTATCACCAAAGCTTGCATTTTGTGTGAAAATAATGAAGATTTTATTTATATTCCTGAATATATTTAAAAATTATTATTTGAATAGTAAGAGAAGGGAAAGTAATTGATGGCATTCATGATTAAAACATAAACAAATCAATTATGGAAGACCAAATCAATAATGGATCTGCGGGACTAAAGTTTTTTTTTATCCCTCCTCTACCCAGCAAACACCAGGTAGTTGCTTATAGTAATATATAAATCTAATACAATGAACATTAATATATTATTATGTAATATAATTCTGATAATTCATATTGGTATTTATAAATATTTTTTAAAAAAAAATTTTACAGGTATCTTTTGTTTTTTTTTATTTTTCTAATGAAACACAAATAAAAATGGGTTTAGATTTTGCTTTTTGTTAACTGATGTATCTGAAAAAATGGGCCAGTTAGCTCTGTGCGTGAGTAGCACAGCTTCTGTAATCTGATCTGTGTGGTAAAGTATCCAGAAGCTGATGGTAGGTGTGGAACTCCACCTCAGCAAAAAAACAACAATCTCTCTGGTATAGTGCACTTTTCACTCACACTTCAGGCCAGGGGTCCAGTGGCTCCAATTAACAGTGAGTTCCAGATGGCTATCCCCCCGGGCAACATCTGCTCCCTTGATTTAAGGGGCAGGGGTGGGTTTATTGCCCAGTGCCTGAGGCGTCCCCCTTGAGGGGGACTGCCGACAGGATCTACACATTTTTTGTGGATGCCATCCCATGATCTTCAGTTTGTGGGTGGTCCCACATTAAACGACCTTGTGCCATACCCCATAAGTGGGACGTGAGTTAAATACCCTGGTATAGTGCTAGCAAAAAGGGAATAGACTCCCTCGCTCTTTGGCTGATACTGATAATAAGCCACTATGCAGATTTTACTTATCTGAAAAATTAAAACTCTTTGTTTTAAACAATAAATACTTTTTTTTTTTAAATAATAAAAAAAAATTTTTTTAATTATTTATCTGAATTTTTGAGATGGAGTTTGATGTGTACTATTTTGATTTTTTGTATTGTGGTATGTAAAAACACAATGTTTCCGCTGCTGTATCCTCCAGCCTTCTTCAGGCTCTTTATTCCAGGTTGGGTCATTGCAATGCTTGGATAAACAGGGAACACCTGAAGAAGGCCGAGGATACAGCAACTGAAATGTTGTGTTTGTATCTACCACAATAAAGATGAGGACAACAGTCCGAAAAATCAAAATAATACAAAACAATTTCATTATGAAATAAATAAACTATATAATGATTTATAACAGAATATCATTGTACATTGTATTAAATTTCCATATTATGTGTCCATTTAATCTTTTTTAATTACATTGTCATTGTTTAACATATTTCATTTGTTTTTTATAAAAAAATAATCATAGTCAGCTATAAAAAATCTGTATGAATTATTAAAAAGTATTTATAAACCATAAAACAGCAAACATGAATTGTATTACATAAATATAGATTAATGTACATTGTATTAGATTTATATATTAAGACATATTTAATTTTGAATTACATCTTTCAATTTTACATTTAAAACAAAGTGCGGTTGAAATGTCTGGGGTGGAAATATCAACAGCTGAAACATTCAAGCCGAAATGTCCTACAATCATTATTCAAAACTAGCCCCCCCCCCAAAAAAAAAATTTTTGCCACACTCTTTCATAAAAAAATGTAAACAGATTTTTGAAATTTAATTTTTTTTTTATAATAGGCATAAAAAATAGTCTTGTCAAAATTCAAATAAATATTTTTTTTTCTAATAAAACCAACTATCTAACAATTAAATTCAAATCAATTCAAATATTTAAGTTTTTTTTTTTTCGGGGGGGGGGGATCATTCTGTTTTGATTATCCTCTGTTGTAAAACAAAATTTTGCAACAGTCGATAATCAAAACAGAATGTTTTTTTCACCGTATAATAAAATATGAAATTTAATGTAGAATATTATGTGATTATTTCTTGTTTGTAAATAATTTTCTCATGAAACTGTATACATTACATATCTTTAAATATATATTACAATAAAACAAACTATATATAAATCAATAATGCTGGGCATGTACTTATTAAAACTTGTTTTAACAAACAATGGGAACATATTAATGCTGCATACTTAATTTCTAAATATATATAATACAGGATTGTTCTTTATTCTATATATTAATGATTTTGACTATAAATTAAATACTCATTGATATACTTACGCAATTCCTGAGGGTATTGTAATGTAAGCAGTTACATAGTTTCAGTTACAAACACCGAATCGCCATTATAATTCAAACTAAAAGACTATTTCAAATTATAAAGATATAGAAAAATTTTGAAATTGTAATTTTGATTTTGTATAATGTATTATGAATTCCTTTAATGGAAACTGAATTAAAATACAATCTTATATAAATGGTAATGAGTAGTATTTTAAAGTTTTTTTTTTCACATCCATTGACAGATGAGAGGAAATGAGTCCATAGTGGGATATCATTCCAGATTTTAACACCAATAATTTAAAAGAATCTAGACCAAAGATGAGGCTCTAGCAATTGGTAAGAATAAATTGTTATTTACTAAGCACTTTCATAAGTAATTATCTGATTTTTATGTATAATGATAATAATGGATATTAGATTTTTATTTTCTTGTTTATGTTCATGCATTACTTAATATATATCGGTTACAATTTTATCTATATTTATGTAATAACTGATATTGTCAAAAATAGGTCATCGTGAACTATTTTATTTGTGTATATTAGATTACTATATATATGTATATATAACTGAAAAGATTTCTTTCTTAGTGTATAGATATTTTCTTTATGATATATTATACAGTAAAACCTTTTATATATATATATATATATATATATATATATATGGTTGTAGGATGATTAGGCCACAGATAATTCATACTGGGTAGTTATGACTAGATAGTTTAGCTGAGGTTATTTCAGTTATATATAATTCCAAACCAGGGCACCTCACATGGTGTAATGGTTAGCAAGTTAGATTTGCAGACCATTGGTAGTGAGTTTGATTCTCATTGGGCGCCCCATGCTTCTGGCCTTGTGCCACACCTAACCTAAGCTTAGTAAATAGCTATAATTCCAAACCAGACATTTTGGCTGACCTATGATTTTAAAGGCAAAAATTTGATGGATGTAATTTGAAATAAAATACAATCATAATTAATAAATTTAATGAAATGTACATTATTATATGTTGTTTTCTATTTTATAGATATTTAAAAGATGATTTTGACAACTCCTCAATGATAAATAGTGTAGGTAATATGAATAATGTTTTTCAGTGTTTTCTAATTTTGTTTTTTTATTTTTTATAGAAAAAAAAAATTTTTTTTAAATTACTAAAAAAAAAATCAATTATAATTATATAATGTATAAATATGTAACAAAATTCATGTTTGTTATTCACTGTTTTTTCATTTTTTTTTTATTTTTACAAAAATTTTCTAATTTTTCTTTTAAAAATAAAATAGGTTTTTGGTATTTGATTTTAAAAAAATTTAATAACTAAATATTAGTGTTCTTCCTAAATATATTTATTTAAAAGGAAGAAAAAAAAACTTACTAATAATAAATTTTAAAATTTTATCTAAACCTGATTCCAACTCAAGCTATAAAACTACCCCTGAACTTGATGCTTCACTGAGAATGAAAGACTTCTCCTGGGAAAATTCTGAAATTGTTTAAATTTTAGCCCTTTTCTTTCTTTTCTTTTTTTTCTAAAATTAATTTTTACACCTACCATTTGTTTATTATTTATTTATTATTTATTTATTTATTTATTTTATGAATAAAGAGATCTTTATTTTTTGAAGGAAAATAGAATGGGTGTATTTTACCAAATGGGTAAAAATGATAAGTTTTAAATCCATCTTTTAGGATTTGAAAAGTTGTTTTTAAAAAATGAATATTCTTCCTTTTCTTTTATAAAAATAAAGAAAAATTTCCTATAAAATTTTAATTAAAAAAGATTAGAAAAGAGTAACCAACGAACATGAATAAACCTTACTTTAACCGTTGCCATAAAAATAGAAAACTTCCCCCTGTACTTTAGTCTGACTCTTCATTTTCTTCACTTAAAAAGAACGATTTCTTCCTAGTAAACTCTGAGACTGTTTAAATTTTAGCCTTTATGTTTTTCTAAAAATAATTTTTACAGCTAAAATTTGTTTATTATTTATTTATTTTTATAAAGAGCAAATGTTTCTTTTAAAAAAAATTAAAAAAATAGGTTATCAACTTTTTTACCTAATGGGTAAAAGTTATGTTTTTTTTTTAAATTTTTTTTTTTTTAATTTACTTTCTAGAAAATAAAAATCAATCATAATAATATAATGTATATATATTTAAGATAATTCATGTTATTTATTGTTTTCTATAAATGTAATTTTTAATGTATGAAATGTTATTTTTTTTTAAAATCAGATTGACATTTTTGCTTTTATTAAAAAAAAAAAGAAAGATAGAAAGAAAATTAGCCATTGATTATTTTTTAATAGAAAATAAAGATAGATAAATACCTAAAAGTTAAAAAAAAAAAAAAGAATTAGAAAACATTAAACAACATGAATTATCTATGTTATTTCAGTTATTATTGAAGAGTTGTAACACAGAAAACAATATAAATTAATGTACATTGCATTAGATTTATATATTATGACTATTTTATTATCACATCTAGTAAGGGATTTTCATCTTTAAAATCATAGTGTAGTCAAAATATCCATGGCTGTAATGTCCGTAGTTAAAACATCTGCGATGAAACGTACAGTTACTATGGTAGAGCTCTTTGTAAAGGAATTTAACTGACGTTCACCATTAGCATAAGCAAGGCTCTTTGTTATTTATGGATTTGAGCTCTCTAGTGACCATAACATATACACCTATGATGAAAAATCAGTCGGGTTTTGCTCCCAGCTAGAAATAGTTGCTAAGTCTAGCCACACTGAAGAAATGTGAAACATTGAAATATGGTATATATATATATATAATATATATATATATATATATATATATGTTAAATTATTATTATTGTTGGAGAATTGATTATAGAGGGCTCAATTACTTATGTAAGAGCTTTATTTATTTATTTATTTATAATTACAAAGTCGCTCCTACCATTGGTTTCTGAATAACACTTTTTTGGTGTTATTCGTCTTCAGAGGCGTTTGACTTTTGAAAAAACTGTCCAATTTTTTTCAAAAGTCAAACGCCTCTGAAGACGAATAACACCGAAAAAGTGTTATTCAGAAACCAATGGTAGGAGCGACTTTGTAATTATAAATAAATAAATAAATAATATAATATATATATATATATATATATATATATATATATATATATCCTGAGCAGCCAACAAAGTCTGATGATGACTCTGGGTCAGGTATAGTGTCAGGGTTAAATGAGGAAATTTTGTAGGCCAAGAGTTAAAATTACTCTTTAGAAAATTTTATAATTTGTTTTTATAAATCAGAAATCTTTACTGCTTAGTATTTTGCATTTCTTTAATTTGTTTAAATTTAGTATATGTATTTAACAACCCCCCCCCCTCCGCATGAGCAGTATACGACACAATCAATGCCATATCAAACTTCATGGGTCATTTGATGCAAAGGCCATCCTTGTAGAAAAACAGTAGTGTTACTATTTAACCCATACTTGGCAATGTCTCATCTAGATGAAGTGTAGCTGCCGATGGTAACCATAGTTCAAATTCTGGAACTACATGGAATTACATAATGCGAATATCTTTGGAAAATCCAACTATTCTCCTTCTAGCAATGGGTAAATAGTAGGGAAGACTTGGTTAGGTAACCAGTCTAGGAGAAGGAAAACTCTGAATTCAAACCTGTTAAATGAATAAATAAACCTGTTTAGTAAATTGACATTGTGTCGCATCCTGCTTATTTGGAGGGGTTGCGTAAATACATACACTACATGCCAAATAGGAGATTCAGCCAATCTATTATTTAGCACTAGAACATTTAAAATTCATTCTTTGCTTTAAATTCTGTAAATTTTCCAGCAGGTAGATAAAATGTATTTAACTCTTAACATCCTATACCACCTCAGTCCACCCAGGCGGAAGTCACATTCATTTTTCTAATCTACCCCAAATGATAGCCTTTGTTTAAATGTAATATTAAACATATTTAAAAGTATTTGATTTAAGGGAAATAACAGGTAACTTTAAATGAAAAGGCCATTTTTAGCCATTTTTTGATAAATCCTTATAGGAATGGGGCTGTGGACTTAGAAAATTCTCAACAGGATGTTAAGAGTTAAATAGCGTTTGTTTATAAAACATACTTGCTAAGTTTGATATAGCAGGTGTTTTTAGTTCCTAATAAAAAAAAAATTATCATTTTTTACAATTATATGTAATTATAAATGATTATATTTTTGAATACATGTATAAATGTATATTTTTATCTATATACAGATAAAAAAATTTTAAAATGTTTTATTTTTTTGTTGTCGCAAGTTTTAATTTATTTTTTGTGTTTGTTCTTTTCAGATTCTTCACAAAATCCCGAAAAAAAACTCTTGAGAAAAGTGGATAATTTGAAAATTAAGGAAAAAAAAAAAAAAAATTGGACAAAAGTGACCAAAAGGAAATAGAGAAAAAAAAAAACTTTTAAAAACAAAATAAAGTTTCAACAAAAACTGTTTTGTTGTGTTCTTAAGGATATGTACATGTACATATATATATATATATATATGTGTGTACATACGCTAATATATGAGAAAAATCTATCTCTATAGATATATATATATATAGGTGTGTGTATGTCTGTATGTATGAGTATATATATATATATATATATATATATATATATATATATATGATTAATGTATTTCCATATATCATAATTTCTTAACATTTAATACAAATACTTATTCATAAGTATCTATGTATACTATGATGCTTTATTTTCATTTTCGCATTTTAATATTAATTTATTTATTTATTGATAATTGTGCTAAGTGACTTGTGAATTAAGGAAAATTTTCATTAATGGTATATTAAATAAAAAGATAATCTTCATTTTTTTAATTATTTTTTTTATAAACAGCATCTTGGAACAAAACAATATCTCTAAAGATGAATATTGTGTGTGTGTGTGTGTGTGTGTGTGTGTGTGTGTGTGTGTGTGTGTGTGTGTGTGTGTGTGTGTGTGTCTCCTTGTTTGAGTATAAATTAAAATCCTCTCGTGAGCATTTCCACTTGCATTTGAATTTCGGTGGAGACTTACACAGGATTATCCTCATTCTGTCTTTCCAAGTCTTAGGTGCCATGCCAGCAAACTAAGGCAAGCCAAATTGAATGTAATTGGGTAGACAGGTTTGTAGGGAGATTTGGGTTCATGCCTTTATTAAGAAGAAGGCATTTGAATCAAAATTAAATCAGTTCTTTGTAACTAGTTTATGAAAACATGTCATCCGTTATATTTTCTCAAGTTCTACACACATATCTTCAATTACAGCAATATATATATATATATATATATATATATATATATATATTGATAGATAGATAGATAGAAAGATGGATAGATATAGCTGAATGTATAGATAGATAGATTGATAGATAGATAGACAGATGGATAGATATAGATGAATAGATAGATAGATAGATAGATAGATGTGTATATATACATATTCATATGATTAGAAATTATTTTTGTATGAAAATCTATGAATAACTGCTTTTGTTCACACCTAATAGATATGAACAATCTGTCTCAGCCTGTTCATATCTATCTATCTATATTGGCCTGTTCATATCTATCTATCCATCTATCTATCTATCTATCTATCTCAAGCTGTTCATATCTATCTATCTCAGTTTGTTCATATCTATCTATCTCAAACTGTTCATTATCCCTCTCTCTCTCTCTGTCTTTCTTTTTATCTCTCAATATGTTCATTATCTATCTATCTATCTATCTCAGTATGTTCATTGTCTATCTATCTATGTTCATTATCTATCTATCTATCTTAGTATGTTCATTATCTATCTATCTATCTATCTATCTATCTATCTCAGTATGTTCATTATATAGCTATCTATCTATCTATCTGTTCATTATCCATCTATCTATCTATCTATCTTAGTATGTTCATTCTTATCAAATTATTTATCACTTTCATGTTGTCTATATCATTCTCTTCATCTATATATAAAATATATGCACATCAAAACATACACAGGATAAAATTATATCCCAAAACATGTTTGGAGGTAATCAATATTTGATTGACAAAGAAATGTGCTCGATTTTGTTAATACTTTCCATGCTTATTTGCATCATCCTGATAATATCTCTCTTTCCCTCTCTCTCTATCACACACACACACACACACACACACACATATATATATGAATGTATCTGTGTATTTATGTACAACATAACATATACACATATATGCACATTCAGAATCATTTACATACCAGAGACAATATATAATATATATATATATATATATATATATATATAATATATATTTATGCATGTATATGTACATATATATATACTTATATACATCATTTTTACAGTATTATCATGCACACACACATACATACATAAATAAATAA
>CM042179.1:8486921-8576921 GCA_023376005.1 Doryteuthis pealeii | reverse complement strand
TATATATATATATATATATATATATATATATATATATATACTTTAACTGCTACTCCCCCATTTTTACTGTAGTAGCATTAGTGGTTAATTCAAAAAGAGCTCAATATATTTTGTAAAATATAGAGCATTAATAGTTGTAGAATAAAGTGTTTCCCTCTATTACGGTTTCGGTATTTAAGGTTCACCTTCTTCAGAGTAATCAAAATAATAGCGACCCAAACCAGACTGTTTTACATGTGGGCAAATATATAAAATGTAGTGGCCTAGCCTGTTTAGTTCTCCTGAAGAGGGTGTACCTTGAACACTGAAACCATGGCAGAAAGAAAAAACTTTTTTTCTACAATTATATATATATATATTTGGGAGAATATGTGCTTAAATGAAGTCGAACCTATTTTTTGAAATTTAATTCATTAATAATTAATTAGGCGGGATTAAACTATTTAAATGTAAGGCTAAACAAATCGAGAAAAATCAATCTCTGTATGTACATTTCGGCCTATTAGGCCTCATCAGCAGAGCTATAGATACGAAGACCGCCCCGTGTGACCGCATCTATAGCTCTGCTGATGAGGCCTAATAGGCCGAAATGTACATACAGAGATTGATTTTTCTCGATTTGTTTAGCCTTACATTAAATAGTTTAATCCCGCCTAATTAATTATTAATGAATTAAATTTCAAAAAATAGGTTCGACTTCATTTAAGCACATATTCTCCCAAATATTGTCGGCTGAAAATAGCCATATCACAAACATCGTCTGTTTGTTTACGTCTCATATATATATATATATATATATATATAATATATATAATATATATATATATAGTAAATTTGGAATTTTGAAATATTATATATGTTAAATGTTGTAGTCCATTTTAGAATGTCATAGGGGCTGGTAGGTCCTATAAATAAAGAGTTGCATCTTGATAAAGTTGTGTAATCAGAAAATACAAATGGTAATGTATTTTGATAAAGATGAAAGCATGGGTGTTTGAAGAGAGCAACATTCTGGCTCAATTTGAAAAGATTAAAAAAAAAAGAAAAAAAGAAGAAAAAAAAAAGAACAAACAACAAACAAACAAACAAACAACAACTCTTCTATTCCCACCATTCATTTTTCTTCCTACCTTTTGGTAGGTAGATGGACCCGACCAGAACTTATTTTAACCCCCCATAGAAAATACTGAACATCTCTTGTAAATAATTTGTAAATAAACTCATGAATGGAAAATAAATACAAAACTGGATTTAAAAAAGAAAAAAAAGAAAGAAAAGAAAAGAAAAGACAAATACAATAATTTTTGTGTTTTAGTTTTTACAAAGATAGACTACTACTCTTTTTTATTTTTCATTTTTTACATTTTTTTTAAAATTTTGTTTATTTATTCATTTCATTTATTCATTCTAATTTTATGTTTTCCCTATATCTCATCTTTTAGAAATCACAAAGTAACTTTTTCTCTGCAATTTTTAATAACAATAGTTGATGGACATGAACGCACACACACACACTCAATGGGGGAAGTAGTCCCTGTGGCATAGTAGGTAATGTTCTGGACTGTGATATAGTTATGCGAGTTCAAACTCCTGTTGTAATATTACATTCAATTTTGAACTAATGCCCTTGGGAAAGGTATGACCCCCTCCCCCCATTCCCCCAGGTTGGGGTTAAATAGTACCTCTACTGTCCTTCTGCAAGGATGGCTTTGGCATTAAATAACCCACAAAGGTTGATTACCATTAAAAGAAGAAACAAAATCAGTACCTTTCTATGAGTTAAATAGCACCACTACTGTCCTTCTGCAAGGATGGCTTCGGCATTAAATAACCCATAATGGTTGATTTATCGTTAAAAGAAGAAATCAAATCAGGTTCACTCTGACTCGGAGTGGTTGTACCTTTTTTAAATGATGACTATCATTTGATCCTTGTGTTGGCCAGTTGATATTGTATGTATGTTCATGTTTTTTATACATATAAATGGAAAAATGGTTTTTGAGGTTCAAGATTTTGATGTATACATATGTGTAATGTATGTATCATCACAGGGTACAACACCTCCCGGTTCACCGGACACTTCCGGCCTGGGAACTTAGACAATGTGTACCTTGGAAAAAAGTAATAAAGGCTTTAACTAACACCTGCGTTGGTTGTTTTCTATGAGAAACACTACAATATGTAGTCTCTGAAGTGGCCTATTGTCAGTATCAGCTGAACTTGCAAGAGAGTCTATACTCTTTTCACTAGTGCTAGACCAGGTAGATTTTTTTGTGCTGAAGTGGAGTGCCACACCTACCATACAGATCAGATTACCCAACTCATGTGCTGAGTTGGCGGGAACAGGTATTGAACCTGGAACCTTGCGATTCCTTGGTAAATGATGTACCAACTCAGCTAATAATTACATATACAACATTATTTATATATATTTACCAACCCCTTCCGCATGAGCAGGATGTGACACACGGTCAATTTCTTAAGCAGTGTTTTACAGGTTTGAATTCAGAGTTTTCCTTCTCCTAGACCGGTTACCTAGCCAGGGTTAAAGAGCCCAGTCTACCCTGCTATTTTCCCATAGCTGGAGGAGAATTGGATTCATACCTTTCCCAAGGGTATTAGCGCTATGTGAAATTCAAACAGCTTCGTCCAGGAATTGAACTCGGGTCGACGAGTCCATTTCCTATGACTCTAACCATTTGACCACGCGCCTCCTACAACATTATTTATATGTATAAATATATAAGGGGCATACTTTTTTTTGTATCGCTACATATTGCGTTATTCGGACTATTGTCCTCATCTTCATTGTTATCTGTACAACGTTTCGGGTGATATGCCCTCCGGTCTTCTTCAGGTATTTCTTGTCGGACTCGGGAAACTATTCAGACTCGGGAACTTTCTTGTCATAATCAGGAACCTTCTTGTAATCGGGAGCCATCACGGAACTTTGAAACGTTTTACAGATAACAATGAAGATGGGGACAATAGTCCGAATAACGCAGATAATACTAATCATCAAGCCTCATCTCAAACATTCAGAGAAATAGTGTAGATAACAATGAAGATGGGGACAATAGTCCGAATAATGCAGATAATACTAATCTTCAAGCCTCATCTCAAACATTCAGAGAAATAGTGTAGATAACAATGAAGATGGGGACAATAGTCCGAATAACGCAGATAATACTAATCATCAAGCCTCATCTCAAACATTCAGAGAAATAGTGTAGATAACAATGAAGATGGGGACAATAGTCCGAATAACGCAGATAATACTAATCATCAAGCCTCATCTCAAACATTCAGAGAAATACTGAGTTTCAGTTCGGCAACTGACTTGGAAAACTCTCATAAGGTTATTAACCATTTTAGCAACAGCAGCCATGTACACTTTTTTGATTTCCATGTTTCTAACATATGTGGGCATACCTACAAAGTCAGAAAAATGCACAGCTCACATGACTTTCGGAAACATTTTTTCTCGCTCAGAGTTGCTGAATCATGCAATAAATTGCCTGTATCCATTGTAGGCTGTCAAAACACTGCATATTTCAAAACCTCCATGCTTCCTGTAATTCGACAAAACTATACCTGATATCCCCTCTCCATACACCTATGCATATGCACACACACATACATGTATATTATTACTGTACGCTATTCATGTTCCTGACATTAGTGTATTGGACTATTTACTATACATGAACCTTTGATGAGTTGAGATCATCTGAGCACTGTATGCTGTACTCTATTCATGTTCCTAATTTCATCTGAGCAATGTATGCAATAAATTTCATAATTATTATCATTATTATTATATTTGGTTTGGAAGAAAATTAACTTTTGAATAAAAAAAGTTGTTCTATTTTGATTTTTCAGACTGCTGTCCTCATCTTTATTGTGGCTATCAAGAATATGTGCCCTCCAGGAATAAGTATTTAGGTTTTAATGTAATGAAATATATTAAATTAGAAAGACTAACAAAATTAGATATGAACGCATATAAAAAGGTTACACTTATTTTAATTATATTTTAATTAGTTTCTATAAAAAAATGATTTGTAGGATTGATTTTGATGTGTTGTAGAATAAAACAATAATATTAGAGATCAATAACACTAAGTAATCATTTATCAAAACCAGTCTTGTTAAAACAAATGTTTTTGTTATGCAAATTAACCACACCATATATTATGCAAATCTTTATTTCTTAGTGATATATAAGACACATTGCAGGATTTTGAACACACTAATAACATGGGCCTTTCGGGGGCTGTGTTTATTAATGAAATTAACAGAAGTATTTTTATTTTTTGAGTTGGAGACAAGGATAGAATTTCAAAAAGAAATTCTATCCTTGTCTCCAACTCAAAAAATAAAAATACTTCTCTGATGAAGGTCAGCAAAATCTGTGTACGGAACATTTTATGCATTTTTCCTATTATTATTATTATCATCATCATTTCAACTCCATATGATTATTTTAATAATAATAATAACGTAAATCCGTATACATTTTGATAAACAGACCGAAACACATGTGTAAGTGATATCGATTAAAAGTGATATCGATAAAATTCATTTTTATCCATCTACATTTCTTTTCTTTACTCATTTTTTCCTCATATATATATATATATATATATGGATGTGTGTGGACTAGTGGTTAGAGTTGTGGAAAATGCACACGTCGATTTGAGTTCAATTCCTAGACGAAGCTGTTGGCATTTCACATAGCGCTAATACCCTTGGGAAAGGTATGAATCCATATATTCTCCCACCAGCTATGGGTTAAATAGTAGGGCAGACTGGACCCTTCAGCCTTGGGTAGGTAACCAGTCTAGGAGAGGGATAACTCTGAATTCAAAATTCCTGAGGTCGGTCGTTGATTGGGTTTGTAACAACCCTTGATGCACCAATTCTTTCCTATCGACTGTGCCAAAAAGTGTGGAATGGTCCAACACAAGCCTTCACCACTATAAACAAATCATTGTGTGGGAGTTCATTGTGTGTGTGAACCCTCATGTGTCGAAAATCGACGAGATAGTCCATTATATATATATATATATATATATATATATGTATGTATGTATGTATAAAAATAAGGACCTAAGGATAGAATTATCCTGATGAGCCATTAGGTGAAACCTAGGTAGGTAGTTTCTGACTCCTTAGGTCCTTATAATTTTGCTCTACTTAATATATTGAGCACTTTTTTAGATATTAACAAATATTTTTTTAAAATAATAAAATTCGAAGGCAATACAATGCGTAAAAAATAAAGACAAAAAGATGTTTATATGTCTAATCGATTTCAAAGCGAAGCTTTATCGTCAGAGACGGATTTCAGAAATGACGTGCTTATGTTTTTGTTTTTTTATATTTGTGTGGTTATAATTTCTCTTCTTATTTCCTTTTCCTCTCCTTTTTTCCTCTCTTTCTTCTTCTCCTCCTTTATGAATGGGCGAATAACTGTAATTTCTTATTTCTCTCTTTCTTTTTTTTCTTTCTTAAAAGTTTGTTGAGAACAAGGCTGACATTCGGTAAGATGTTGCAATGTAGCAATGTGTAGCAATGTGTAGCAATGTGTAGCAACGGTGTGAGCGTGTCATAATTTCAAAAACAAAAGTGAACAAATGAATAAAAACCGTTAATAGAAAATTTTTTTTTTTTTTTTTTTTTAACATACTTAGCTTTTGTTTCGCTTTCACCTTTCATTTTTTATTCTTTCTCCCTCTCTTTCTTTTTTTTGTGTTATTTCTCTTCTTTTTCTTTTTTTTTTTTTTTTTTTTTTTCCCCCCTTTATCCCCTTTGTTCTCTAATTTAAATTATTTTTTTATAGTAAATAAGAAATAAAAGATTATCTTAAATTATGTATTAGTATTGATAGAAAAAATAAATGATTCTTTTCTATTATTATTATTTTTTTTCTTTTTTAAATATTTTTTTCTTTTTGCCATTCACCACAATACGGACATTTATTTCAAGACAGTATGTGTGTTTTGGTCTTTTCTTTTTTAATATTTTTTCCTAGACATCAACTTGTACATTTTTTTTTTTTTATTTACTTTTTTAATATTTTTTCCTAGACATCAACTTGTACATTTTTTTTTTTTTTTTAATATTTTTTCCTAGACATCAACTTGTACATTTTTTTTATTTACCAAACTACATCTGTTTTTTTTTTTCGTGCCATCAGAGTTTAGAAAAAAAAAAAATGTTAAACAGAGTAGTCCACTTTAGAATATCATAGGGGGTGGTAGGTCCTTTGAGAAGACCTGTTCTGCACTCTGCTCTTTCGATGTACTTGTCTAGATCCCAACGTTGTGAATTATGTACTGGACGAATTTAAAGCACGAGTCGGAAAACAGGCTCACAAGGATTAAAAACAAAACAGCAACAACAAGTGTAAACAAGACACATGGAAGAAGGGTGTGTTTGATACTCGCTGGCTGCTACTGTTTATCCCTACCAGCGATCTTGACACCCCAACGGCCGAGTTGTAACTGTCTTAGGGCTCGAGTTTAGTTGTATTTATGTCAAATTCCCTTTCCCCAAACCATCTTCTCCGGACCACACAAATGGCCACCACTTAAATAAATTGCAGACTTTTAGTCGCCATTAACCCTTAAAATTAAAGTACTTAAATATTTTTTCAGACAATACGTCTTCAATACGTTGATCATTAATTTTTTTCAAAAGAGAATTTCTCCTAAAAATCCTTTTTGCTTTTAATACCTGGGTGCCTAAGATATTATCACCAAGTGGTCCCATTTCATGGTGGGCATACAGGTCTCTTTAAACTTTACGACCTAATCTTTGGATTCGTAAAAAGGTCAGCCACCCACCCCTTTTACTTATGCCTGACTTTAACCTACTCTCTTTCTTTCTTATTTATTTATTTATTCTGACCATGTTCGTCTTCAACCACAGTATCACAGTCCGAAACTAAAGAGTTGCATCTTGATAAAGTTGTGTAATCAGAAAATATAAATGGTAATGTATCATACACATTGTGAAATATGCATACACAATGTTTCGGCCGATGCGTCCTCTGGCATAGATTTCAAGAAACACCTGAAGAAGGCTGTGGTGCACATTGACTAAAAACATTGTGTATGTGTGTTTCACACTAAAGACGAGAACAACAGTCTAAGAAATCAAATAGATATCATCGAGTCTCATCACAAAAATTCAGACAAATAAAAAATTAAAAAATTAGTTGGGAAAAAATTGTAACAAGCACTTTTTGTAAGCAGCGACTTTAAATCGGTGATCTCAGCTTAGAATAAAATTTATTATTTATTGATATCAAACGTTGTAATAATTAAATTATCATACTCTGGTATATCAACAGGTCCTGCTAGTAAAATCTATCATTCAAAACAAGAACTATTAGAATGTACAGGAGGTGCATGGTGTAATGGTTATTATCATAGGAAATGGACTGTGAGCAACTTAAAGTAGGCAAACAGTTAAACTCCACTTAAGAAATTGACCTAGTGTCACAATCCTGCTCAGGGGTTGGGTAAATGTCGGAAAAATTATAGTTGAATTACCTCCTCCTGCTGCTAGGGGGAGAATCGCCAATATACGATATTGGCACCAAAATTAAAAAGTCACTTTTCGTATGAGCTTTCATCAGGTGAGACACGTTTTTCAAGCGAGTGGAAATAATATTCTAGCGCTCACCTTTACCTTATCGTGGGGCGTTTAAACCAACGAGATGCGATTTTCAAGCGCTCATCTTTACCTTGTCAAATAGCGAGGAGGAGAATAGTCTTCTAGCGGTACCTTACCTTCAACCTCAGCAAGATAAATCTGGCCAGCAAATGCTACAAATATGCAACCCCATTTGTAGCCTTTGAATATATGGTTCTTTACCTTCAACTCTTGTTATTGTCTTCTTTCATCCAAATTTACTTGCTTATCACTGGGGAATTTTAAGAGTCCCCAATACCTCACTCTTTTTCTCTTATAAATACATTATAGGAAGCCGGTGGTGTAATGGTTAAAGTCATGGGAAATGGACTCGTCGCCCCGAGTTCAAATCCTGGACGTGGTAACTTCATTTCACTTAGCGCTAATACCCTTGGAAAGGTATGAATCCTACTCTCCCTCCAGGGTAAATAGCAGGGCAGACTGGGTTCTTTAACCATGGCTAGGTAACCAGTCTAGGAGAAGGAAAACTCTGAATTCAAACCTGTTAAACTCCACTTAAGAAATTGACCTTGTGTCGTATCCTGCTCGTGTGGAGGATTTGGTAAATATATATAAATACATTATAGAAGGGGGGGAATATATGGGTCGAAATAACCTTCGAATCAACAAGCTCTCGCCAAGGGGGAACCAAAAACAAGCGAGTTCTCAGTCTTCTCACAAGTCTCTGTTGGTCAACACATTCTTCGTCTAGCAGTTGGAAAAATCCGTCATCGTAGTCGAAATAATCTTTTGCAGTTCAAAATCACATTTCCTATTTAGTTTTGTTTCTGTTCGACTAAAATCCATTTCTTTACTGAAAAGCGCTTCGTCATCGACTGCTTCTGCTGCTGCTGACTGCCCAGCGCTTGACTCACTTGTTATTTTATGGGCATATTAGCCAAACATCCGGGCACGTCAGTCAAACTTCGCGTCCTTCCAATTCTTACATCGCATCTGTTTTCGCATGCGGGAGGACGCCGGTTCGATCTCAACAGGCAAGACAAAGTCTTGCTCTTTTTCATTCCTCTTTATCCGTCACATACATATAACCAGATTTTATTCATCTCTAAATGGGTACTTAATAATACTTATAAAAGGAGCCTCGTGGTGTAATGGTTATCATCATAGGAAATAGACTTGGCAACCCGAGTTCAAATCCTGTACAAGGCTGTTTGCATTTCATTGTGCTAATACCCTTGGGAAAGGTATGCATCCAAATACTCTCACTCTAGTTATGGGTAAATAGTAGGGTTGATTGGGCTCTTTAACCTTGGCTAGGTAACCTGTCTAGGAGAAGGAAAACTCTGAATTCAAACTTGTCAAACTCTACTTAATAAATTGACCTTGTGTCACATCCTGCTTGTATGGAGGGGTTGGTAGTGTAAGGTTTAAAGTGATATATACTTGAAGATACAAACTCCGACAAGGGTTGATATACAAAACATTTAATAGGTACAGCACATGGATATGACGAGATACATAAAGCATAAGGGTGTACATAAACATACATACAAAAGTAGAGATAAAGACACATTCATGAATGGTAAAAAGATAAACATAAAAGCCACAGACATGAGACTAGGAATAGTCCATGCTGTGTAAATCACTTACAGTAATGTAAGGGGGGGGGGCAAAGCCCCAACAAGAGGGGGGTAAACCAGAGTCTAACCCATGTGTCTCGTAGGTCGAGGAACAGGAAAAGAGAGAGAGAGATGTTCAAACCAGCCGCTTAAATACAAACGGCCCCTAGCGGGAACTAGCAAACTAAACGGGGCAGACAACTCCCCAGGCAAAATACGAAACTAACGCCACAGTAGATATATAAATGGGTACTTGAGCAAGATCTTTTGTTATCTTATGGAATTAATATTGTTCTGGGGGAAATTCTGGTTTTATAGAGAAATTTTCTGGATAACACTTAAAGGATTCATCAATCTAAACATTTCAGCTTTTGTTCACATTGTTTAGGTCTAACTAAGCAAAAAAAATGTTTTTTTTTCTTCAGTTTGAAAAATTACCAATCTATATATTAATATTCGTGTTCCTTAATTGTATGACCATTATTATCTAGCAACACCCTCTGGTTAAGAATGAGATCATCCAAATCCTAACAAGATGAAATGCAAAGATGTAAATCCTGATTATCTGGTGCTGCATATCCGCTGAATTCTTATTTCTTATGAGTGTCATCACCTCAGCTAAATAATGGACCATTGTTTTTATTATAAAGGAAGAAAAAGACATGCTACATAGAAAAATAATAAAGAAAGAGAGTAGGTGAAAGATATATGGAGAAGTAGTGTGCGCGTTGAAGCGATGACATTAATCTGTTTCAATTGAACATAATGAAAAGAAGGAAAGAACGAAAGAAAAAGTGGGAGAGAGTTAAATCAAGATCATTATACTTTTTACATATTGAAGTATTTGCAATAGTTCTTAAGTAAACATATCAAATGTAATAATTAAATTATCATACTGTGGTATATCCATAGGTCCTGCTAGTAAAATTGGACCATATGACCTTTTTGATCTTGATTAAGAAAGGACATGTTTTTCATTTACACCGTCAATATCCGGTTGTTTTAACAGATGATTTTTAGATTTAAAAAAAATTATAAAACTAACCCCTAACCCTAACCCTAACCCCTAACAAACAACCAGATATTGACGGTGTAAATGAAAAACATGTCCTTTCTTAATTGAGATAAAAAAGGGGTGACTAAAGGTAATATGGTCCATAAAATTTATTATTCAAAACAAGGGTAATACTTTTTTGGTACGGTCAACTGCCTGACGCTCGAGTCCAGCCAATTAGCCCCGCCCACAGATTTTTATGAAAACAAAAAATACAAACGCCCACAAATCTTGATAAAAACAAAAGTACTACCAGGATGAAAATCTTATTTTACTTTTAAAACGTAATATTTTTTTAGCTTAGAAAATTGAAAGTTTTAATTAAAACAACTTTGAATCATGTAAATTTAGGGTTCTGTTTGTAGAACCCTAAATTTACATGGCACATGGTTGTCATCTTAGGGAATGGACTTGGCAACCTGAGTTAAATCCTGGATTGCTAAAAATCCTGGATTGCTAAAAATCTTGGATTGCTAAAATCCTGGATTGCTAAAAATCCTGGATTGCTAAAATCCTGGATTGCTAAAAATCTGGATTGCTAAAAATCCTGGATTGCTAAAATCCTGGATTGCTAAAAATCCTGGATTGCTAAAAATCCTGGATTGCTAAAAATCCTGAATTGCTAAAAATCTTGGATTGCTAAAAATCCTGGATTACTAAAATCCTGGATTGCTAAAAATCCTGGATTGCTAAAAATCCTGGATTGCTAAAATCCTGGATTGCTAAAACCATTGATAAATAAATAGGACTCACAATGTAGTTTTAACTAAGGACAGGAGAACCCCTTTGGTTTGAATTCAAAGTTTTCCTTTTAGACCAGTTGCCATAACAAGGCTCAAGAGCCCAATCTGTCCTACTATTTACCCATAGCTGGAGGGAGAATAGTTGGATTCGTACCTTTCCCAAGGGTATTAGCTCTATGTGAAATGCAAACAGATTTGAACTTATCTTGCTGTGTCCATTTCCTGCAACACTAACTATTACACCACACACTTCCAAGTACCTTGGGAAAGGTATGCATTCAAATATTCTCCCCAGCTATGGGTAAACAGTAGGGCATACTGGGCTCTTTAGCTTTCGTTAGGCATCCAGTTTAGGAGAAGAAAACTCTGAATTCAAACCTGTTAAACTCTGCTTAAGAAATTGAGTATGTGTTACATTCGTACTCATGCAGAGTGGCTGGTAAATATATATATATATAATATATATATATATATATAATATATAAGGGCTGGTTAGCTCAGTCGGTAGAGGTTCGGCTAGAAATCACAAGGTTCCTAGTTCGATACCGGTACTCCCAACTCAGCATTATGAGTAGCACAGGGATATGTGCGGTAAAGTAAATAGCTGATGGTATGTGTGGCGCTCCACCTCAGATGCAAAACAATCTCCTTGGTCTAGCGCTAGTGAAAAGGGGATAGACTCCCTCGCTGATTGGCTGATACGACATTAGGCGCCCCGACGACTTTACTTTTTACTTTATATTATATATATATATATAATATATATATATATAATTCACAAAGTTTCTGTTTATTTATTCAAACCTTCGCCAAGTTGTGTGGTCCTAAGTGATTAGGCAATTAACTCTCCAAGGAAAAAATTATTTCAGGGGAAAAATATAAATGTTTTCTTTCAAGCAAAATAAAAAAAAAAAGAAATTAGTCAATAAGACAATTTATAAGTGATAAATAATTATTTTATTTTATAAAAATAATTATTGTTTACTTTTTTTTTATAACAGATTTTTATACTTTTTCTCTTTTCTTTCCAATAAATAGTTAACCTTGTTCTATATTATTCAGGATATACTTAGATTTCTCAGAATATCATGACACACCTTATATATATATATATTATATATAGGTATATGTAAAAACAAAATTCTTTCGATAAACAAAGAAAATGCAGTGCTCAATCACAGTTGTAAGAGCTAATTTATTTATTTTACAATGTTTTCATAGATCAATGTTCATTATCAACGACCGCGGTTCATGCCAAAGCAATCATCAGGTTGAGGAGCAAGATCCAATGGTGTTTGTTGTGGTTCTTTACTCAAAGTCACTAACCACAACAAACACCATTGGTCTTGCTCTCAACCTGATGATTGCTTTGGCATGAAACCGCGGTCGTTGATAATGACATTGATCTATTGAAAACATTGTAAAATAAATAAATAATATATAATATATATATAATAATATATATATATATATAAGATTTTGGATGTTGTTTTTATAGAAGCATTGTTGAATAAATTATTATTTTATATTTGCTTGAGGCAATTATAATGCATGTATCGCATTAAATTCGATAATTATAGAAAATAATCTTGATCAAGATTATTTTCTCTTTTTTTCTTATTTTCTTAATCTCTTATTTTCTTAATCATTAAGATTATTTTCTCTTATTTCTTAATCAAGATATTTTCTAAATTATCGAATTTTATGCGATACATGCATTATTAATTGCTTCAACAAATATAAATAAATAATATATTATATATATAATATATATATCCCAAAGCTGAATCAATATATTCATAGCTTGACACTTAGTCATTAGCACATTTTTATCTTAAATTTTCTCTGTAAATTTTTGGAGGTGCTCATTGGGTAATGGTTATCATCATATGAAATGGACATGGTGACACAAGTTCAAATCCTGGACAGGCTGGTTGAATGTCACATCATGTGCTAATACCCTTGGGCAAGGTATGCATCAACTCTTCTTCTTCTTCTTCTTCCAGCTATGGATAAATAGTAGAACAGATTTGGCCTTTTTAACTTTGGTTAGTAACCAATCTAGGAGAAGGAAAACTTTGAATTTAAACCTATTAAACTTTACTTAAGAAATTGACCCCGTGTCACATTCTACTGATACAAAATTTGGGATACAATATTATATATTATATATATATATAATATATATATGAAATTAACTTTTGAAAAAACATATGATGTTTATGTAAATGCTGACAGATCTGTTTCGACAAATCGATAAGTTGTCTTCATCAACGAGTGACATAGATGGGAAAAGATATCCGTTAAAAAAAGACTGTTACAAAAACAAACGCTGAATTCAACCGCTGAATTTTGAAAAATGCAGTTTCTGTTTTAAAAATAAAATAAATTTTATTTTTAATTTTTTAAAATCAGAAGCATTATAGTTTATAGTAAAACTCAAAAAGAGTTGTTGTAAAAATTATATAAAAAATGTAAGTGGATCAAATAAGTATAGTATATATTTCAGCTGTAAAAATAACAAGTCACAGTATGATTTGAAGAAAGATGTTAGAGTTCCAAAATTTACTTTGGTGTAATAATAATAAAGTGCTGTAGGAAGAGGACATGGCAACATGAGTTTTGCAGAAACTGTTTGCATTTCACATTGCACTAATACACTTGGGATAGGTATGTTTGAAATATCTTAATATAGCATTAGATATTTCAAAGATATGTCAGATATCTAATAAGATATTAAATATCTTATTAGAATGAAGATTTGTTGTCTTCCTGTAAGGGAAACTATGTCACTGCTTACATCCAAACCATCAAAGATTTGAACTGGGCCAAAGATCTTCATAGAAAGATGATTTTATCCAATGAAGAAAATGTTATCAGTTTTCTAATTCATATAACAAAATTATATTCTTATCATATAGAGATTAGGTGTCTGTCTGTCTAACCAAAACTATGTCATGCTTACATCACAATACCCTCAGGAATTGCATAAGTTTATCATGAGTATTTAATTTATAGTCAAAATTATGTACATAGAATAAATTTATTATTATTAAAATTATTATACATCTTATTTATTAATGTCTCTGTGAAAATTTAAATTAGATTTGCCTCAAAACAGCCCATGCTATTAGTGCGTTTAAAATCCTGAAATAAGAAATAAAGAACAACTGATATATGGTGTGGTTGATTTGCATACCTGTTTTAACAAAACCGGGTTTAATAAATGATTACTTGGTGTTATTGATCTCTAATATTATTGTTTCTCACATATATAAATCAACCTATGAATGATTTTTAATAGACAAATTAAATATAATTAAGATAAGTGTAATCTTTTTAATTTATGTCTTTCTTATTTAGATTGTATTAGATCTAAAGGAGTCATTTCTAGGTTATAAATAACTAAGTGTTACCAATAGATCAATATGTACCACCCGATATGGGGTGCCAAATATTTCTTGACGGCGTACGCAGAGGTCGATGTATATCATAAGTGCTCGGTTTACCTAGGGATTATTCAATAGTTGCTGTCTTTTGCTGGATCTACATTGAAGTTATGGCAGCCAGCATTAAATAGACCATAGAGTTCCAGGTGTTTAGCATATGAGTTAATTATGACCGAGATTGCACTAAAGAGGATGGATATTCAAGGGGAGGAAAGCAAGCTAATACTCGAGAGGGACGACAAGTTTTGAATGAATCGATCGAATACAAGAGATTCCCAGCACGAACATTATCGGAAACATAACCACACAGTGATATATAATGGGTACCCTTCGAGGCAAAGATCATAATGTTAATCTTATGGAAATTATGAATCATTGACTATCTGGCGAGAGAACCTAATAAATGCTCGCGGTTTTGGAAGTTAAAGATATTTCGACTATCTAGACGCGTTAATGTATTGGGACGTAGAACTGGAACTAGGAGCAGAGAGAAATGTAAAGGAGAGCGGGAGATATACAAAGGAAAAGCAAGAAAGCAGAGAACGAAAAAAGAAAGAAAGTACGAAAGCAAGAGAAAAAAGAACTTTCTAGGGGAAAAAAGACTTAGTGAAAGGGGAGGAAAAAAGGAAAAACGGGTGGAAAACATCGCATGGGTTCCCCCCCCCCGCACTTGCAAGGCTCAGGAACTCTGATTTCGAGAAACAAAGAAAAATATCAGATATCCGCAAAAGAAGAAAACAAAAAGAGGGAAAGGCCAACGGCAGAAAGAAAATAACTTTTATACAATTATCGCCTGAATGCATATTATTTCAACACCCCTAAAGCGTCTCAATTGTAGATAATTTCATTCGAATTTCTTTGAAACATTTACCACAAGACTTTTGTTCACATTTGTTTCTACCGGTCTAACTAAGCACAAAAACTCTCTCTCTCTCTTCCTTTGTAAAACTTATAACCATTAAAATTTAATAATAATATCTCATGTTCTTAATTGTATGACTATTTATCATCTAGGCCAATAACCCTCTGGTAAGAATGCAAATACATCCAATCTCTTAGCTACTAAGATGAAATGCAACAAAGATGACTAAGAATCACCTACCTAGTCTTGTTATCGATGGTGGCTGAATTCCGCTGCAAAATTGTCTTATTGTCTTATTGTAGTTCCATGCACCACTAAACAGCTAAAATACAGGCAAATTGGAACCATTGTTGTTATTATTAAAGGAGAAGAAAGGACAAATGTTGGCCTACATAGCTTAAAGAAAGGTGTAAACTAAAAGGAAAAGACGATAGGTGAATGATATATAGCAGATTTATTAGACTAAGTGCGCTGACGCGTTAATGAATATGGGCACTCTGCATGACAGTGATCTGTTTCAACAGACGATAATGATTATAATAGATCAATAGGAAAAATAAGTAATCGAAATAGATAGAAGAAGACTAACCAAATTAAATATAGAAGCATATAATAGAGGATTACACTTATCGTGTATAGTATTAATAATTAAAGATAGTTTTACTATATATATAACATTCATTTCATAGGACAATTTGTGGTATAATACGGTTTGATTGATAGTAAACCAAAATTAGAATAGAATCAATAACATACCTCATAAGTTATAAACATATTCAAATTTGTATTTGTAACTACATCTGAAGTTTTAGTTGTATACATACTAGGGGTATTAATCCACCTAGTCCTTGCATAGGACAAAAAAATTGAATCCAAACAAGTCAATCCGCAAACTAGATGATGGTGACTATCGACTTTTAATACATCCCCTTTTCTTCATCGATTAAAAAGGACTGTTTTCATTTACACCTATGTTCATAATAAAGTCCCTGGTTGTACTATATTAGCAAAACAGGTGAGTTTTCTAGTGATTTTAAAAAAAATTGATAAGTAGAACCACTAAACCTCTCTAATCAACCTTAACCCTAAACCTCCTTACACAGGACAAACGCAGATACTATGCGGTAGTAAATAGTAAAAAACATGTTACCTTTTTCTTTTCATATTTGGAGATATAAAAAAGGTAATGTTGGTAAACTAAATTAATAGAGTGAATTATTTCTGGATTTGTCATATACAATAACTAATTTTTGATACTTATTTACAAAAACAATGTAAATATGCAGTAATTGAGACTTTTATGAGAACCTAGAGTGTCAAACTGATTCCTGACCTGACGCTGGAGTCCATGATCCATGTGTTTATACACCGCTCGGACCACCATCTAGTTGTGATTTTTGATGCAAACCAAACACCTTAAATCATATCATTCTAATATACGGCATCACACAATATAATATTCTTGATATAAATAACAAATAGTAACTAACTTCTAGGAATGAAACTTGGATTATATTTACTATTTTTAAACTGTAATATATTTTTTGTTGAGGGTAAGAAAAATATGAAAAAAGTTTAAACATTTAAAACAACTTCTTTCTATTTTGAGGAATTCCTCTGCCCAAATGCAAGTGGAAGAATTTTAGGGATCTGAGTTTGTAGTACCACGTAACTACGATGGCACACTACGTATCTGGTTGTCAATCTTACTAGAGAGGAAGTGACTCTAGGAACCGAGCTTCCCAGCAATATCCTTGCGATTGTGCTATAAAATCCTGGATGTTCTTAATAATCCCTGTGAAATTGCTAAAACACATGGAATTGCTTAAAAAATCCTTGGATTTGCATAAAATTCAAATCCTGAGATTTAGCTCAAATATCCTGCGATCTGCCTAAAACAAATCATCTGAGTGAATTTGCTTAATGGGAAAAATTCAACTCTGCGATTGCAATAAATCATTGGCGACATTGCTTAAATTTCATAGTTATGATGCTTATAAACCAAGGATTGTGATAAATAAATAGTTGCTAACTCCAACAACCACAGTGATCCTAACTAAGCGACAGAGGAGTGGGAACCCCTGAGTTTTGAATGTCAGAAAGTCTTTCCTATTTAGGAACCAAGTTAGCTCGCATAACCAACAAAGCGACTCGATTATTCAGCCCACATCTGTACCTTCTATTCTTACCCTAGTGCTGAGGGGATATAAGCTCTGGATTCGTACCTTCCCCAAGCGGTACAGCCACCTCTATGTGAACCTGCACAAACAGAATGATTGAATCTTTATCTTGCTGTGATCCATTCCTGCAACACACTACTATCCCACTACAACGCATCACAAATTCCAAAGTACCTGGAATAATGGTATTGCATCGGCAAAGATAACTCTCTCCCACCAGCTAAAAATAGGAATACACTTGTAGTGGCTTAACGGGCTCTATTAAGCTTTCTTTAGGCATCCATATTGTACTATGGTGAGAGAGCAAATAGACATTATTTTTAACAACCTTGAAATTGCAAACCTATTAAATCTGGCTTAAACGAATTGACGTTGATTGTTTACATCTCTGACTCATCGCCACCAGTTACAGATGTTACTTTCGTATATAATTTATTACAACTCTAAATACTCTTATATATATAGTGAGGTTTATTATTTCTATACTTCAATAAGCCTCGCACCTCATCACCTATTGCTCTGATTTTAAAAAATAAAAGCAGTATAAGCAGTGCGTGTCGTAATGTATCGCTTGATACAAGCTATAATTCATCTCGCTAGGTTTGGACTACAGCTGTTAAGGCATGTGGCCGAGAACGAGTCGATTCAAAAGTGTTCACTTTAGTCTCTTCACTGCGATCCTCTGATTTCAAGCCAGTCCCGTTCGATGTTCTGTCGGAGGGAAATCTCGAGTTAGTATTTCGTTATACCGCTGATGGAGACTTAATTAAAGTCGTAACATCTATTGTACGCGTATTATCTTACACAATCGCCCGATCCGTTTACATGGATACCACTATGTCAACGTTTATTTTTCTACTTATAGAAACCAGTATGCGCAGTTCCTCTATTTGTCAGTGCTCTTGATGAAGGACCAATTTAATTCGATATGGCGTCGTAAAACAGGTGAATACTGGTTGCCCTTCAAGTAAAACAATTTTATATTAACATTAATAACTACTAATATAACATATCATATTAATTATTTTTTTTACCATTTATATATATTATAATAATGAGGTATTTAGAAGGGCTGAGAGTTTTTTCATATATAGACTCAGTTTAGCTATAGGCGTTTCTGGCTAAGAAATCACAAGGTTTCCTAGTTCAGAATACCTCGGATATCTCGCCAATCATTCAAGCGTTATGTAGTAGCCACAAGAGAGATATGTGTTCCAGTTAAAAGTAAAGATGACTTAATGGTATTGTGGCGCTTACTTCCACCTTCAGACTGCAAAAATAAACTTCTCCTGGTGTTCTAGCGCTAGTTGAACAGGGTAGATAGAATAACCTGCTCGCATTCGATTGCCGGATAACCGGGACAGTTAGGCGCCGCCCCAGATTCGATTTTTTACTTTATACTGTTTTAATAATAAATGTAATTTATGTTTATAGTGTATTATATATAATCCATATAATATATTGTCCACCATTACAGTTTCTGCTCTTTATTTAAGATTTCAAACACCTTCGCCAAATTCGCTGTGGTCACTAAAGTCCGCATTAAGGCATTGTACTACTACCAAGAAGGCAAACAATTCTGTTCAGGTGAGAATTAGTATATAGCTCGTATGTATTTCTTCAAGCGAAAGAAAGAAGAAAAAAAAAAAGGAAATGATAGGTCAAAGATAAAAACAAGGTTAGAAGTGATAAATAAATTGATTATTTAGTTTTAATTTTGAAAAAAAATACCTTCTCTGTTTTGCCTCTCTTTAATTTATTGATGAATTCAGCTTTTAATACTGGGTTTCTCTTTATCCATTTCCCAATAAGGATCGGTAATAACCTTGTTAGATTCCGCTACGACTTATTCAGGACGATACTGTAGAGTTTTGCATTCGCAGAATATCATGTGCACACCTCCATGGCATGCATAGTATGAGGGTAATTAAATCCATGAATACTACTAATAAGGATGTACTAAACCTCATAATAAATATCCCAAAGCAATGATATCAGATAGAATATATCATATAAGATCAGACCAAACTTGTAGCCTCCATTTAGAGCGTAATTCCAGTATCAAGACTTTTGATCTGTAAAATTTTTATACTTTGCTTCAGGTTTTTGAGAATTTTTGGATGGAGTATATATATATATTATATAATATTTAATATATAAGGTGCTCTATTGGGGTTCTGGTCTCGATCATTAACATGTGAGAATAGATCTAAAGATTATATGCACATGGAACACCAAGAGTTCAAATATCGAACTGACCAGACGAGGGTAAAGCAAAAGAGCAAATTGAAATGGTCACAAAAAATCGCAGACAAAATAGTAAGAACTATTAAACCAGCAGGTTTCAGAAAGAGACAAAAAAAGCCAGGATATAAAGTGTACAGTATCTCAGGACATCTTTTCTCTAAATTCGCTTGTGGCTTTGTCTTTGTCTGGTCTTACTTAACTGTCCAAAAAACAGTCTATAAATTTTGATCATACCTAGCCCCTTTAAAATATTTCCTGTAGAAACAGGATTGTTTCAGAGTCAAGGACTTCATCTTAACTTTGCGTTGTTAGGTAAACCAATCATAGGAGAAGAAAACTTTGAATTATAACCTATTAAACTTTACTTAAGAAATTGACCTGTCTGTCACATCTACTGATAACAATCTTGGGATAATATATATATTATATAAATATATATATATATAATATATATGAAAATTTAACATTTTTGAAAAAACATATGAGTTTGTATGTAAATGCTGACAGAATCTGTTTCGACCAATCGATAAGTTGGTCTTCATCAACGAGCGACATAGACGGGAAAAAGATATCCGTTAAAAAGACTGTTACAAAAACGAACACTGAATTCAACGCGAATTTTGAAAATGCATGTTCTGCTTTAAAAATAAAATAAATTATTTTTAATTTTTAATTTTTTAAAAATCAGAAGCATTATAGTTTATAGTAAACTCAAAAGAGTTTGTTGTAAAAAATTATATAAAAATGTAAAGTGGGTATCAAAATAGTATAGTATATATTCCAGCTGTTAAAATATACAAGTCCACAGTATAATTTGAAGAAAGATGTTTTGAGTTCCAAAATTTACTTGTGTGTTAATAAATAATAAAGTGCTGTAAGGAAGAGGACATGGCAAATGAAGTTGCAGAAACTGTTTGCATTTCACATTGCACTAATAACTTGGGATAGGCATGATTAGAAATATCTTAATATAAGGCATTTAGATATTTCAAATATATGTCAGATATCTAATAAGATATTAAATATCTTATTAGAATGAAGATTTGTTGTCTTCCTGTAAGTGAAACTATGTCACTGCTTACATCACAATAACTTCAAAAGATTTGAACTGGCCAAAGGATCTTCATAGAAGATGATTTTACACATGAAGAAAATGTTATCAGTTTCTAATTCATATAACAAATTATATTCTATCATAATAGAGATTAGGTGTCCGTCTGTCTATAACCCAAAACTATGTCACTGCTTACATCACAATACCCCAGGAATTGCATAGTTTATCAATGAGTATTTAATTTATAGTCAAAATTATTGATACATGAATAAATCTTATTATTATTAAATTATTAATACATAGAATAAATCTATTTATTAATGTCTCTGTGAAAATTTAATTAAATTTGCCAAAACACGCCTGCTTCTAGTGCGTTTTCTGAAATAAGAAATAAAGATCAACTATATATGGTGTGTGTTGATTTGCATACCTGGTTTTAAACAAAACCGGGTTTTAATAAATGATTACTGGTGTTATTGATCTCTAATATTATTGTTTTATTCTCCAACGTATTAAAATCAATCCTATGAATGATTTTATATAGAAACAAATTAAAATATAATTAAGATAAGTGTAATCTTTTTATATGCTTTCTTATTTAATTTTGTTAGTCTTTCTAATTTAATATATTTCATTACATTAACACCCGAAAGGTGCATATTCTTGCTAGTATATCATAATGTTTACCAGGACATTCAAATATTGCCTGTCTTTTGCTGATCACTTGAGCATGCAGCAGATTGTACTAGGTTACATGTTAGCATTTGATTAATTATGAGGGAGATTCAAAAATTATAGAAGGGGGGAATATATAGATATTCGAATCAAGAAGTTCCTGCTGAGGGGGGACCAAAAAACAAGCGAGTTCACCGTCTTCTCACAAGCTAGAAAGCTTCTCTGCTTGTTACCCTGCTCGCTTTGGTTAACACATTCTTCGTCTAGCAGCTAGAAAATCCGTCGTCGTAGTCGAAATAATCTTTAACAGTTCAAAATCGCAATTCCTATTTAGTTTCATTTCTGTTGGACTAAAATCCATTTCTTTACTGGGTCGTTCGCAAAGCGCTTCGTAGTCGTCTACTGCTTCTGCTGCTGCTGACTCCCAGTACTCGACTCACTTGTCATTTATGGACATATTTACCCAAACATCCGGGCACATCAGTCGAACCTCCGTCCATTGCCCAAATCGCAATGTCTTGCTCTTTTTCTTTCTTGTTCTCCGTCACAAAAATTATCCACATTCTTGTATTTCACCAACCCCTCTCTGAACAACCTTGAGATTTGTCCAGAGAGAGGTTGGGGAAATAAACAAAGCGCAGCTTAACGCTTAATTTTATTATCTACAGTTGATTTCCTCAATTCGTATTTTCTGCGACAAGGTAGTCGAATGTCATTCAGTCCTTGTCTTCCTGAAATGTAAGCAAATTTGCGATTTCTCTCATTTTGTAAAAGCAACTGACACAAACACAAGGAATTTTAGTTTACTAGTTCTTCCAGGCTGTTGTCGTGTCAGTACTGCTGTATGGCTGCACCACCTAGACCCTAACTAAGCGACTAGAGAATAAACTAGATGGGAACTGCACAAGAATGCTGCAGGTGATCCTGAACAAGACGTGGAAACAACACCCTACGAGAAGGCAGCTGTACGGCCACCTACCACATATCACCCAAACCATCCGAGTAAGACGGACAAGACACGCGGGACACTGTTGGAGAAACAAGGACAAACTCATAAGCGACGTCCTCCTGTGGAAGCCAGCACATGGACATGCCAGTGTGGGCCGACCATCAAAGACGTATATTGATCAGCTCTGTGTGGATACAGGATGCTGCATAGAGGACCTCCCGAGAATGATGAGCGATAGGGACGGATGGAGAGAGATTGTCATGGATATCCGTGCTGAAAGCGCAACATGATAATGATAATGATGATGATCTTAATTGCTGCTTTCTGTCTAGAACAAATCTTAGAAGCAGTCTGCTATCCGGAACAAATCTTGGAAGCTGCACCCCAAAAGAAAGCAGCCGTATGGCCACTTGCCCCCTATCACACAAACCGTCCAAGTAAGACGAACACACTGGACACAAGCTCATAAGTGACTTTCTCCTAGACATGAACACAGCAGTGTAAGCTGACCATCAAAACCGTGTGGATTAAAATAAAATTAAAGAATAACCCCCCCAACAAACTCCCATGGGACCTTCACTGGAAGAACCCTCTGCACATGTCCGACAAAAAGGACTGTCCCCCGGCCCCCAAAAGAATCTCTCGGCCATTTCGTTTTAGGCCTTAACTGGGTCTGGTCGCACCTACTAGCCAGGGGATATTCCCTTGCTACAGGTGACTATGACCTGGTCAATAAAGCCTAAGTCATAAAGCCACCTTCTGCCTTTATCTCTTTCCTTTTTTGTTTCTTAACTTCCTTCCTTTTCAGCGCGACCACCAAAAAAAGATGGGGTTAAATTAGAAAATAATATTACCTACACAGTAACCTCCCTTTGACCATAGCCAAACAGAGCCCAAGGGTCTCTTAGCCATAACCTGATGCGAAACCTCATGCGATTGGCTAAGGGCCTTTGTCAGCGACCAATCAGAGCACATGTTACGAGGCTCAGTTTGGCCGCCAATTTTGAGGGCTGATACCTTCTATCAGCTCTTTTCGCTGACACCACCGACTAGGAACGATGTGTGTCTTTAGACACAGACATTGGAAATGACGAGGACTTGGAACAGCTAACGAAAGGCCGGTGATGCGTATAATCAAACAAACAAACTAGCAAGACATTCCTACCTGGACAAGATAAGTCATGCAAGCATTATCTTGCAAACAACCCATAGTTTTACATACATTTTTTCTATTGTAACACATTGTAAAACTTACACACACATTTGTATCACAAGTTACACATTGTATTCTGTATATTGTATCTTACATGCCTTGCTGTTGATAAATGCATTTCGTATTATAAGCCTTGTTTTGTTTGTTGCCTATTATCTCTACCTTTATCTGTCTACATAATTAACTGCACATTATTTTATATTTTGCAAGATAATAATACAATTCGTGAACTCGTGGGGATTAGGTACGTCACAAAAGAAAAGGCTATAAATTTGACTGTCTGGAGATTGTCACTTCACAACGAAAAAAAAAAAATTTAAAAAGAGAAAAATTGAATTCACTTTTTTTTCAGGTATTGCTACCAGTTGAACTTAATAAAATTTAAAAAAAAGAACAAACAACATTTTACGATTTAAAAAAAAATGTCTACGTTATTGAAAAAATAATAACTCTGAAGAAACAAACATTTGGCTTCACATTTAAATTCCTTTTGAGAAAAAAAAGAACAAACAACATTTTACGATTTAAAAAAAAATGTCTACGTTATTGAAAAAATGATAACTTTAAGATTATTTTATATAAAAGAAAACCCGGGGAACACACAGCCAAGAATATCCAGCTACTTTAAACGTGTAAAACACCCAAAACCACTTATACCCCATAAACCTCCATCAATTGGCTCCATGCGTTTTCTGAATGCTGATAAATTAACTCAGGAGTATAAAAATGATCGGTTAGGAATATCGATTTGGTTGAAATAAATCAAACACAAAGGAGAAACTGGTTTTGAGAAATTAAAATCTGCGGTGAGAGAAACCACGAACGTAGAGGTTCGAAACGTGTACGACTGTGTTTGGCATGCAGAATGCGAGCGGGGAGCTTGAACTCACATCCTCCTGATCGTGAGTCGTGGCCTTGACGCATGTGAATTACTAAACTGTCCAGAGTGGCCCGGATGTGAAGGATTTGACGCGCGTGCTGATTAATGTTGCACGTGCTGCACGGGCAAGTCAGAGTAAGGAGCCCGGGTGAACACTGTAATTGTGTATTTAATGACCTGCCCTAACAAACCTAGGAGAAAAACTTGCAGTAGCATTTTGGCTGTTGCGACGAGTGGACGAGAGAAAAGATATTTTGATAGTGTTGGTGAGAAGAGTTCAGCATTGTTGGAAGAGATTGTTTCAGACTGAACACTTGGTCAGTTGGGAGAGTAAAAGCGTCGGACTTAACTGTGCCCCCCAGAGAACATTCTTATTAGAAAATCTAAAAATCGTTGTGAATCTAAAATTCAATTTAATTCCTAAGTCCTGTTCAGGAAACAAATTCTAGTTATTGTAAACTCGTCAATCAGTATAGGCCGACCAGCAAAAACCTAAATTAATCAGTTCTGTGCTGACTCTGTAGCCTTGTAAGAGGGCCTCCCACAGGTGATGAACGAGAGGTGGGGTGGCAAGAGGCTTAATGTTCTATGGTTTAAAAGGTAGTTGATTGTTATTCTTGGTGCGTGTTCTTTGGGTTTTACTTTTAACCCCATCTTATTTGGTGGTCACGCTGAAAAGAAGGAATTCATGGAATGAAAGAAAAGAGACAGAGACGGAAGGTGGTTTTATGATTTAGGCTTTATTCACCAGTCATAGCCACTTTGTGACAAGGGAATTTCTCCCTGGCCAGTGGTGGTGTCTTGTCCCAGACAAGGCCTAAGTCTGAATGCCCAAGAGATTCTCTTTGGGGTTGGAAGTGGGTCCTTTTTCTTGCACATGCGGGAGGGTTCTTCCAGTGAAAGCTCATGGGAGTTTATTTATTTTATTTATTTATTTATTTTAATTTAATTTTAATCCCCACAGATAGTTAGTGAAAGATATTCGTGTTGCCAGTACAGATGATCTTTATTGCATGTCCATTGATAGTCAGTAGGGATGTCCAATCTGACATGTCACATTTACCCCCCTCCCCCTATATTCAACACAATGAAACTTGAATAAAGGTTAATATTATCTTCTAAATTTTTGGACCATTCAAAAAAAGGAAATATTAAAAAAACTCCTGATGATTTAAAAAAAAAAAAATTTTTTCAGCTTACGGAAATAATAAAAATTAGGAACGAAAACAATGAATTCTGGGCTAAACTTGCAAATTAGTCCGAAAATTAAAACGGAAACTTTTTTGGTGGTTCCCCATGACAGTTTAACTACAGTCTATGAATGAACTTTTTGCAAATTGGGTTACGATTTAAGGGTTTGGGGATTAAGGTTGTTTTTAATTACATATTGCTTAAAAAAAATACTATACATTTAATTAACCATTGAAATTAATTATTGAATCCAACGGTAGACACAGTCTCAGTTGTCTGTGTTAGTATTGCAATGTATAATTTCAATTAAACTTAGTTTAAAAAAGTATTTTTCAACATTAAATGTATAGTAATTTGGGTTTTTTTCTTGTTTTTTTCTTCTAAGCAATACGTTATGGGGTACCACCAAAAAACTTTCCGTGCTAATTTTCCGACCAATTTGTAACTTTAACCGTATTCTGCTAAAAAAAATTCAATATTCTGATATTCTTTTAGCAGAATTCTTTTTTTTATTACTAAAATGGGATTTTTTTTACTAAAAAAAAAAAAAAAAATCCCTTATAGAATCTTGTAAAAATGTTCTGATATAATTATTCAGTCTCTTATCTTTATAGAAAAATTTAAAAATCGTTATTTATCGGTTCATTTTTTCAGATTTCATAAAATAAAATAAAATTGGGAGGCCTCGTAAAAAAAATATTTCCCCAAATATATTTTACAAAAAAAAAACTATTTCAAACATGATTTTAGCAAAGGTAAATAATTAATTATTGCTGAATTTTTGTGAAAATTTGACTGTTAGTTGATTTTTTATAGTATTAAAAAAAAAAAAGCCGGTGGTCATAACTAGTTTTTGGCTACATTAAATTTCAATTGATTTATTTTAATAGTATGAAAATGTAAACATTGTTTTCGTTACTAATTTTCATTATTTCCGTCAGCTGAAAATTAAAAAAAAAAAAAATTAAAAAAAAATCAACAGGAGTTTTTTTTTAATGTTTCTTTTGAATGGTCAAAAGATTTTGAAGATAATATTGACCTTTATTCAAGTTTTATTGTGTTTAATTAATATAAGGGTGGGGGTAAATTTGACACGGCAGATTGGACAACCCTAAATCAGACAAAATATGATAGATATATAGATAGATAGATAGTGTTAGAAGTTTATTTTTATTACAAATTAATTTTAAGTTTAATTTATTTAAATATTGTAAATAAAAGAAAAAGAAAGAAAGAAAGTAAAACGCCGATTAGAAACAGTTTTGTGTTCAATTTAAATTCAAACAAAAATTTAGTAAACAGCGTTCCAGCATCAAGGGACGCAACCTTGAAAATTAACATCATAAGTTGCGTCCCTTCCATCGTGACCGGACGATCGGGAAAATTTCTCCGTCATAAGAATCCCTTTGAGAAAGGAAGAAGATTACAGAATATTATAGAAAAAAACATTTTTGAGAAAAAGAAAGATTACAGAAAATTGCTGAAGAAATATTTTGTGAAAAGAAGGAAGATAACAGATAATTATAGAAATTCAGAGAATTTTTATTAATTTTTTTTTTCTGTTTGAGAAAACTAAGAGAATAACAGAAAAGAAAGAAATATGAAAAATTTTCGTTTGAATTGAACAAAAGCAAAGATCTCCTTTTGTATGAAAGACATGGTTACTCCTTGAACGAGTAATCTTATATAAAAAAAAGAAAAAAAAAGAAGGTATTTGTACCCTTTCATAGTAACATTGTTTTTTGTGAATTTTTGCTCCCCTTCTTTTGGGGTCTTTATTGTAAAATGGCTAAACTTGCAAATCGGTCGGAAAATTAGGGTGACCCAGAAAAAACAGAACCCACAAATTTTGTAATAAAACTATTAATTTTAACTAGGGGAATTTAGGGTTAGGGTTGGGGTTCAGGGTTAGTTTAATGGAAAAATAAATAAATAATTTGGGTTCTGTTTTTTCTGGGTTATCCTGTAATATGTTTTAATTTTCTGACCGATTTGCAAGTTTAGCCTGTAAAATTTATAATTTCAGTTGTATCTGAAGTTTTTATATTTTGATATTTAAGCCTCTTTACACTTTATAGTCAAAGTCAAAAATTAGCAGATGTTAATTTTTGTTTCTTTTCTTTTCTAGTATATTTATTAATAAGAAATTGTATCAACAATTTCTTTGCATGAGGAAGTATATGAATGTCTGTGTTTTTTTTTTGTGTGTGTTTGCTCTTTGTCTTATGTGTGAATAAAGTGTCTGCTATTCATTTTTAGTGAGGTTTTCTACTTGTTAATTTTGTATATTCAAGGTGAACTGCTCAATAATTTATCTTTTTATTTTTACTCCATGAGTTAGGAATTTGAGATAAATCAGAGAGAGAGAGAGAGAGAGAGAGAGAGAGAGAGAGAGAGAGAGAGAGAGAGAGAGAGAGAGAGAGAGAGAGAGAGATATGAAAACGAAAGAAAGACAAAGAAAAAAATAGAAAGAAAAAAGAAAGAAAGAAGAAGGAAAAAAACAAAAGGTGATGACGAGACAGATAGAGAAGAGAGAGAGAGAGAGAGAGAGAGAGAGAGAGAGAGAGAGAGAGTTGATGACGAGACAGATAAAAAGAGAAGAGAACAGAGAGAGAGAGAGAGAGAGAGAGAGAGAGAGAGAGAGAGAGAGAGAGAGGGTGGTGGTGGGCTAACTTCTATCAGTAGTCCCGAATTCCAGTCTTACAGTTAACAATAAAAGTAAAATTTAATGAGCAATACACTTCAAATACACTAAAATTAAGAAGTCGAACACCTCACTAAAAATAAAAATAAAAATAACACACACTTTATTTTCATAAAATCAAAAGAAAAAAATAAACACAAAAAAGAAACAAGCATCTCTGTAACTTTGTGTATATTAACTTCCTCATGCAAAATAATCGTAATAACAATTAGTTATTAACAATAAAGTTATTAACAGGAGGCGCTGCAACTTCAGGGGCACATAAAAACTTTTATCATAGTCTTTCGAGACTGAATTGCCAATGATTAACAGTAAAAAAATTGAAATGCAATTAGTGGCAAATAATTTTAGTCTTACAAAGAAAAGCGCAGAAACGTTAGTATTACAATTAACTTTTCAGCCTCAACTGAAAATCACAATTCTACAACAAAACCCAAAAAAAAGGGGAGCAAAAAAATTATTTAGTTTTCTATATATTAAACCTAAAATAATCAAGGCTTAAAAATTCAATAAAGAAAGTCTCTCTGAAAACACAAAGACATTTTTCTCTTTTTTGTTTGGAATGTTATTTTTTTTTACCACGGGTAACTGTATATCAATTCAAAGGGAAATCCTTCCCTAGATTCAATTCAAATTAAAGTAGAAATTCAAAGATTTCTTTCTTGAGTGTTCTTCTGTTTTTATTATTTTTCTCAAAGTTTATTTAATAATGTTTCTTCCTTTTTTATTATTTTTTTATTTTTATTTTACTTTGCTCTGGGTTCTCCAAAATTATCTTTTTATATAAAAATTCTCTGAATTTCTACACCTTTTTTTCTTTCTCTTCTCTGAATATTTCTTCAGTATTCTCGTTGTTTCTCCTTTCACAAATGTTATTCAACAATCTTCTATATTCTTCTTTCAAAATATCTTCATTTTTTACACCTTAAGATGGAGAAGTCTTTCTCATCATCCTTTACCTTCCAAGGTAAAGTAACTTCTGAAAAATATTTTCCAAGTTTCGTCCCTTGCATTGGAAACGATCTTTTTGACAAATTCTTTAAAAATTTTCGTTTGAATACATATGAATTTGTTAACCGTTTTAAAGCGGCGTTTATAATTTTCTTTTATTAGAATATAATTTTTCTTTTATTAGAATATAAATTTTCTTTTATTAGAATATAGAATATGGGAAAATAACCGTTTCTTTTTAAAGCTGCGTTTTTATAACTTTCTTAGGTAGAATGTTTGGCTAGAAACCACAAGGTTCCTAGTTCGATACTGGCCCCGCCAACTCAGCGTATGAGTAGCACAGGGATCTGTGCGGTAAAGTGAGGAGCTGATGGTCAGTGTGGCGCTCCACCTCAGATGCTAAAATAATCTCCTTGGTCTAGCGCTATTGAAAAAAGGGATAGACTCCCTCGCTGTCTGGCTGATACCGACATTAGGCCACCCCGACATTAGGCCACCCCGACGACTTTTACTAATTTTGACAAATTAAATCTAAAATTACTTTTATGATCAAAAATAAATTTGGCGGACCTGAACTTTCAGAACCCTGTATGTAAAATTTTCGTTTTTAATTTTTTTTTTTCTTTTTTCAACGGATTATTATCGATTGCACACCAATCTATACGATTGAAAAAAAAAAAATTTCAAAAGTTATTTATTTTTCGAGTTTTCAGGGGTGCTCAGTTCCACGTATAAGTTTATCGTAAACCGATACCCCATATCGGAACCGCTGAAAAAAATTTTTTTTTTTTTTTCTTCAATGGATTATTTACGATTACACACCAATGTATCAGATTTTTAAAAAAATTCTAAAAAGTTATATATTTTTTGAGTTTTCAGGGGTGCTCAGTTCCATGTATAAGTTTATAGTAAATCGATCCCCCATATCGGAACTGCTCTACCATAGCAGTTGGGCTGAATTTGCAGTGACCCCAAAAAAAACAGAACCCACAAACTTTGTAATAAAAATTTTAATTTTAACTAGGGGGTTAGGGTTGGGGTTAGGTTAGGGTTTGGGATTGGGATTTCATTTTTTTTTTCTGGGTCGTGCAAGTTCAGCCAATAGTTGTGTTAACGATAATAATGACAGAGACGTATTTTTTTAGAGAAGAATAGACATTATTTTATTTATGATTGTAAAATATAGATAATTTATGCTTTCAAAAAATTGTCAAAAAATAGTTCCAAACCCAACCCCAACCCCTAACCCCCCTACCCTAGTTAAAATTAAAATTTTTATTACAAAGTTTGTGGGTTCTGTTTTTTTGGGTCACCTTAATTTGGACACCTTAGTGCAAATTCAGCCCAACTGCAATGGTAGAGCGGTTCCGATATGGGGGATCGGTTTACTTATACGTGGAACTGAGCACCCCTGAAAACTCGAAAAATAAATAACTTTTGAAAATTTTTTTTTTTTCAATCGTATAGATTGGTGTGCAATCGATAATAATCTGTTGAAAAAAAAAAAATTAAAAACGAAAATTTTACTTACGGGGTTCTGAAAGTTCAGGTCTGCCATAAATTTTTACACAACCTCTGACAGCGGATTTCCCTTCTCGGATGGCAGAGGTCCCCTTTCTGCCCCATAAGCCCAACAAGGGTCTTATTTACATCATTCTCTAAAGGAGGTCATTAGCAATCTTACTCCAGTATCCTTACAGATTTCAAGTTTTGCAACATTATATCTGTTCAACCGGCAGACCTGACAGATTATTAGGCCACCACCTTTCCAGATTCACTCAGTGTATTTTACAAATAGTTCATAAATTTTTATATATTGGCCCAGATGAAATAGAAGAACAATCTATATTATAAAGATTTTTGTTGTTTTCATCTTTATTGTCATATACTCAACATTTTGGCCAATCGGCTCTTCATCTAAAATTTTAGTAAGATTCAAATTGGGAAATATTTTTAGACAATTTTGATTTGAAACTAGGATAAACAAAATCTTAACACTTGTAACTGGTCATGGTTAATGGAATGTGAATAATAACTGTAGAGGCCTCATTGTAGAGGTTTGCAAAGAATATTAAATGACGAATAAAAATATGACACAGTTTAGGCAGAGAATACAGAGAAATGCTGACAATTGATTTTTTGTAATTAGTTTATCTGCTATCCTTAATCTTAAAAAGTAATTTTGATGTCTTTTAATGATTTTCAAAAGAAGGGTCACCTCAAAAGTGACAGATTAAACAGTTTTGGTTTGGTTTGTTTTACAGCATATCAACTACCACTCTGAGTCAGAGTAGACCTGGGAGTAATGGGGATGAAGGGGTACTCCACACTCCTCAGAGTTCCAGAACTGGAACTTCATATTGTTTCATCAGTCCAGTCTTTGTTTTTTTGTTTTTTGTTTTGAAGACCTCACAGCTGGTCTTACTGGTGTAATTTTCTTGTTTTCTTTATTTAATTAAGTACGACTGGGTGTGTGGTCTTCTAAAAAACTTTTTTTTAAATAACAAAGACTGGACCAATGTTGAAATAAATTTATATCTGGAACAAGGTATATATCTATTTATTTATAATACTCTGTATATCTAAAAATAAATACGCAAATCTTTATATGTACGTTTGAATTCTCAATTTTGGTTGAATCCTATCAAGGAAACACTTGATATCATCCACCTATATGATGGTTTCCAAGTCCGACAAGAAATACCTGAAGAAGACTCTTTTTTTCTTTTTATAAAATTGATAATTTCTTTTATATAATTAACTATATTTTTCTAATCACTTATAAATTTAAATATATAACCAAAAATCTTTTCTTTAATTAATAACCAATAACTAGCAGGATGGTGAATATACTACAGTATGATAATTTAATTATTGCATTTGATATTTTTCCTTAAGAGCTATTGCAATTATTCAATATGTAAAAAGTATAATAATCTTGAGTTTCTCTCCTTTTTTCTTTCTTTCAGTCTTTTCATCTTTTTTGATTGAAAAAGATTAGCATTATCATGCTCACCCCCCTCTCTATCTTTTCCCTACGCTCTTTCTTTCTTTCTTATATTTTTTCTCTGTAGCATGTTATTTTCTTATCTTTATTTCTTTATAATAAAAATGGAATAGTCCATTATTTAGCTGAGGTGACGACATGCATAAGAAAGAAGAATTCGGCAGATAAGCAACATCAGATAATCAGGATTTATATTTTTGCATTTCATCTTAGACAATTTAGACGGTCCCATTTTTAACCAGAGGGTGTTGCAAGATGATAACGGTTGTACAATTAAGGAACACAAGTATTAATATATAGATAACTTTTATTTTGTAATTCTATAAATTCTTAATCTTTATCAATGTTTTTGGTCATCTTTAATTTATATATAACTTAAATAACTTAAAATCTACCATGTTTTTCTAGACCGGAAGCCAAAAAAGCAATGATAAAAAATTAGATACAAAATGTTTAAGTCACTTCCAAATAGGAAATCAAAGAGGAAGTTAAGTGAATTTGTTACTCTTAGGGTATTTGAATTTGGATACTTTTATATTATACTAGATGTGGCTACCAGGCATCGCCATGATAGAGTGTGGGTAAAAAAGGTAGTCTCGTAGATCTATGATTGTCGAATCAAGAGTTGGATCCTCACAGGATGCCCTATGTAAAAAAACAAAACAAAACAAAACAAAAACCACCTTGCATTGATCCAGACTCTCTGAAAAGAAAAATTAATGTCTCCTATCTAAAGTATTAAATGCAAAAAAAAAAAAAAATCTGTGCTGTTATCATTTAAATTATAGTTTTTAATCATCTTCACTAATATAAATCAAATCTTCATTATTTTTGTTTAAAAAGCAAGATCTGGTGATAGTGAATGTATATATATATATATATATATATATATATATATATACTTTGCAATTAATTGTTTTGTTCTGGTAGTTTCCTACGGACATACATACATACACACAACTTCCCTTTATATATGTATAGATTTTTGTCCCATGCTTCCAAAAACCCAGTAAATTTTCTTATATATTCCTGACGAAGCATATGCAAAACCCTCACAGCTATATATATATATATACTAGCTAAAGTACCGGTCCATGACCGAACTAAAGAAAAAATAGGAACACCAAAGAGTAAGTGTCGAGAAAATAAGAGATAGGTATACCCAATTTCGGTTCATTTTTTTAATATCTCATAAAATAAAATAGGGCCATCCCCTATTTTATAGACCTCGTAAAAAAAATATTTCCCCTAATATATTTTTGTGAAAATCGGACCATTAATTGATTTTTCATTGTATATTTTAAAAATCCTCTTGTCGTAAGTTGTTTTTGGCTACGTTAAATTTCAGTTGATTTAACGCTGCAAAAATGAAAACATTGTTTTTCAATCATAATTTTCATTATTTCCGTTAGCTGAAAATTAAAAAAAAATTATCAGTAGTTTGTTTAATGTTTCTTCTTTCGAATTGAAAACATTTTTTCAAGATAATATTAATTTTTATGCAAGTTTCATTGTGTTAAATATAGGGGTGGGGTAAATTTCACAGGGAAAATTGGTGGTAACTATTAAGAGATAATTATTTATCAAATTTTTTTAAAGATCGCCGAGAATTGTTTAATGAATAAACGGTGGAAATAAATGTTATATTCGAGATGACACTAATATGAATGAATTAAAGTGATTCCTAAAGTTTTTAAAAAATGTTAATAAATGGTTAAAAAAATCTCCAGATAAGGACTGAACTTGAAAAATGGTCCGAAAATTAGGGTGACCAAAAAAAACAAAAACAAACAGAACCAAAATTATTTATTTTCCTATTAAACTAACTCTACACCCCAACCCTAGCCCCCCTAGTTAAAATTAAGTTTTATTACAAAATTTGTGGGTTGTTTTTTTTGGTCACCCTGTATATAGGTGACCCAGAAAAAACAGAACCAAAATTATCTATTCATTTTCCCATTAAACTAACCCTAAACCCCAACCCTAACCTAAACCCCCCTAGTTAAAATTAACAGTTTTATTACAAATTTTGTGGGTTCTGTTTTTTCTGTGTCACCCTAAATTTCCGACTGTTTTTCAAGTTCAGCTGAGATAAATTCGAAAGACCATTTTTACGGTTTTTAGTAAAAAAAAGAAAGAGAGAGAAAAAAAGTGGTGACTTAATTTTTTGAAAAATCTGCCTATTTATTTATCATTAGAATTAAGATAAATTAAATAACAAATTTTCTCATTCAAGTTATGTACATTAGAATCATTTTTATTTTATGTGTAAGGTAAGCTTAACATAACATTTCAAATTGTTTTGTTTATATACGAAATGTTAACTACATCTTATTTTTCTTATAAATTTTTTTTTTGTTTTTATTACAATACAACTATATGTTTACTTAGTTATGAAATAAGTAGTTATATAATTTAACTACTTATTTTTGTAAAAGGCTTTTCTTTCTAAATTTCTTTTGTATGTATACGAAAAAATTAAAAACAAAGTTGAGTTAAATTATTATTGTTATTTACTTTGCTTATTATTTATTTCGCTTATCATTGTCATTTACTTCACTTATTATTTATTTCACTTATTATTGTTATTTACTTTGCTCTTTCTTACCAAATAAATATTTGTAAGATAGATTATTTCATTTCATTTCTAACTAAATTAATATTTTAAAGACAGGAATAAAAAGATTGCGATATGAATAAGATTTGATTTATCGTTAAAACATACTTTTGCTGTCCAAAGCAAAATAGTTTTTTTTCTAATTCACTATAAAAAATATTTCAATGGATAAAGACTCATACAAATTATATATTAAGCAAGATTATTTTCTCTTCTTTTCAACCATATGGATATTTTTAAGATTGGACTACAAATAGGTGATAAATTCTGAGCTGAACGGCTTAAGACTGCGAAATTTATTCACTAAAATTGAATTCACTGCTTGCTTATCAGCAGTGAATTCAGCTTATCACTTTAACAAAAGGTCAGGCAGGGGACAATATTTTATCATCAGCAGGAGTTGGTATACGGATAGTTTCGCAAATTGGGTGATTTTGGCTTAATTAATTATATCCCTTAATCAGCAAAAATCAATAACCAAATTTGGCATATTTCTTAGTTAGAAGGATATTAATATGTATGCAAGATTTTGAATCAGAGTGACCTCCCATTTTGATCTTATACATCGACACGTACATACCAAAAAATAAGTCTTATATTTATATATATATATATATTGCTCTGTATATAATTAATTTATTAGTTATTACACATTGAGCTCTCTTAGGGATTTATATAAATCCTTGTATGAATCTATAAGTTTGCAACTACATAAGCATACAGTATGGTTGTACAGTGAGATTTCAATGATCCCAAATAGAATTGTCCCTTAATTACCAGTCAATTGGATTATCTTACATTATATATCACCATCAGGTCACACTGACCCATGATTCTCTCTCTCTCACCACCCATCTCCTTCAGTTATTGCTCCTGGCAGGTCTTCTGCATGGCATCCAGAATCTGCACAGAGCAGATTTATGTATGTTTTTACTGGTCAGCATACACTGGTGTGTCCATCTGTATGTATCCACAGGAGAACGTCACTTAGGAGCTCATCTCTGCTTCTCCAGCAGTCATACTCGGATAATTTGTGTAATAGGGTGAAAGTGGCTGTACAGCTGGGTATTTTGTTTGGGGGGTAGGGGGGGCTGCTTCCAAGATTTGTTCAAGAAACCATGAAGCATCCTTGCATAGTTCCCATCTAGCTTTTACTCTATGCACTTTGTTAAAGTCCAAGTGGTGCTGATGTTTAGTTTATAATTAATGCACAAAATCTTCTACCTACAAGTAAGGACACATGTTTAATTCTTAGCTTTTTTTATTGTTTCATTTTCTGGGGTAAAAAAGAAAATAAATTAAACAAATATATTTTTCATCACTTTAACTCAACAAGCAATTAAGAATTGAACTTAAATTTTTGTCATAAGTACAAAAAAGATTTTAGAAATTTTATATTGTTTCAAAACAGTCACAAGTTTGGCGTTACATTTTTTAAACAATATTTTAAATGTAAACAAACAAAACAATTCCTAAATTAAAGGAACATTGTATTACAAAAATTTTAGGTGATTTTTTTTTTATTTGATAAGGAATTTGCTAAATTATTTTCCTCATACTTTTTTATTCCCCATTTCACTCTCACTTCCTGCTGTTCCTAAAATCTTTTTTACAGCTATGAAGAATTTTTGCTCTAGTTCAGTCAGGAAACTACTGCCATTCATTTCGAACAGTGGTGTCTATTGAGTCAGGAAACTGCTGCCATTCATTTCTAACAGTGGTGTCTACTGAGTCAGGAAACTGCTGCCATTCATTTCTAACAGTGGTGTCTACTGAGTCAGGAAACTGCTGCCATTCATTTCTAACAGCTAACAGTGGTGTCTACTGAGTCAGGAAACTGCTGCCATTCATTTCTAACAGTGGTGTCTACTGAGTCAGGAAACTGCTGCCATTCATTTCTAACAGTGGTGTCTACTGAGTCAGCTGCTGCCATTCATTTCTAACAGTGGTGTCTACTGAGTCAGGAAACTGCTGCCATTCATTTCTAACAGTGGTGTCTACTGAGTCAGGAAACTGCTGCCATTCATTTCTAACAGTGGTGTCTACTGAGTCAGGAAACTGCTGCCATTCATTTCTAACAGTGGTGTCTACTGAGTCAGGAAACTGCTGCCATTCATTTCTAACAGTGGTGTCTACTGAGTCAGGAAACTGCTGCCATTCATTTCTAACAGTGGTGTCTATTGAGTCAGGAAACTGCTGCCATTCATTTCTAACAGTGGTGTCTACTGAGTCAGGAAACTGCTGCCATTTCATTCATTTCTAACAGTGGTGTCTATTGAGTCAGGAAACTGCTGCCATTCATTTCTAACAGTGGTGTCTATTGAGTCAGGAAACTGCTGCCATTCATTTCTAACAGTGGTGTCTATGAGTCAGGAAACTGCTGCCATTCATTTCTAACAGTGGTGTCTACTGAGTCAGGAAACTGCTGCCATTCATTTCTAACAGTGGTGTCTATTGAGTCAGGAAACTGCTGCCATTCATTTCTAACAGTGGTGTCTATTGAGTCAGGAAACTGCTGCCATTCATTTCTAACAGTGGTGTCTACTGAGTCAGGAAACTGCTGCCATTCATTTCTAACAGTGGTGTCTACTGAGTCAGGAAACTGCTGCCATTCATTTCTAACAGTGGTGTCTATTGAGTCAGGAAACTGCTGCCATTCATTTCTAACAGTGGTGTCTAGAGCAGGAAACTGCTGCCATTCATTTCTAACAGTGGTGTCTATTGAGTCAGGAAACTGCTGCTATTCATTTCTAACAGTGGTGTCTATTGAGTCAGGAAACTGCTGCTATTCATTTCTAACAGTGGTGTCTATTGAGTCAGGAAACTGCTGCCATTCATTTCTAACAGTGGTGTCTATTGAGGAGTTAACAAAACAGCCAATGAAAGTTAGACATAATCAAAAACAAAAACCAAACCTGATCTCACTTGCCTTGTAGTACAGGGTAAAGATGTGGTATAGGTAACTATGTTAACCTAAAATGGGCCACAACAATTTACCTCTAGAACCGTAGTGGCTACCACCAAGCTGAGTCCTTGCTTTTAAATCCGTCTCTGGTATTTTGTTGGGTCCCGCTGTTAGGCATGGTTCTGCTTGAACTTGTGTTCTGCATGACCATCCACTTCTCTGTCCATATTCTGTTACTGATCACACCAGTGAGAAGATTGCTCTATGAAGTCACTAAGTGCTGGACAAATCAACGGGCAAATGTTACAAGGATTAGTAAAAGTGGAATGTCTTAGTCTATAAAGGTTGGCACAAGGTCTAGGTTTAGGAGGTCTCACAAAGTGATGTCACCTCCAGTAACAGAGGAATACGACTGATAAATTGGCAAAAAATACACTGCTTATATGATAATTTTTTTCCTCCTTCTCCAGACACCAGTCATAGTATTTCCCTCTCACTTTTATGATATTTCTCTCTCTTCCCAAAAAATCCCCTTCCATGAGTACATCTAACAGCTATTCTCACAGCTCACTCATAAGCAGATGCCCAAAGGTCAACCTTACCTGGTGAGAGATTTCAGTCTGACCGAAAACCATGGAACTCTTAGCTGACTTCTAATAATTTTCAAATGGCCTTCAAGGATGTGTAATCACAGTTTTTTTTTATCCCCCCAAAAATGCTGATTATCTCATCCCAACTATACAGTATCACAAACTGAAGCCAAAATTATCTTAATAGCATGACTAGAGATTGAACTTGCTGACTATGATGTCACAGTCCAGCACATTAGCCATAGGGATTTGAACTTGGGTTTAGGAGAGAGAAAAAAAGAGAGAGAGAAAAAAAGAGAAGAAAAAAAAGAGAGAGAAAAAAAAAAGAAGAGAAGAAAAAGAAAGAGAGAGAAAGAAAAGAAAAAGAAGCAGAAGCATTCATCGAATAAAAAGCAAACAACCCAAAACAAAAAATAAAGACTTCTGAAGAAATCAAAAATTTCATTTTTTTTTATTTAAAATTGGTTCTTTATTTACAAATGCCAGGGGAAAAAAATATCATAAAATAAAAAGTAAAAAGGAATGTTGACGTGTAAAAAAAAAAAAAAAAAAAAAAAAAAAAAAAATCAATTGACTACTTCTGAAAGATCCTTGACTTAATGCCAAATATAAACATACAGTAACAAGATTGGGAGTTGTGGGGGAGGGGGAGGATTGAGGATTGAGGGGTGGGTGGACTGAAGATTGAGAATGAGAGAGTAATTTTTATTGGTAACTATACAAGAATTGATTCCCCACTTTTATTATGTTGTACATACAAAATAATGCATGTAAAATCTCAATAGAAAGAATTACAAAAAAGAGGTGGGAAGGGGTGGAGGTGGCAGAGTACAAGTTAATTTCATAAAATGAACTAATCTATTATCAAATAATATTTTTTTCAAATAAATTATGCCCATTGCCCTTTGCCTGGCAATAAGAGAATGTATGAAATACCTCAATGTATGTTCATATATATATATATATATATATATATATATATATAAATATTTCATAAATAGGATGTTGATGCTAAACGTTTTTATTGTTGTATACATATCAAATATTTATCAGTAGTTAAATATATATATCAAATATGTATCTCCAATCTACTACAGAGTATTGACTGTTGTGACAAAATTCAAACATATGAATGTACTTTCTCGTATCACTTAACAAAAACTAGCATCAACAGTTGATATTTGTATTGTCTTGAAGATGATTGGAGATACAGATTTGATATACTATTAATTATAGATAAATATTTGATATGTACATAACAATCAAAATGTTTAATTATCGACATCCTATTTTTCAAATATGATCTTTACATTTCCTATTTTTCAATTTTATTAATTTCCACACACACACACACACACACACACACACACAATGTGTGTGTGAGAAAAAAATGGAAATTAATCTGACACATAATTGGAAGAAAAATATATTTTGGTATGGATGAAATTTGTTTATACACACACACACACACACACACACTATTCTGTTAGAAATCAAAACATTCTGCTCTGATAATGACCTGTTTGTATGCTTATTTTTTGTAATAATGTAAATTATTATTATTTTATTTTACTTCTAAATTTAAAATGATTTTAAATAGAATATCGTGTTAAATTAATTTTAGTCGAAACACGTGTCAACAAATAACAATAATAAATTTCATCCATACCAAAATAAATATTTTTCTAACAATTATCTGTTCAATATATATAATTGTGTGTGTGTGGAAAAAATAATGAATAAATTTGAAAAATGAGGAACACTAGTTAGAAGTTTTATTTTCAAAACAAGCCATCAATAATGCAAATTATAAAACTTTCTCCAAACACTTTTCACCAGGCAATATTTGAATGTCCTGATGAATTATATATATATATATATATATATATATATATATATATATATATGTAATTAATAATCAAAACGTTTTAAACACCAATTAAGTTTTTCAAATATGAACATATCATCTTCATAACTCTTATTTTCCACATACTCATGGATTCATTTCCTTAACATATATACACACACACGTGTGTGTGTGTGTGTTTATACATATATAAATGAGATAAATCTTGGTTCTGGGCACTACCAATCCTCCATTAAAAAAAAAAAAAAAAATACATAAATAAATAAATGATATGTAATTTTTATGTAAATTTTCACAAATTGCAAAAGGAAATTTGTATACTAATTTCCGTTTTGCTTATTTACAAAAATAAAAAAAGTAGAAAAAAGAGGAATGTCTCATATAATTATGTTGTCTGCATTAAATGAAAAAAATTGAGAAAAAAAAAAAAAAATTGAGAAAAAAAAAAAAGGGCAGATGTGAACACACATCACACACACAAATAAGACTAGCAATGTGTAGTATATGTTCAAGTATACAACATAAATATTAATAAGTATATCAGAATTGGAATTATATTAATGTAATACACTTGCATGTATGTAGGTATTTGCCACAGGTAGGATGTGATAGAAGGTCGCAAGAATAGGGCATCCAGCTAGCAATCGAATGGGATGCCCAAGTAGGTATTTACCCAACCCATTTGACACATGTAGGATGAAACACAATGTCACAAGTATGGGGCATCAAGCATGGATTGAACTTGCTTTTCAGTAGTAAGGATTTTGCGAGACTAGTTTCCTAACCATTACACCATGATGGGATGTTCTTTTACCCAATCCATTTGCCACAGGTAGGATGTGATACAAGATTGCAAGAATGGGACATCAAGCAGGGATCGTACTTGCTTTTCAATAGTAATGGATACATGAGACTAGCTTGTTAACCATTGTACTATGATGGGGCGCTCTCAACAAGAGATACATATTTACCCAATGCATTTGCTATGAGTAGAATCTGATACAAGGTTGCAAGTATTGGTGGGGAATCCAGCAGGGATTGAACTTGCTTTTAAGTAGTAAGGGATATCCACGAGACTAGCTTGCTAACCATTAAACCACAATAGGATGCCCCAGGTATCTACCAAGCTTGTTTACCATGAGTAATACTTTATACAAGGTTGTAATTATGGGGTATCCAGCAGGGATCAAACTTGCTAACCATTACACCAAGATTGAATGCCGTAGGTATTTACTCAACCTGTTTACCACATGTAGGATATGATACAAGGTGAAAGTATGGGTCATCTAGTTAGGATTGAACTTACATTTAAGTAGTAATGGATCTGTAAGACTATCTTGCTAACCATTACACCACTATGGGATGTCACTTAACCCAACCCATTTGCCACAGGTAGGATGTGATACAAGGTCTCATCCAGCAGGGATCATGCTCACTTTTAAGTAGTAATGGATCCGCAAGACAAGCCTGTTAAACATTTGTTAGGTCCCAGACCTAATGAAATCTAGAGTTTCTTCCCTTGATCAGTAGGGGTTAGATGGGAACTCAGAAGTAGGGTTTCCACCATGACACTTTTAGACTGGGGTTTGTGTGGTCAGGACGTACAGGCACAACATGGGCAAGTTAATTAAGTCACTTTTAAAGTAGGAGAATTCTCAAACCCGTGTTAAATAAATCTTGTTAACTTCCAACAACCTGGTCTGGCATTCTCATTCATTGTTCCGTATTCTATCTGTATGTAAAAACATAAACTTATTACACCATGACGAGATGCCTACACTTGCCTGTATGTATGAGCAGGCCTGTGAAAAGCTGATAATTGACCCAAGCCTGATAGAAATTGTAAGCCGCTTTGACTATCTTTATAATAATAATCTTTACCAAAGAGTCACCCCTTTGCTTCTACTATGGTGGTGGGGGGGAGTAGGCCCCCCACCCTTAAAATCATAGGGCCCATACCAACTACCTTTTCTTCTGTTCTGGCCTGTGTGTGAGTGGGTGGGTTTAAATGTAAAAAATCAACACCGGTAAGAATCTGATTCTCTATTTGCTACAAATATATATATATATATATATATATATATATATATATATAAAAATAAAAGATTGTGTGTGTGTTGTGTGAACACCTGCAAGTGTATATAGATAAAATGTGCATGGCATTTACTTAGAATATACATTCCATACACAAATATTTTTGAGTATACATGCACTGTACATTATGCAAAAGAAAATATATATATATATATATATATATATAAAAGAATGATATGTAGAAAAAGCTATCATACACATACATATTAACACAAACATAAAATATGAAATAAATACACTACACGTGTATTTCTTGATATGTCATTTGTATAAATCAACATATCTATATTATATAAGTAAAAGTAAAGTAGGCGGTGTGGCCTATTGTCGGTATCAGCCGGACAGCAAGGGAGTATATCCTCTTTTCGCTAGTGCCAGACCAGGGAGATTGTTTTTTACTGAGGTGGAGCGCCATGCCTACCGTCAGCTTCCCACTTTACCGCACAGATCAGATTACCTAATCTGTGCTACTCATACGCTGAGTTGGCAGGGACCGGTATAGAACACAGAACCTTGTGATTCCAAGGCAAGTGCTCTACCGACCGAGCTAAACCGGCCCCTATATTATATAGATACCTAATTTCACACATCTATACAAACTTTTATAGGTTGATTACTTTCAAAGTTTATTGAATCTTTTGCAAAGCAGGCAAATAAAATTGCTTTTTAAAAAAAAAAAAAAAAAAAATTTTTTTAAGTTGGGATAATAATAATCATATGATTTGTGGATTTTGTTTGTGACAATTCAAGAAACAGTAAAAAATAAAAATAATAAAAATCGTTTTTTTCTTTGTCAAATATTTAATCTTTTTTTTTTTCCATTCTAAATGAATATTTTTTTTATGAAGTCATAAATGTAAAAAGAAAAAAAAAATACAAAAAATGCTAAGCAATAAGAAAAATGAAGTACATTTTTTTAAATGAACTTAGATCACAGCTGTTAACTTATTTTTTTTTCTTCTCTTCAACTCCTACTTGTGTAGCTATTCAGAAGTGATAGTTAATGTGTTAATGTAAAAAAAAACAAACAAAAAAAAAACCCACAACCAACATGCACATTTCTAACTTTACATCTGACAGTATTATAGAGAGGAAGAAAAATAAGTACAATATGGGGGAGAGGGGATCTATTTGGGTAAATTATTACTTTAAATTTACATGGGTGATGTATCAATATATAAAATTAAGATTAAAAATTTTTTTTTAAAGAATTTAAAAAAAATCTATACTAAGTCTCTTGTTTGTGTATCCTACAAGGCCTATTGGTATGAAGACACAACAAGATCTCCATTTGTGACATAGGAGTTCATAAGACAATCTTTTCTAAACAGAAACAATTTTAAATAAAATTTAAATAAGAATTTTCTCCGTTGTTGTTTTTTTAATGAATGGTACAATGATTTATTACAACAAAATTAATTTTAGACCAGTTTTTGATGTTTTTTTTTCATCATATGCTTATCCATAGCCAGCTCTATGTTGGTTGCTCTAGATATGGATGCTGTTCATACTGGCATCCAATGAGAGAATCCCTAATATTGTATTTGCAGAAGTTTTCTAACATTAGGAGACTACAGTATTTGTTTTGGTTTGTGCATAAGAACATTTTTTTTTCTGTAACAGCTACTTTTTTATGTGTAAATAGTGTAATTTGTTTTTTTTCATTTGTTGTGATAGAAAAATATCTTAACATATTCAAGATTATTTTTATCCAGGTAATGGTACAGAGACAGGGATATTTACCATATTTATTGGAGTATAGAATGACCCTTAATCTTTAACCACAAAAAGGTGTCTTTATCCTATATTGCATTTAATTCTAATGAACGAGCCCTTGCTAACCATTACACCATGATGGGAGACCTTCAATAAAATATATCTTGAACATTCCAAAGTTTTCTGTGTAAAGATCTAGACCAGTATTCCTAGAATAACAATAATAAGTTTTTAATAGTATCCAAATATATTTTCAGTTTTTGTATTTGTGTTAGATATTTGGAAATTATTTATATCAAAATACAATACCTGTGAAAATTTAAAGTAAATGTAATTATCAGATATATATTAATAAAAGTATGAACACGTTTTGTTTTCTAATAAGCTGCAATTCACAGATTATATATATATATATATATATATCTCACACACACACACACACACACATATGAGTAAGAAAAAGACACTTTGGAAAATTAGATTGGTATTTTCCGCTAAAAGGTCTAGTATCACCTGATTGTAAATGTTTTTATGTATGTACCTAACACCTCCACCATGAGCAGAAGGTGACACTAGGCCAATAATATTAGCTGTAATAAAGATTGACTTAATCATTATAAGAATGACAACAGTGTATTACATCTACGTATTTACCCAACCCTTGTGACAAGGTCAATTTTTAAGCAGAGTTTAACAGGTTTGAATTCAGAAATTTTCCTTCTCCTAGACCGGTTGTCATACCAAGGTTAAAAAGCCTAGTCTGCTCTACTATATACCCATAGCTATAGGCATAATAGTTGGATGCATATCTTTCCCATAGGTATTAGTTCTATATGAAATACAAACAGCCTCGTCCAGAATTTGAACTTGAAATGATTTTATTATCAAAAGCAAATCAACATTCAGGGAAAGGAGCATAATTTATGTAGAGAGTGTCTGAACACTTAAAAACTTTATCTTTTATTGGTTGTTTATGTCCGATTATAACACATTTTTATTAATCTTATTATATATCATAATATCCTGGATATAAGTTGACTATAGAGGACTCATGGATCAAAGAACTTTCCATATATTTTAATAAAATGTATTCTTTATTAGGATTGCATTTTTTTTAATATTACGGTGGCGTATAATAATAGCAATAACTCACAATTACAAACAGATAATCTGAAACAAAAATTTACAAAATTGCTTTTAAGCAAAGCAAAAAAAAAAAAAAAAAGAAAAAAGAAAAAACACATCAGGAAACTTCCATAAATTTAAAGAGAAAAGATGAACACATATTTAATGCCATTGTGCATCAATATCTGTTCTTGGCCTCCTTTTGTTTGTTGCATATATATATATATATAAAATTAAAAAAAGTTTTGGATTTCCAATTTGATTTAAATAAAATAAATAAATAGACAAATTTCCATAAATTTAAAGGAACAGATGAATGCATTTTAAATACTACTGAGTCATTATGAAGTTTTGGATTTCCAATTTGATAAAAAAAACAAAAACAAAAAAACACTTAGAAACTTCCATAAATTTTAAGAGAACAGATGAATAACATTTTTAATGTTACTATGCATCATCATAAAGTTCTGGATTTCCAATTTATTTAAAAAAATAAACAAAACAAATACATTGAGAAACTTCCATAAATTTAAAGGAACACATATCTAATGCTACTGTGCATTATATTAAAGTTTTGGATTTCCAATTTGAATAAAAAAAATATAAAAAAATAAATAAACACCTTGAGAAACTTCCATAAATTTAAAGGAACAGATGAACACATTTAATGCTACTGTGCATCGTCATGAAGTTTTGGATTTCCAATTTGAATAAAAAAAAAAATTAAAAAAATGCAATTCTAAAGAATAATAAAGATAGATCCATGAATCCTCTGTATGTTAATTTAGATTCAGGTTTTTAACAATATATTCACATTCCTCACCAGATCAGTATTCATGGAATGTATAAATTTACCCAACCTCTCCGCCACATCTGGTTTGAATTCAGAATTTTCCTTCTCCTAGACTGGTTGCTTTATCAAGGCTAAAGAACCCAGTCTACCTTACTATTTACCCATAGCTGGGGGTGGGAAGAAAACAGATTATTGCCTTTCCCAGGGTCATAAGCATGAAGGGAATTGCTGACAACCTAGTCTTTACTATTTACTGTGATGATAACTGCCACACCACAAGCACCAATATTCATAGAATGTTAGGACAAAACAATGGCTGATATCAATAAATTTTATGCTCTACATGAATTATCTCCCTTTAATCTAGGTTAGCATTAGTTTGCATTCTTTTGATAAGACCGCTAGCAAAACAGACCAATCTGGTTTTCTAGACTGTTTTTTTTTTCTCTCTCCTCATTGGATTTCATTTGATCACAAGCCACACACACACACACACACACTTTATAAATCTATAAGCATATAATGAAATACGTCCTTCCTTACATTTGTTTTCATATGAATTTCAAAGCCATATATAGAACATTAATATATCCCAATACATTAATTCAAATACGTTATTTAAACTGATATTTTCAAATTGTTAATCATGTAAGTTAATGTAGTGGTGAAAGCTTGTACAAGACATATATAAGTATACATACATACATAAAATTACATAGTACATTACATACTATGCATGTATGTTTACATACATATTTCTGTAATTTTAAATATTTATGTAGATATATAAACAAAAAGAAGTAAATATATCAAAAGTGTCTACAGATATTTATCTGCTTTTATTTTTAAAAATTTGTTGTTAATATAAAATTGAATTTTTTTTCTTTTTTTTTTTTTTACATAGAACATAAAAAAATTGTTAAAATCACAACATAGAATTGATTTTTTTTTTGTATTTTTTTTTTAGAAAAATCTATATACTCATATTTTTTTAAATAAATTTTGTAACTACTGCTGTCACATAGTTATTGTTATTATTATGGTTATTTATTATAAGAAAAAAAAAAAAAATGTTTATGCAGGATTGATCACATTACTTAAATAAAAATTCCATAATTCCATAAATATTATTATATACCGTTATATTTTGCTACAAACTATTTACAATTATATTTATTTATAGAAAAAAAAAGTAAATTTAGAAAAAGCACCAACACAAAACATTGCTACAACAGCAGTTTTCAGCTTTTTTTTTCTTCAAATGGTCCAAAGAAAATTGCTTTAAAATTTCTAATTCATTGGATTAATTTGAATTAGTTTTGCTTCTACAAGAGAAAAAAAATTTAAAAAAAAGAAAAGAAAAAGAAAAAAAAAGAAAAAAAAAGAAAAAAAGAAAAAAGAAGAAAAAAAGAAAAGAAAATTATTTGGACCCACAAGAAACCGTTACTAATTTAAACAAATTCAATAAAGTTCACGGAAAGGTTTATTCCTTTTTTTTTCTCAAATCACAGGTATTTTCACTGTAAGAGCTTAATAAAATAAAAATAGAAAATAAATTTTATTTCAATCTTTTAACTTAAGCCATAACATTAAATCTTTTTTTTGTCTTTCTTTTTTAGTCATCACTGTGTTATGCAAGTTATTTTTAATTTTTATTTTTTAATCTTTTTTTTCTTGAATAGAAAATGACTTTCAAGTATATCTAATAGGGATATTCTATCTATCTATATACACACACATATTTACAAACATTTACTCAGCATCTCACTCACTCACACACGGATTTCTTTTTTTTCTTCTCTTTTCTGCATGCGTTATATTTCGGGAGAAAATTAAACTGGCAAAATAATTATGATTAGGATGATAATAACAATGATATTGATGATAATGTTTTTTTTAGGAACATTGGATGTTTAGCTCAGAAGCGTCAACAGCTCCAAAAACAATAAAAGGAGTATATGACTGATGACTTTTGTATACTGTATGGAATGTCTACAAGTTGTGTATATTCACCACATACACAACACTAGTAAGTGTTTAAAAGATCCTTTTGCAAAAGAAACTCATTAATGGACTCCAACCATTAAGGTGTAAAAAGAGAGCTTATATTTTGTATATTCACCACATACCCAACATACACACCACATACCCAACATACACACCACATACCAAACACCAGTAAGTGTTATTTGTTTACTTTTTTATATTTTTTAGACGAGGCTTGATGTGAATCATTTTGACTTTTTGAACTGTTGTCCTCATCTTTATTGTGGTATGAATAACCACAATGTACGGGCCTCTGTATCCTTAGGCCTTGTTCTGTGTTATCCGTTTTTACCTTAGACTGAAGTCATCATCATCAGATGACCTCGAGTTCAAGTATGGTTTTGGAGCTTTAATATCACTTGAACTCCGGTTTACTACCTGATGATGACCTTAGTCTAAGGTAAACAGTGAACACCTGAACAAGGCCCAAACGTTGAGTTTATACATACCACAATAAAGATTAAAATTATTCACATCAAGCCTCATCTAAAAAAATATAAAGTTTTAAGTATTTCAATATTGATTAGAATCTCAGTTTATTTAATTAGTAACAGCATCCATTTGAATCAATCATTTCCTTTCACAGTAGAAACTCATATTATTGTTGTTGGAGCACGGTTAGACTGAAAGCTTCAAATTTAAACACCAGTCCCTCATTAGTTTAAGAAAATGACATTGTGGGGAATGGGGAGTTAATATTTGGTCTAAATTTTGGTTAAACTGTATCAACTCATTTAGTTTTAAGGAATTAATCACAAACATTGACAGCACTAATCCAGAAAAAAAAGAAAAAAAAAAAGTCCATAATAGTTGTTAGGGTCAGACCTAACGAAAAATATACAAAGTTCCCCCCGCCCTTGATCAGTAAGGGGGACAATTGCCTCTCGTGACAGTGTGCATTGTGAGAGCTAGGACCAGAAATGGGTCTTCCGCCACAACACACATGGATTGACACGAGATAGCTGGTCACACATAAGTTGGGCCTCTTAAGTCACTGTTTGGGTAGAATAATTTCTCTACCCTGTGTTAAATAAAATCCTGTTAATTTCCAACAACCTCGTCTTGCATTTTCATTCAGTGTTCCATATTTCATTTGTATGTAAAAACATCACAATAGTATCATACATGTACACACATACGCACACACATTTTAATAATCATTTAGTAATATTTCTTTTTTTATCTGCGTCACTGAATAATATCTATATATAAAGATCCAAATATGTGCGTGTGTGTGTATATATAGAATTCATATCTATACAAGTTTAGGAATGTAGGTAAGTATACCAATCATATAACTAAGTATACAAGAAAATGTCAGTGTTTAGTAAAATATTCATTAATTTTATACTTGTGTACTGTCAATGTATGTAAACTTATGTTTCACAGATCAAATAAAAAATTTTAGGCATTCAGTTATATAGGTATGTAAAGATACATAAGTAACCGATTTGAAAGAAAGAAAGAAAAAAAAAAGTTTAAAAAAAAGTAAAAAAAAAAAAAAAAGCACACCTTGAAATTTATAGGCAATGCTCATAGGAATGTGTGTGCCTTAGGTGGCTTGCAGTTTCTGAAAATTTTTTACCAAATCCAGAACCTTGGATTGTCTTGAAGAAAGTTCCGATATCTTCTCTGTGCTTTTCCCTTTTTCTCGAAGCTTCACTGGTTTCTGAAAAAGAAAGAATTTAATGTTTAGAACTAAATATCTATAATGGAGTGACCCAGCCTAAAAATTAAAAAAAAAAACAAAAAAAAACTTGTTTAGCAAATGGAAAAACTTATAAATAATTCCAAAAGTTTTTTTGAGTATATATTTAACAATCACTCTGCATGAGCAGGATGCAATACATGATCCATTTTTTTTAAAACAGAGTTTAACAGGTTTAAATTCAGAGTTAAAGGATTAGCATTACTAAAAGTAAGGTTTTGTTTTAACGAGAATAATCAAATATTCTTATTGATATATTGATGATTGATATATGATTTGGTGCTGTATTATCAGTTTATCTATGATGAAGCAATGGTTAAACAAAAATCAAAACAAAACTCAGCATTCCATTGTGCATGCTGCTGATCTATAATAGTGCATTTTGTTTACTTCCGTTTGTTTTAGATTTAATTTGTTTAATTAATTCTGCACAGATAGTACTGATGATCCTCATGGTGAAACCCTGGTAGACTTTGTGATTATACCATTTTACTGAACATCCTCTACAAAACATAGTGAACACTTATATTCATTTATAACCCTGACTTATTCAGTTCATTATTTTATTGACAGTCAAAGTTTTTATACATATATATATATATATATATATATATATATATATATATATATATCAAGATTATAAAAAATAAATGTAATGGATATTTTTTAAGCATGAGAGGGTGTTGCAATTAACAATTTGAAAGGATTAATGCTAAAGAAATACATTTGATTTACCAATTTTATCTAGACTTATTGTATATTTCAGATTTATATACAGCAACTAAGTCAGTTGCTGGCTTCTGGTTCAGAAAGTATGGTAGCTAATATTGAAAAACAATTTTTCAAGGTAATGGATTCTGATTAGAAATGTAATTTTGAAAACTAAAGCAATACCTGGTCTGATGATTTAACTAAAGCAATACCTGGTCTGATGATTTAACTAAAGCAATACCTGGTCTTGTGATTTAACTCCATAGAGATTAGTGGTATCTAAAGAAATTGTTATTACAGATTGGGTAATTTTTAAATTGTAAAGTCGTCGGTAATAGAATTTATATATTTTTTGTATGTTGAGTGATGGGGTGGGGGGCGTAGATATTGGTGTAATATTACTTATATGAAACTTTAAAAATGACCTGAAAGTGGAGAGGGCTATGAATGTCAGGTGAAAACCTTTCCCCTGACATTTGTATTTTAAACCCATTTATTTATTTATTAATTCAAATGGCTGCCCAAATTGAGGTGCATCTTAAGTAAAGTAAAGTTGTCGGGGCGGCCTAATGTCGGTATCAGCCAGACAGTGAGGGAGTCTATCTCCTTTTCACTAGCGCTAGACCAAGGAGATTATTTTAGCATCTGAGGTGGTGCGCCACACTTACCATCAGCTCCTCACTTTACCGCACAAATCCCTGTGCTACTCATACGCTGAGTTGGCAAGGGCCGGTATCGAACCAAGAACCTTGTGATTCCTAGCCGAACACTCTACCGACTGAGCTAAACTGGCCCTCTTTATTAGCCTTCAAATATCATATATATACAGAAAAGTATTAAATATTTAGGGGAAGGTTTAGCTCAGTCAGTAGAGCAACCATCTTGAAATCGCAAGGTTCCTGGTTTGATAACAGTCCACGCCAACTCGGCATAAGAGTAGTAGATTGGGTAATCGGATCTGTGCAGTAAAGTGGGTCGCTGACCATAGGTGTGGTGCTCCACCTCAATTTCAAAATATCAATTTCCTTGGTCTAGCATTAGCAAAAAGGGGATAGACTCCCTTGCTGGCCAGCTGATACCGACAATAGGCCACTCCTCCAACTTACTTTATTTAAAAAACTAGCAATCCCTCCCCAACCCCCCAACCCCTAAAAAAACGCTGGTGCAAAAATAAATGTTGAAAAGATATTGCCTGAGGGGGTTGGGAAAATTGAATAAATAAATAAATTTTTTTATATTTTTAAAAATCAATTAGTTAAAAAGCATCATATTCACTCCACTGAGATATTTTTTTGCTTTACGACAGTAGGGACCTCCAAAACATTTATAAAAAATTTTGATTTAATTATTCAGACCTTTAGAGAAAAATTTAAAAAATCGTATAAGTAAAATATATTTTGTTTGGATTTCATAAAATTAAATAAGGGGAGTGGGGGGGGGGTCGACCAAGTAAAAAATATTTCCCCTAATATATTTTAAGAAATAAACTATTGTAAACATAAATTCATCTAAAGGTGAATAAGTATCAAAATTTTTGTGAAAATTTGGCAATTCATTTTTCATAGAATTTTGGTATCTTTCTGTAGTAATGATACTGACTATAAATTAAATACTCATTGATAAACTTAATTCCTAAAATGACTGGGACGTAAGCAGTGACATAGTTTCGGTTACAGACAAATCAAATAGAGACCAAATCTCTATTATTAATAGACTACCAAAAAAAAAAAAAAAAAAAAAAAAAAATCCAGGCAGTGTAAAAATTAATTTTTGCAAGATAATGCCTGAGGTGGTGGGAGTTTGTTTTGTTTTACGACAGACGACAATGTTTTTTTAAGAATACACCCATACATAATTCTACAAAATTTTATTAAAATTGAACGAATATTTTAATTTTAGAGTAAAAAAATATTAAATTTTTTTTTTATCTTCATTTTATCAATGTCCAAAAGTATGTATAAAGGATTTTTTGCCATGTTCTGTTGTAAAAAAATGTAAACAGATATTTGAAATTTTATATTTTTTGATAATAGACATAAAAAAATAGTTCTCTTTTCAAAATTCAAATAAATGTGTTTTCTTTCTAATAAAATCAAGTTTCTCAATTAAATTCAAATTAATTCAAACACGGTTGTTCTGTGTATTGAGGATTTCGGGTAATGTGATGTAATTTAGGTTACAGACAAAAAGAGACAAAATCTCTTAGTAATAGATTTAATGAAAAGTTTATCTTACCTGTCCACCATTTTCTTCTTTTGCAATAACTTCAATCTTGACTGTTGTTCCCGGGTCGACATGGGATGCAGCAACACTCTTTGCCTCAAACAAGGCAGAAAGCCGATTAGTGTTATTCTGACTTATGTCAATACCAGTACCTGCAACTTCATTGGCAGCTGATGGAGACAGCTCATATGATTTTACCTTAGGTGCCAGTGAAGGTTTTGCAGATTCAGTGTCGGCTGAGGGACATTCAATGATTGTATTCGAACCAGTGGCTACCACATTAGCTTCGTCGGAAGAGGTTTCTTTGGAATATTTGGAAGAATTGAGTTTTTTGGGTGTGGCAATCATCTTGGGAGATTCAGGTGCTTTGCATGTTGTGTCCATTGCTTTTGCTGTGGGAGAGGGTTTGGGTTCTGGATCTTTTTGGGATGAATCATCTAGTTTAGCGGTCACACTGGGACTTTCGGTTATCTTAGGTTTGTCTGCTGTTTTGGAAGAGTCAGATATTTTGGATGTGGAAGCAACTTTTGGTTTGTCAGTCACAGCGGACCCTGGGGCCATTTTGCTAGATTCCACCGTCTTCAATCCTCCAGGGGTCACTTTTGGTTTGTCACTAACACTTGGCGTTTCTGACACTTTAAAGGTGTTCACTACTTTCGGTGAGGCAGTGACACTGGAAGAATCTGTCGCTTTGGAAGAGTCGGTCATCTTTGACTTGTTAGCTGTCACAGTGGACCCTGCACTAGCCTTAGGACTAGAAACTATACTGGGTTTATCAGACATCTTAGATTTTTCAAGAATATTGGGACTGGCAGCTACCTTGGAAGAATCTGACATACTGACAATGCTGCCCACTTTAGATCCAGTAGATATCTTGGGGGTCACGGGTACTTTTGTATCCTTCTTTACAATGGACTCAAATAACTCAAGATTCTTGCCAACCTGGGACCTGCGTTCCTCAACCTCTGCTTGGGTTTCAGTGGGTTTACTACTTTTATTTACTTTGTTTGAAGGTAAATTGAATTTAGGACCCACAGTTGGTGCTTCTACAGGACTTTTCAATGGTTTTGGACCTAAACTTGGTCTTTCGAGAGATTTTCTTAAAGGACTTTGGTTAGAATCCTCTAAATTTGGTGTTTTTAAAGGTTTAGATTCTAAGTTGATAGAAAGATCTTTACTTGAATCCGTAACGTTTAAAGGTTTAAAAGATTTAGATTCTAAATTTATGGATTTCACAAGTGGATTTTCACTTGAGTCTTCCAAATTCGGTGAACTCAAAGGGCTTTGGAATGATTTCTGTTCTGTTGCAATCTGTTCAACTGAAACCTTTCTGTAAGGTTTTTGCATTAGATCACTAAAGCTTGGAGTGTCTGAAGGGCTTTTTGGTGCTTTTTGCTCCAAATTCAGCCTTTCGGAATATCTTCTAACAGAATTTGGACTCAATTCTCCTAAATTTGCTGATTCTGAATGTTCTTTTAATGGTTTTGGTAGTAGGATTGGGGTTTCATTTAAGCTTTTACCCTCTGTAGTGGGACTTTTTAAAGGTTTTGAGACAAAGGATTTCGGAGCTACTGGAGGACTTTGGGGTGATTTTGGATGTAGGTTTTCAGAGCTTTCAGAGGTATTTTCAAATTTTGATCCAAATTTGAGAAATTCAAAATTCTTTATAGGTGATCTTGAATCTGAACTCCTCAAATTTGGGCTTCCTAGGGGACTTCGTATTGGTTTTGGTGGTAAACTTGGTGATCTGGGACTTAAATTTGGTGACCGCAAAGAGCTTCTAGGTGACTTAGGATCTGAAAAGCTTCTCAAGGGTTTTGTAACTAAATTACCAAGTTCTAGGCTGGCAATTATCTTCTTAGGGGACTTTGGCCTTTCATCATCCTCAGTACTTGGTGTTTGGAGTTGTGAGTTTATCCGTTCTCTTTGGTTCTCTCTTGTTGGAGTTTGTATTGGTTTTGCTTGCTTGGAGGTTTCTGAAGGTTCCTTGTTAAGAAGACCTTGCTCCTGCTCGGAACTTTTAACAATCTTTTGAATAGATTCTTGTGAATTTGAGATTTCAATAACACTGTCTTTATCTTTGGTTAAACTTTTTGGAGATTTCAATTCTTTATCTTGCGTTTGTTTAACTGGGCTTTGTAATGGTTTTGAGGCATCCAAAGGAGAATCTCCTGTGTCTTGTACAGGACTTTTCAACCTTAGATCTAAGGGTTTTGGGCTTTTCAGTGGTCTATTATCCTCTTCAGAATCAGGGGTTGACAGTATTGATCTTATCTCTAAATCTGAACTTTTTGTAGGGCTTAAAGGTTTCAGGGGTTTCACCTCTACATCCGGAGTTTGGATAGGACTTTTCGTAGGTCTTAACGGCAAATCTAAACTTCTTTCAGGACTCTTTGAAGGCCTGCTAGTTTTTTCATCACTATCTAGATTTTGCACAAATCTAAATTCCATGTCGGATTTAATGGGACTTTTCACTGGTTTCAAACCCTTATGTCCGAGATCCGGACTGACTAAGCTCTTTGGCGAATCCAAGCCAACATTCAAATTCTTATCGCAACTTCCGTAAAGCTTTGTACCCTTATCTTCTAAATCTATATTCTTGGATTCTAGCTTTGGTGGTTCTGTTTGCAAAGTTTCCATATCCTCTTTCTTATCAACTGGTGTTGGATCCAGCTCTTTTATTTCGGGGCCCTTTGCGGTGACACTTTTGTCTTTGCCAACGGTTTCTGCATTATCCTTTGAAACCCTCGGTACCAAATTAGACTTTTTAGCAGGACTTAAACTGAAGTCTGAAGATCTTTGTACTTTGGTATCAATGTCCAAACTTTTGCTTCGAATTTTACCAAACTCGAGTAACTCAGGATTGGGTAAGTGCTTAGGTCTCTGGGCACTTTCAAGATCCATGGCTATATTTATTCTCTGCTGGGTTTCTGGAGTGGAATGGATTGTCACAGGTGTAGACTTGGGTCTAGGCTTTGGAGGCAATGCCTGTTGGTAATAGAAAAAAAACAAACAAATAAAATGAGCACTTTGCTGGGTTCATTTTATGAAGATTTTTTTTAACTAGATCATGGTCCTAATAATGCACAAACATACACATATTCTCAGGGGTGTTGGTGTGGTATACTAATATTTTAGAAAGTTACATATCCATATCAATCTCTTTCTTTCTCACTCTCTCTCTCTCTCTCTCTCTCTATATATATATATATATATATATATATATATATTGGGAGAATATGTGCTTAATTGAAGTCAGACCTAATTTTTTGAAAGTTAATTCATTTATGGTTAATTAGGCGGGATTTAACTACTTAAATGTAAGGCTAAACAAATCGAGAAAAATCAATCTCTGAATATATATTTCGACCTATTAGGTCTCATCAGTAGAGCTAGAGAGAGAGACAGACAGACAGACAGACAGAGAGAAAGAGGAGAGAGACAGACAGACAGACAGATAGAATTGAAGATAGAGAAAGACAGAGAGAAAGAGGAAGAAGATGAGAGAAACAAAGTCAAAGACAGGGAGACAAAGTGACAGAAAGGTTGGAGAAAATAGAATAAGATTATATATATATATATATATATATATATATATATATATATATCAGTCATCCACAGACGTGTTTCAAAAACTGACAGAATTTTAATCTGCCAAGCTCCTTACTTTTACAGCCGTCAGTGACTGTCAGTCAGAGGCGAACAATTAATCGATACATAGGATGTATGTTTTTACAATCACCAGAGAACTCAGGTCTGTAAACAACAGGCAAGTAAATGCCTTATGTTAAATGGTGAAAGTTCAACTAATGTCTCCCAATTAATAGAAAGTTCAACTAATATATATATATATATATATATATATATATAATTAAAATAAATAAATAAATTAGAATTGTAAATTTATACTTGCTGTCTGACCTATATTTGATGAATTTTCTGGTGAAATTTTCTTTGGGTCAATCACTTTATTTTGTAATGTCCGTCTGAAGAGACTGGACTCTTAAAGAGTTTTAAATTTTTTTTTACATTTTTAAAAAAGCCTTTTGAGTTTCTGGTCAAAATAAATTTATTACAGAATGATGGTTTGTTATGTTTTTATTTCTTTGAAAGATATATATATATATATATATAGTATGAACAAAAAGTAATAAGACAAACAGGAATATTTTTTATATATGTTATTTATTCTCAACTAGTTTTGACCTTAGGTCATCGTCAGGAGAAAATTTCTTATTTGAAGAAATTGTTTTTAGATTTTTTGAAAGAGAACATTATGGAAGAACTATAAAAATTGGAGTATTTTTGAGGGTTTGACACGCTATTAAAATCCGGGTAGAAGAGTGTGTTAGTAGTAGCAAGTCCATCTGTTCCGTGAGAAACCTCTTTGAGGTGGGTTATTTTTTGAATGCTCTTATATATATATATATACACACACACATATATACATATATATATATGTATGAAAGAGAGAGATACTATTCTGTATCTTAAAACACACACACACACACACACACACAAGTATGGTAATAATATTTACCTCAACAGGAATCTTAGGTTTCTTTTTAACAACAGGTTCTGCAATTTCTTCTTTTGGAGCTGACTCCCCGGTTTCCATGTTTGATGTCATTTCTTTTGTTTCATCTGTAAATAAGAGATGTAAACAAATTCATAAAATAATAAATAAAATAATTAAAAAAATTAAAATCAAATTAAAATAAATAAATGAATAAGTGTACATGGCTTTATGTGTACATAACTTGATATTGAGTTTAATGGGTGGTGAAGGTAACTCTCAAGTTATTACATATCGGGTTAGCTCAGTCGTTAGAGCGTTCGGCTAGAAGCCACAAGGTTCCTAGTTCGATACCGGTCTCCGCCAACTCAGCGTATGAGTAGCACAGGGATCTGTGCGGTAAAGTAAAGAGCTGATGTTAGGTGTGGCGCTCCACCTCAGACGCTAAAAAACAATCTCCTTGGTCTAGCGCTATTGAAAAGGGGATAGACTCCCTCGCTGACTGGCTGATATCGACTTTAGGCCGCCCCGTCGACTTTACTTTTACTTATAAATATATAAATAATAGGATAATGTAGACATAGGGTCAATGTTGATTGGTAACTTCTTTTCTTGACTATGCGATCTTCAGACCAAGAGATATATCACTGATACTGAGCAATCTATTTATAAATATACCAAAATAATATATATTGTTGTAGGAATGGTAGTGGTTCGAGCGAGCGATGCAGTAGTGATTTTTGTGTGTGTGTGTGTGTGTGTGGGGGGGGCACAAAAAAATCACTACTGCATCGCTCGCTCGAACCACTACCATTCATACAACCTCCCACTACCAATTGTTATTACCTCCCACTTCTAATTCCTTGCTACTACTTGTTCTCAAAAAAAACGAGACACGAAACCATACCATCGTTTCCTACCTGATGATGGCAAACTGTATTGCCGAAAGCGCTCGTATCGAAACCTTTGGTGGACTGTTATACCAGTTACACCCCGACACCAAAAAGATGACCCAAAAATTAGAAAAGATCAACCAAAAACTTGTCCGACAAGAATTGTCTGTACAGTTCAACAAAACTTGTATATATATATATATATATATATATATATATATATATATATATATATATATATATATATAGCATAATAATACACACAGATTTGATTTAGTATATTTTTCTTTTTAAGGAAGCCATTTATTCTCTTGTGTAATGATAGTTAGTAGTTATGTGCAATTTTACTCAAGGGAGATGATTTAAAAAATTCTAAAACAATTACCAACAATCAGGGAATTGTCCAATTTTAATTAAATTTTCAGTACTTTATTCATAAAGGTCTTAGTTTTATAATGAATGGATTATTTTATAAAAAGGAAAATGTTAAGATAATAGTGTGGAGTAGGGCGTTTTAATGTTTGCTCATTCTATCAAAAAAATTTCCAGTACCTAATTTTTGCATAATAAGAAAAATCAAATCCTGAAGCCCACATAATAAGAATAAAAAAAGTTTTCAAATTAAAAATTTCAACATCCGAAATAAGTTATTTGAAATCTAAGTTATTTTCTTAAAACTCAAAAAATAATTTTTGTAGTGAGTTTTCACTTCTTATAATTCTAACAACTATTTTTTCTTTTGAACTGATGTAAAACAAAAAGTCTTTTCTCTGATTAAATTGACCGTTTTTATTCACTTAAAAATTTAGTGTAACTTTTCTGTATGAAACTGACATCTACAGTCTCATAATTTTTTTTCATTTTTACATATACACATTCCTAATGATTAGATCTTTAGGGAAATCTAATTCTATGGATTTGAAAAATTGTTAATTTTAAATGGAATCTGGATTTTAATGTAATTTACAATAATAAATAACTAAATTAATAATTGTTTATTTATTTATTTTTTAAAAAATTCTTTGTTTTAATTTCTTCAAAACATTAAGATTTAATTCTTTCAAAATTTTTTTAAAGAAATTAGGGTTATTTAACATTTAGTTGAATTATGCCATTATTTCCATAATGATGGGGGTCACCTTTGGGACTCAATCATATAAGTTTTATGGCAATGGAATTTATCAGGCAATGGAATTTGTTTTGTTTTACGGCATATCAACCTCAGTGGGTCATTTAGCACCAACAAAGTTTTGAAATAAATTCATTCTTAATGGATACTGAATCTTTTTATAAACACATTTTTCTATTTAACCCGTAGATGAATTTTATGGAGTTGTTTGTTAAACTTCTTTTATTTGTTTTCAACAGACAAATCCTTAAAACCATAACCATAGATTCATGAAAGATTTCTGAAGAATAAAACTTTAAATCTCCATTCTGTCACTTGTGTTTCAAATATGACATTTGCAAGACGTTCTCTCCTGTCACGTAAAATAAACACTCCATAAATTTGGATACTCAAAGTTCTGTCAACTGGTGTGTAGGAGTTAATATTTGGTTTTAAGGGTATTAAAAATTTATAGTCATACATAAGGATCAGTTCACCCAAAAACCGTGAATCAGTATTAAGTGAAGGGTGGGTAAAAAAGTAGGGATTATTCACCTAAAGTCAGTTTTTAATCTTTAAAGGTAATTCATGACTTAGATTTAAGTTTTATTATTAAATAAATTGCCAACTACCATATTTATTAACAATTTGGTAAAATATAAAAGAAATTGTTGCATAAACTATCCATATTTTTTGTGTCTTAACACATTTTGAAGAGAAAACTGTAGAGCTTATATATCTGGAAATATACACATTTTAAAACTGAAATTAAGAACTATTTTAATTATTCTTATCGAATTTTAGGTACATTTGCTAGATAAAAACAAATTTGTTTATAAAAAATCTTCATTCATTTTATTGTTTTCAACAATTTTATTTTGGGATTGGTGTGCTAGCTTACAAGAAAAGAATTACTCCTAAAAAAAAAAAAAAAGAAGACTTGTAAAATTCAACATTAAAGCAAAATTGGTTACTACTTTTTTTCTTGTTATTTTGTTTTGCCGACTTAATTTATTTAATTTTATTATAAAAAAAAAAAAAAAAAAAATTAACTATGATAACTATTACCTAATACCTAATATTTATGGCAATAGTGTAGAAATCAAAATGGCCATTATAAGCTACAGCCCATGGCCTTGAGAGTGAGTGACGGCGCTTGACCTCACTCTCACCTTGCCTTCTGGGGATAAATCGTGAGAACCGGAAGGCATAGGAGACCCTGTCTTTCGGTTTAAGGATAGTAAGTAAGTCTCAGTTAGCAAGTAGGAGCCGAGCTCATAGGATGTGCACAGATGTCTGGTTTGGGGATTTACAAATAAAGTAACATCAAAGTAAATCGAAGTCTTGTGTTTATTACCTAAAAACTAACAATGACACAGAGCTTCTGATAAGGAGAAATCCCTAACAGAAACCAGACCCGAAGTCCCCAAGAAAGTCCAGACCTTAGAAGAGACCAGACCAAGATAGACAATCAGAATAGCAAAGCCGGCCAGAAGAAAATACGACCAGAAGTAAGAAGTAAGAAAGGGTATACAACACTGAAACAGATAGATTTCAGATATCATATTGTACCCTACCCCACTTTTTTGATTTGAAAACATTTATGCTAAAATATAAAAGATTTCCAAAGTGTCATATCTCCTCCTGTCCTATTTATTTTGTAAACAAATAGATTTCACATTTATTTTCTAATAAAATAGTCAAATGTTTTTATCATATTTTTGTTCAATCTTTTCCTCCTACAATAGTATAAATTTCAATAAAAATTCAATTTTATTAAAATCTTTTTCAACCACATTTTCTTGGATATGATTGCTCAGTAGAAATAGTACTACAGTTTTAGTTTCGTAAAATATTTAGATGTGGTTTTCCAATGTGCAGAAGAAACTGAAAAAAGAATTGTTTTTTTGGTTAAACCACCCATTCTAATACTCACACACACACACACACACACACACACACACACACATAATTATAGTACAATATAGATAAAAATATTTGTGTATACAAACACCTTAAAGAAAGAAATAATCTTACCTTCATTCAAGGACGGATTTGTAAAGATTTGTTGTTCTTCATTTAAGCATGGCAAGTTTGAGGCAACCTTCTTGAAAAGAAAAAGATATATCAGAAAAAAACTTTATCATTTACATTCAAATATGTTGTCTATAATTGTCCCAATATATACAACTATTATGCATAAATGATTCCTAACATTTATATTAGCTAAGCAAAAAAAAAAAATACAAAAGCTTCTAAGCAACCTTAACTGAGCATCTATTTCCATGATGAATTATGTGAATATAGTTATTTTAAAAGCAATTTTCAAGGATCTATCTGATGAAGCCAAATATATATTTACCCAACTCCTCTGCATAAGCAGGATGCGACACAATGGCATATCAAACTTCATGGGTCATTTAATGCAAAAGCCATCCTTGTAGAGGAACAGTAGTGTTACTATTTAACCCATATTTGGCAATGACTTATATAGACAAAGTGTGGCTGTTGATACAGCAGTCTAGATGAAATCATCCCTATTATATATGTATTTACTCAACCCCACCCAAGCTGTATGTGACACAAAGTCAATTTCTTAAATGGAGTTTAACGGGTTTGAATTCAGAGTTTTTCTTCTCTTAGACCTACAATTTACCCATAGCTGGAAGGAGAATAATTTGATTCATACCTTTCCCAAGGGTATTAGAATTATGTGAAATGTAAACAGCCTTGTCCAGGATTTGAACTATGGTTGACAAGTCCATTTCTCATGATGATAACCATTACGCAACAAATGCCTTGGATGAGGCCATATAGGTGAATCATGTCACCACTCAAATAAATTGTTAATTTCAATAACTGTTTTCTTTTTTACATAATTTATTAATCACATTGTCAGATATCATTCAAATTATTTATTATAAATATTTACCAACCCCTACACACGAGTAGGATGTGACACCAGGTCAATTTCTTAATCAAACTTTAACAGGTTTTGAATTCAAAGTTTTCCTTCTCCTAGACCAGTTGCCAAAACAAGGCTAAAGAGCCCAGTATGCCCTACTATTTACTCATAATTGGAGGGAGAATAGTTGGATGCATACCTTTCCCATGGGTATTAGTGCTATGTGAAATGCAAACAGCCTCGTCCAGGATTTGAATGGGTCGACAAGTCCATTTCCTATGACTAACCATCACATGATGCACCTCAAATTATTAATTATATGTATACCTGTATATCTTATTTATGTTACAAGGTTTGGTTTAGGTTCTTTATTTAATGGCATATCAACTTTAATGGATTATTTAATGCCAATTCCATCATTGTAGAAAAATAGTACTATTAATATATAGTATTAAATATAGGGGCCGGGTTAGCTCAGTCGGTAGAGCATTCAGCTAGAAACCACAAGGTTCCTAGTTCGATACCCGCCCTCGCCAACTCAGCGTATGAGTAGCACAGGGATCTGTGCGGTAAAGTAAGGAGCTGATGGTAGGTGTGGCGCTCCACCTCATACACTAAAAATAATCTCCTTTGTCTAGCGCTAGTGAAAAGGGGATAGACTGATGGCTGATACCGACTTTAGGCCGCCCCGATGATTTTTTTTTTTTTTTTACTAAATATAGTACTATTTAACCCATAGCTGGTGGGATAAGGGAGTTCATACCTTTCCCAGGGGTATTAGTAAATTCACAGAAAATTACTGAGTTTAGTTTAGTTTCATAATGTTTTACAAACGTGTAAAGTCAAATCACCAGATTACCCAAGTTAAGCAACGATGACCCTGTTTAGTACTTATATGGGTGACTGCTTAGTTACAATAAGTACTGGAAGCAACCTCAGGACAGTGTACCAGGTTTTGTTTGGTTTCTTTGTTTAATGGCACATCAACCATCATGGATTATTTAATGCCAAATCCATCCTTGTAGAAGAATAGTAGTGGTATTATTTAACCCATAACTGGGAGCATGGGGGGTGGGGGGTTCATACCTTTCCCAAGGGTATTAGTCCAAAAGTGATGTAATGGCGTGACTGAAGTTTGAACTTGCTTACCATTATGTCGCAGTCCATCGTGTTAACCACTACGCCTCTCCCTTATATGTTATAAGTCTGTACAGAGTATATAATTAGCATTCAAGTAAATGTAGAAAATAAGTAAAAAAGCAAAGTAACCCAAAGATAAATTTATTTGGTAAAGTGATGTTAAAACTTTTTAAAAAAAATTGTTTTTTAAAAAGGTGATGTGATTTGTAATTGAAATGTGGGAGTTGTTTTCGTATTTGCCTGGGGAGTTGTCTGCCCGTTTAGTTTCGCTGGTTCCCTCTAGGGGCCTGGTCTATTTAAGCGGCTAATTTGAACTTATTCTCTCTCTTTTCCTGTTGCTCGACCTATGAGACACTATGGATTAGACTTAGGTCTACTTCCTTCTCGTTGGGGCTTCGGCCCTTAACACTGGCCACTCACTGCTAGTAAGTCTCTTATACGATATATGACTATCCTTTAGTCATGTATCCGTAACTACGTTTTTATGTACATTTAGGTATCTCTTTGATACCTAAATATCTTGTATTTTACCATTCATGAATGTGTCATTATCTCTACTCTTGTATATGTATTTATACTAATTTTGTATGTATGTATTATGTACCCTGTTAATTCAGGTGCTGTATACCTATTAAATGTTTTGTCCTTCCACCTTTGTCGGAGTTTGTTTGCGTTCCAACGAGTTATGACTTTGTCATAACCTTTGAATCTTACAGAAAGAATATTTTAAATGTAACGCTTTTTCTCAAAGAGATGTAGTATGTAAATTAAAAGAAGAGAAAGGAATTAGATAGGAAGGGAAAGAGAAAAACTAACTAATCTATTCGTGATTAAGTTAGGTTAAAAAAATGAAAAAAAAGAATGCTGCTAACAAAAGATTTATTTCTTTAATACTTTCTCATCTCTTGTTTCATTTTGAAAAGATTTCCATCTCTGTTTCGACAACACTTTATCCTAATTTCCTGATGAAGGTTAAAAAAAAAAAAAAAAAAAAAAATAAAAATAAACCCAAAACGTTTTAATATAGACTTCACCATCCAAAATAAATCCATATTTTTGGAATATTTTTTTCTTCTTTTCTACATATCATTGGATTTATTTTCATATCATTGGATTTATTTTCATATCATTGGATTTATTTTCATATCATTGGATTTATTTTCATATCATTGGATTTATTTTCATATCATTGGATTTATTTTCATATCATTGGATTTATTTTCATATCATTGGATTTATTTTCATATCATTGGATTTATTTTCATATCATTGGATTATTTTCATATCATCATATCATTGGATTTATTTTCATATCATTGGATTTATTTTCATATCATTGGATTTATTTTCATATCATTGGATTTATTTTCATATCATTGGATTTATTTTCATATCATTGGATTTATTTTCATATCATTGGATTTATTTTCATATCATTGGATTTATTTTCATATCATTGGATTTATTTTCATATCATTGGATTTATTTTCATATCATTGGATTTATTTTCATATCATTGGATTTATTTTCATATCATTGGATTTATTTTCATATCATTGGATTTATTTTCATATCATTGGATTTATTTTCATATCATTGGATTTATTTTCATATCATTGGATTTATTTTCATATCATTGGATTTATTTTCATATCATTGGATTTATTTCATATCATTGGATTTATTTTCATATCATTGGATTTATTTTCATATCATTGGATTTATTTTCATATCATTGGATTTATTTTCATATCATTGGATTTTTTTCATATCATTGGATTTATTTTCATATCATTGGATTTATTTTCATATCATTGGATTTATTTTCATATCATTGGATTTTTTCATATCATTGGATTTATTTTCATATCATTGGATTTATTTTCATATCATTGGATTTATTTTCATATCATTGGATTTATTTTCATATCATTGGATTTATTTTCATATCATTGGATTTATTTTCATATCATTGGATTTATTTTCATATCATTGGATTTATTTTCATATCATTGGATTTTTTTCATATCATGGATTTATTTTCATATCATTGGATTTATTTTCATATCATTGGATTTATTTTCATATCATTGATTTATTTTCATATGGATTTATTTCATATCATTGGATTTATTTTCATATCATTGGATTTATTTTCATATCATTGATCATTGGATTTATTTTCATATCATTGGATTTATTTTCATATCATTGGATTTATTTTCATATCATTGGATTTATTTTCATATCATTGGATTTATTTCATATCATTGGATTTATTTTCATATCATTGGATTATTTTCATATCATTGGATTTATTTTCATATCATTGGATTTATTTTCATATGTAAATCTAAATATGATTCAGCATTTCCAGGATTTTTTTGTTTGATTTTTTTACCATACATTTTTCAAATATATCTTCAAATTAAAAACGTGATTTTTTTTTATCTCATTTAATTGGGTTTTGGTAAACGCTTGAATATGAGTTATCTTTGTTGACAAACAATGACCTAGTTATTAGATAAAAGTCAAAGTTATTTTTTATTGTTACCTAATATAAAAGACAATTCTTTAAACAATAAGTCACTATTATTTTAGAATGATCACAGTCCATTAAAAAATATATTGTTTTCTTTTTGTTAAATCATATAAACAGGACAGCTGTGAGTTTAAATTTCTAAGGCAAATAACTCAAAGTTTTGTTTTGTTTTTATGGTGACCAGATGTTAGTTCTGTTGGAGCGATCATTGTGTAATATATGTTCACAAATAGCAATAATGCAAATTCATTCATTTTAAAAAAATATTATTTATATATATATATAAAAAAAAGGAAAATGACCAAAAATAAATAAATAAATAAAATTTTTAAAAAGCCTAAAAGAAAAGGATAAAAATTTTAAAAAAGAAAAAAAAGAAAGAATGTTAGTTAAGAAACTATTAGGAAAACTAAAACATCAAAAAAGGGAAAAAGACAAATAAAGGTTAGAAAAAAAAAAAGAAAAAGATTTCTACTTTAAGAATGTTAGTTAATTTTTCTTAACTAAAATTATGGTGACCAGATGTTAGTTCTGTTGGAGTGATCATTGTGTAATATATGTTCACAAATAGCAATAATGCAAATTCATTCATTTTTAAAAAAATATTATTTATATATATATAAAAAAAAAAAGGAAAATGACCAAAAAAATAAATAAATAAATAAAATTTTTAAAAAGCATAAAAGAAAAGGATAAAAATTTAAAAAAAAAAGAAAAAAAAAAATTATCAAAAAATAAAAAAAGAAAGAATGTTAGTTAAGAAACTATTAGGAAAACTAAAACATCAAAAAAGGGAAAAAGACAAATAAAGGTTAGAAAAAAAAAAAGAAAAAGATTTCTACTTTAAGAATGTTAGTTAATTTTTCTTAACTAAAAGGAAAACTACGACACTTAACAAAAAAGAAAAAAAAGATAAAAGATAAAAACAAAGAAAAGTTTCTTTTATAAAAAAAGACAAAAGAGTAAAAAAGGTTTAAAAAAACTTCAAGAATTTTAGCAAGGAAAACTAAAAAGGTAAAAGGACATAAAAAGGTTTTAAAATCTTTTTTAAAAAACACAAAAAGTAAAAAAAAAAGGAAGGGTAATAAAGACTTCTACTACTTCTACAATGTTAATTCAGAAGTTATTAGAAAGACTTAAAAAAAGAAAAGATTTTTTTTTTAAAAAAGGTAAAAAATAAAAAAATACTTCTACTTCAAGAAGCTAGGAAAACTAAAATAGATAACGAAAAAAACAAAAAGCTGTTTAAACAAAAACAAAACGGTAAAACAAATGTTAAAAAAAAAGACTTTTACTTGAAGAATGTTTGTTAGGAAGTTATTAAGAAAACTAAGACACTTAAAGAAAAAAAAAGAACAAAGAAAAAGGTTAAAAAAAGATAAAAATGTAAAAAAAAGTTCAGACTACTTAAAAAATATTAGTTAAGAAGTTATCAGGAAAACTAAGATATATAAAATAAATAAATATGAAAACATAACTCACCTGTCGATTTTTACGACTTTGTCGACTTCCTTTTCTTCCTTTTGGTCGAACAGAGATTTTGAATTTTGCAGCATCTGTATTAAGAGCCTCAGTTTTGGCCACAGCTTCAAGATCCACACTTGGCTCTAAATAGGTAGATAAATAGGTAAGTCAGAAATACATGTAATTGTGTAGATATCAAGTAAAATTCTTTAAACTAAGAAAACTTAAAATGAACATTTGATATTTTCCATAACCAAGACCATTTGTAGAGGCTGTTTATGCTATATCAAGTAATTCTTCTTTATAGCACCCTCAAAGGCACTAACTGAAATTGAAATTCTTCTTATAGCACCCCTCAAAGGCACTAACTGAAATTCTTCTTTATAGCACCCCTCAAAGGCACTAACTGAAATTCTTCTTTATAGCACCCCTCAAAGGCACTAACTGCTATTTGAAGGATGCCATCTCTTCAAACAACATGCAATACATTGTACTGGGTTACATGGCACCAGAATCAAGGAATGATCCCAAATTTAACACTAAATACTCAAGATGAATTACTTTTACAAGGCTAAAGGGTTCCAACTGTCCTGCTATTTAAACATAGTCCGAAGGAATAAAAGCAGATTCATGCCCCACTCCCTCCTATTAAACACCTTGAGGTGAAAGGAATTCACATACCAGATTTCATCAAGTTTGGCTGATTAGCCACAGAATCCATAACAAGTAAGTCCATAACTGCCAACTAGTCCATAAAAAAGCAAATGAACAGAATTTGCTATATATATTTATATTTATATAATACAAAACCTGTATTAGTCCTGTTACACAGAGTTCAATGTGTCACTATGATTAATAAATGGAAGATCTGATCTTTGATCGTGGATGACATATGAAACTGGGTAATCGATGTGTCTTTGTTTAATAGTATATAAACCTTTGTGGCTTATCTAATGCCAAAGCAATCCTTGTAGAAGAACAGTAGTAGTACTATTTAATCAGACATGCTGATAGGTAAGTGTCCTGCGTTCCTGATGCACAAAAATCTAAAAGGACACAGTAAAATCGTATCCGTGCATCACAGTGTTTTTCTTTTTTCTTCCCTTACCATTTCAAGCTAACTGTAAATACATTTCAATAGTTTCTTAGGAATGGATTACACAGGATAGGTTACAAGGTAGGAGTTAGACGGCTTTAGCTGGGACCCATAAATTTTCATCAAGATATTGATTAATTGCAGTCGATTACACATGTGTGTCTTTCGCGATAAACAGTTCATTGCGGGATATCCTGTAACGAACTGTTTATCACAAAAGACAGACATGTGTAATCAACTGCAATTAATCAATATCTTGATTAATCCAGTGGATTTAACCCTGAAGATCCTTATGGTGAAACTCGAGTAGGTTATTACTTGTACCTGTATTACAATAAATTTGCTCTACTAACGTATTGAGCACTTTTCATTTGTTATATCGCTGTCTTACCTTTCTGAATTTTGCATCAACTAAACATTGTGACCATCTTCACCGGTAAGTCACCTTTTCCAAAATAACATTATATAATATATATATATATATATACACACACACACATGGTTTTTGGTTGGTTTTGAAGGCTATCACAATGCAAGTGTAAAGAAAAAAGAAGGTAACTGTGGTGTTGTTTGTTAACCTGTGATTTATTCTTAATTCTTAATATTTCAGGATAAAAATCCCTTCTACAGAAGATTACTAGAACTGAAGTTGTTGCTAGTGGCTGTTCATTTGTTCTGTCTTATGTCTTCCATGGGAGGTGGGGGGCTTGTTTATGTGTGTGTTGAGCGCGCTTATGTCTGTGTGTCTGTTCATTTCCTATATATATATATATATATATATATATATATATATATATATATATATATATATCCTTGGGAAAAGTTTGGACCCCTTATCCCTCATATATATATACATATTAGTATTGATAATATAAGGTGCTATATTTATAAGTAAATAGTGGTCAATATCACGGCTAGAGCATGTATATTCTAAGTTAGGGTAGTATGGACAGGAAGTTAACGGCACTCGGTTACTGACAGTTTCTCACGTATGTGATTCTCAAACTTGTCCACAAAATTATATATACTGTTACTCGCTTGTCCGCTGTTTACAGATTTGAGTTCTCTGGTGATTGTAAAGAACATACCCCCGTAAAGTATGTATCAATTAATTGTTCTCCCCAGACTGACAGCCGCTAATGGCCGCAAGGGTAAGGAACTTGGCAAACGAAAATTCTGTCAGGTTTCGATCCCGGCTAGAGGTAGCTGTTAAAAGTTGAGCTGCACTGATGAGAAGTAAACTTTGATACACGTGTCTGTGGATGACTGAGATTAAATATATATATATATTATAAAATAATAAAATTCGAAGGCAATACAATGCGTAAAAAATAAAGACAAAAAGATGTTTATATGTCTAATCGATTTCAAAGCGAAGCTTTATCATCAGAGTTTTATTTCAGAAATGACGTGCTTATGTTTTTTTTTATTTGTGTGGTTATAATTTCTCTTCTTATTTCCTTTTCCTCTCCTTTTTTTCCTCTCTTTCTTCTTCTCTTCCTTTATGAATGGGCGAATAACTGTAATTTCTTATTTCTCTCTTTCTTTTTTTTCTTTCTTAAAAGTTTGTTGAGAACAAGGCTGACATCCGGTAAGATGTTGCAATGTGTTGCAACCGTGTGAGCATGTCATAATTTCAAAAACAAAAATGAACAAATAAATAAAAACCGTTAATAGAAAATTTTTTTTTACATACTTAGCTTTTGTTTCGCTTTCACCTTTCATTTCTTATTCTTTCTCCCTCTCTTTCTTTTTTTTGTGTTATTTCTCTTATCTTTTTTTCTTTTTTTTTTTTCCCTTTCCCCTTTGTTCTCTAATTTAAATTATTTTTTTATAGTAAATAAATAAATAAAAGATTATCTTAAATTATGTATTAGTATTGATAGAAAAATAAATAATTCTTTTTTATTATTTTTCTTTTTAAGAAAATATCTTTTATGAGTACTTTTTTCTCTTTTTCTTTTAAACTTAAATAGATTAAATATTATATTAATTATATATTAAAATATCATATAATAATTACATATTAGGATTGATGCAAAATTCAAAACAATAAAAATAAAACAAACCATTCTCCCCTTAAATTTCAAATAGATTAAATATCATAAATCAAATATTTGAATTACAAAAGGCATAATGTTTTGCTTCAATTATATATTTTATTTAACTATTTTTTTTTCATTCTTTTGTTGTTATTATTTATTCTTATTTTTTTTTTCCCCCACTTTTCCTTAAATATTTATTAATAGTTCTAGACTGACCGTAATCCTAAGAGGGTATTATGGTTTAAAGAAATAGTGTCATGGTTTAAAGAAATAATGTCATGTAAAGGAGTTAATAAGTATGTCAATATTGTTAAATTAATCGTAATTAATTTTTTTATATTTCTCTATTATCTTCTTTTCATTCTCAATCATCCCATCACTATATATATATATTTAATTTCAATTTAAAAAAAAAAAAATAAATAAAATAAAAAAAATTTTTTTTAACTTTCATATTGTGAGTGCATGAAATGTTGAGAATCAATGGTATGTCTTAATGGATATCTATTATAGATGTATTACATAATTCAAATGTGTAAACAGTTGATAGTTCGTAGGTTTAAAATTTGTGATAGGGAAAATACATATTTATGTGGAAATATGTATACAAAAAAAAAAAAAAGGCTATATATGAAACGTGTAATTTAGTTAACCGTGTATTCTGAGTTTAATTCTAATCTATTGATAGTTGGTAGGTTTAAAATTTATGATAGGGAAAATTATATATATATGAGAGAACATGTGTACTAAATAAACTAAAACCTATATATGGAACGTGTAAATTTAGTTAATTATGTATTCTGTGTTTAATTCTAATCTATTGTTTATATTAGGACCTAATTTAGCTATTAATAAACTTTCTCTAATTCTGAGATTACCAATGTTGCGTATTATAGCCTCTATCTTAACTGAAAAATTGTTGTCCTTATTTTTGCATTTGATTAGGTGTTTATGGAATGAGGATGCACGTGTGTGGATGTGTTCCTTGATTCTAATGTGGAGGGGTCTAATTGTACTACCTATGTAGAAATTAAGGCATTTGGAGCAAGTTAGACGGTAAATTGTATAGGTCTTGTGGCATAAGTTAGGGTCTTTTATTGGGCAGTTGGTTAGTGAGCATGGTGTAATAACATTTTTATGTTTTATTGTTAGATGTTGGCGTACCAGAGTGGGCTACTAGGAATAGCACACTTAAGGATCTCTTTGTACACTTCAAATCAGCTCTTCCACTCAGTTCCAAGACTAGTTACATCATAAATGAAATTAATACAATACACAATAGATGTAGTGAAGAAACAGACAGAATCACTCACACTGCACACTTTATGAACACTCTCAAAACAATGGCTACCCAACTTCATATATACGCCATTTAAATAACAGAAAAACACGGACACTACACACACACTCTAACACCTGTTTCCTGAAACTACCACACTTCAGTGAAACAATCACTAAACAAATACGCAAGGCTATTCATAGAGAGGGACTAGATATCCAACTAGCCCACTCTGGACCCTCACTACGCCAACATCTAACAATAAAACATAAAAATGTTATTACACCATGCTCACTAACCAACTGCCCAATAAAAGACCCTAACTTATGCCACAAGACCTATACAATTTACCGTCTAACTTGCTCCAAATGCCTTAATTTCTACATAGGTAGTACAATTAGACCCCTCCACATTAGAATCAAGGAACACATCCACACACGTGCATCCTCATTCCATAAACACCTAATCAAATGCAAAAATAAGGACAACAATTTTTCAGTTAAGATAGAGGCTATAATACGCAACATTGGTAATCTCAGAATTAGAGAAAGTTTATTAATAGCTAAATTAGGTCCTAATATAAACAATAGATTAGAATTAAACACAGAATACATAATTAACTAAATTTACACGTTCCATATATAGGTTTTAGTTTATTTAGTACACATGTTCTCTCATATATATATAATTTTCCCTATCATAAATTTTAAACCTACCAACTATCAATAGATTAGAATTAAACTCAGAATACACGGTTAACTAAATTACACGTTTCATATATAGCCTTTTTTTTTTTTTTTTTGTATACATATTTCCACATAAATATGTATTTTCCCTATCGCAAATTTTAAACCTACGAACTATCAACTGTTTACACATTTGAATTATGTAATACATCTATAATAGATATCCATTAAGACATACCATTGATTCTCAACATTTCATGCACTCACAATATGAAAGTTAAAAAAAAATTTTTTTTTATTTTTTATTTTTTTTTTTTTTTTTTAAATTGAAATTAAATATATATATATAGTGATGGGATGATTGAGAATGAAAAGAAGATAATAGAGAAATATAAAAAAATTAATTACGATTAATTTAACAATATTGACATACTTATTAACTCCTTTACATGACATTATTTCTTTAAACCATGACACTATTTCTTTAAACCATAATACCCTCTTAGGATTACGGTCAGTCTAGAACTATTAATAAATATTTAAGGAAAAGTGGGGGAAAAAAAAAAAAAGAATAAATAATAACAACAAAAGAATGAAAAAAAAATAGTTAAATAAAATATATAATTGAAGCAAAACATTATGCCTTTTGTAATTCAAATATTTGATTTATGATATTTAATCTATTTGAAATTTAAGGGGAGAATGGTTTGTTTTATTTTTATTGTTTTGAATTTTGCATCAATCCTAATATGTAATTATTATATGATATTTTAATATATAATTAATATAATATTTAATCTATTTAAGTTTAAAAGAAAAGAGAAAAAGTACTCATAAAAGATATTTTCTTAAAAAGAAAAATAATAAAAAGAATTATTTATTTTTCTATCAATACTAATACATAATTTAAGATAATCTTTTATTTATTTATTTACTATAAAAAAATAATTTAAATTAGAGAACAAAGGGGATAAAGGGGAAAAAAAAAAAAAAAAAGAAAAAGAAGAGAATAACACAAAAAAGAAAGAGAGGGAGAAAGAATAAGAAATGAAAGGTGAAAGCGAAACAAAAGCTAAGTATGTAAAAAAAAATTTTCTATTAACGGTTTTTATTTATTTGTTCATTTTTGTTTTTGAAATTATGACATGCTCACACGGTTGCAACACATTGCAACATCTTACCGGATGTCAGCCTTGTTCTCAACAAACTTTTAAGAAAGAAAAAAAGAAAGAGAGAAATAAGAAATTACAGTTATTCGCCCATTCATAAAGGAGGAGAAGAAGAAAGAGAGGAAAAAAGGAGAGGAAAAGGAAATAAGAAGAGAAATTATAACCACACAAATAAAAAAAAAACATAAGCACGTCATTTCTGAAATAAAACTCTGATGATAAAGCTTCGCTTTGAAATCGATTAGACATATAAACATCTTTTTGTCTTTATTTTTTACGCATTGTATTGCCTTCGAATTTTATTATTTTATAACATACTTAACAATGCTTCAAGCAAATTACCAATTACTTATATATATATATATATATATATATATATATATATATGTGTGTGGAGAAAGTAGACAAACACGGGATGTTATGGAAACTGGATGTTTATTGTTGACGATGCAATGTTTCGGCCATTTAGACCATCATTAGGACCAAAAGCCCAGTTCTAGATTCAATGAAAGACATTTTCAGAATTTCATTGAAGCTAGAACTGGGCTTTTGGTCCTGATGATGGTCTAAATGGCCGAAACATTGCATTGTCGACAATAAACATCCAGTTTCAATAACATCCCGTGTTTGTCTACTTTCTCCACATACTGTCGGATTAACCTCCTCACATTTCTCCCATATATATATATATATATATATATATATATATATATATATATAAAAGCTTACTATGATGCTGCAGTCCAGCATGTTAGCCACTATGCCACAAGGACCCCAACCCCTGAAACCAAGTAATATAAGGAGTACTGCAAAAGTATTTTAAAAGTTTTAAACATTAAGCAATTGCAAACAGTCCAAGCTGAAATTTGAACAGTTTTGATTCCATTTTCCATACCTTGAAAGGACATGCTACACAGAAAAAAATATAAGAAAGAAAGAAAGAAAGAAAAAGGGTAGAGGAAAGATAAAGAGAGGGTTTGAGCATGCGGATGCAATAACACTAATCTGTTTCAATCGAACATAATGAAAAGATGGAAACAAGGAAAGAAAGAAAAAAAAAAGTGTGAGTGAGAGAGTGTGAGAGAGTTAAATCAAGATTATTATACTTTTTCATATTAAACTATTTTTCAAAAGCTCTTAAGTAAACAGATCAAACATATTAATTAAATTATCATATTGTGGTATATCCACAGGTCCTGTTAGAGAAGCTTAATAACAGATTTTGAAAATAAACTTATAAAGTGATACATCTTATTTAGTCAACTGGTTCCCCCAATGTTCAAGACTCATAGATAAAAGTTTGCATGAACTTTCCATATATTATTATTTGTTTATTATTATTTTCTTCTTATATTAACCTTTCTCTATAGATCTATTTATTTGTTTGTTATGTCTCCTAGGGCATCTCCCCTTTTTACTATCTTCTGATATTAACCTTTCTCTATAGATCTATTTATTTGTTTGTTATGTCTCCTAGGGCATCTCCCCTTTTTACTATCTTCTTATATTAACCTTTCTCTATAGATCTATTTATTTGTTTGTTATGCATCCCTTTTGCCATCTTCTAATACAAAAAAACATTTTCTATAATTATCGAATTTTATGCGATATATGCATTGTAATTGCCTTCAAGCAAAAATATAAATAATAATATATACTTTATTCAGCAATGCTTCTAAAAAACAAACATCCAAAAATCTTATTCCCTTTTGCCGATTCGTTGGTTTGTTATTGTTCACTCAACGTCCCTGTACCTCTTATGGTAGAGGCGTATCAGTATCATTGACAGCTTAATTTCGCAAGGATTGTCCGGTGTGTATCATGGCCGAAGCAGTATAGTCTCTGACTATGCCTGCTGAAGACCCGGTTTCGATTTCTGTCAGAGGGAAATCGTTAGTATACATCGCTGATGAGACTTAATAAAGTTGAAACAGTTTGTACAATGTTCTACACACCGAACAATCCTTTGCCGAGATTCACTTGTCATGATTATTTTCTATAATTATCGAATTTTATGCGATATACGCATTGTAATTGCCTTCAAGCAAAAATATAAAAATATAAATAATAATTGGTATATATATATATATATATACCAACCCCTCTACAAGACCTGGATGTGACACAATGTCAATTTTTAAGCAGAGTAATTCATCTGATACTTCACAAAAGTGCCCTCTTAATTTCTTTTTCCTTACCATTATTTCTGAAATCAACCAATTTAATTTTTTTTTTACTCTATTGTTTTTGTTCCAAAAATATATTTCTCTATTAGTAAAAAAAAAAAAAAAAGTTTTTGAAATCTGCATTGTCAGTAAATTTTTAGTTTGAGGAGAAGTATTAAAAAAATGTCTACCATAATTTGAAATTCCATTAATTATGTTGAAAGTTTCAATTAGATCACCTCATTCTTCTTTCTAGTAACTGTCCCTGTAATCTTTTATTCTTTTCATTAGTTTTGTCACTCTTCTTTGTATAGCTTAGTTGCTGCACAGCAAAACAAAAATGTAAAAACAATGATAAATAAATAAATACAATAAAAATAGTGTAACACACAATTAATTCTCTCTTCTTTTTGTCCTTTCACACATATATACACTCATTCATTTCATCTTTAAATACTCACTGTTCACACCTAACTAGACACTTTATTATAAACCTGAGCCCCAATTTTTTCTATTGCTGTTTAAACACTAACATTTCTACAAATTTAATTTTCTGCTTTATTGCTTTATTCCCTGTTCTCATTTCTGTGCTATTTCAGTCATTGACATGTAACTTTTATTGGAAACTTAGCATTTCCCTAGCCTTCTTGGGCTTTTTGTCCCGACCCTAGGCTTCTTAGACATTTTGTCACACTCTAGCCCTCAGACATTTTGTCACTGCTCCAGCACTTCCATAGTTTTCTTGGGCTTTTTGTCACTTCCCTTAGCACTTTCTTAGACTTCACAGACTTTTTATCAATTCCCTAAACCTTCTTGAGAATTTTGTCACTGTCCTTAGCCCTTTTGATGATCTGACAAGATAAAGAGGAGGAAAACCACATAAAAGGCGGCATGCATTTTCATCTTGTAGACAGTAGTTGGAGGGTTAAATAAAGCATTTAGACTTGCCAAGGTCCCTGCTGAGACAATTTACTGCCCCTCTTTACCCTAAGTATGTATTAACTTGGAGCGATTGCTGACAATACAATATTTAATATAATTTGTTGTCCAAGGTATTTTCTTCATAATGTTTTCTTTTAATTGGCTATTTGTTCTCACTCCAGTCACAAGTGATGATCTAAGAAGCTGCATCTACAAGATGCGGACCTAAGCCACATCACTACGGCTGCACTTAGCACTTTTATTATCTAGCCTTTTTATTTGTTTGTTTGGTTTGTTTTGTTTTACGGCATATCAACCTCAGTGGGTCATTTAATGCCGATAAAGTTTTGAAATAAGTCAATTCTTAATGGATAATACAATTTTTTTATAAATACATTTTTCTATTTAACCCATAGATGGGACCCTAACAGGTACTACCACTCCGGGTCAGAGTGGACCAGGGAGCAATGGTGATGAAGGGGTGCTCCACATTCTCCAAACCTCCAAAACTGGAACCTCACCATCAGATAGAGTTTAACATCATTCCCAGGACATGTAGACCCGCAGCCACCGCCTTATCAACCTCAGTGGGTCATTTAATGCTGATAAAGTTTTGAAATAAGTCAATTCTTAATGGATAATACAATTTTTTTATAAATACATTTTTCTATTTAACCCATAGATGGGACCCTAACAGGTACTACCACTCCGGGTCAGAGTGGACCAGGGAGCAATGGTGATAAAGGGGTGCTCCACATTCCCCAAACCTCCAAAACTGGAACCTCACCATCAGATAGAGTTTAACGTCATTCCCAGGACATGTAGACCCTCAGCCACCGCCTTCTAGCACCCATATGATAAAAAGGGGTTGGGGCATGCCATAAGGGCAATAGGGTTGGGAAAATCATATAGGTGCTAGGGCTTGACGTGACCAGCCGATTGATCGGAGGGGGCCTCTCCGACCGCCCGTCTAGCCCAAGATAGGGCCAAAGTGGAGTATTGCATGTCATGAACTGCTCATCCACCTGGGCTTTATCCTTAAGCATCACGGGTCGCCACCCACGGCCAACAGGTGGCCCCATTGGGGGAGTCTTACCCCTTTGCAGAGGTACAGTCGGTGCATTCTAACGCCCCAGCCGACAGGGCGGTCTAGCCTTTTTAATGCCATTTCTCACACAAAGGTGTAACATAAAAAACAGCATGATTAGTGAATGATATGAACACAATATGTGTAGCAAGGAAGTTAAGAACGCTAACGTAAAGGGAGAGAAAACAAGAAAAGAATGAACAGAAGGGACAAGTTTTTCTAACCGAGATTAGAGGATGCAGTTTTGTGTGGAATAAGGCATCAAGAGTTTTAAAGCTTTGTGCTTATACCCTGCACCCCCAATGTTTTGGGGAGTTCATTTGACAATTTTCATAAGGATTTGCCAATGTGTCTGTTAGGCGGTAATTTCCCTCCAAAAAAGGTCAAGTCCTAATGATACAAGGTAGGCTGCAGATACAAAATTTTGTTTGCTTTCTGAACAAATTAAATCTTCCTGATCAATTTTAAGCTAAAGTTTTAAGCATTAGCCCCCCCACCCCCACCCCATACTGTTCAAACACCCACTCAGATGAAATTAAAGAATTAAATTTAATTCATTTAAGATTTATATATATATATATAATTCCTCACACAAAACAAATTCCCCACAGACAAAATCAACGACATATGCCATATTATCAGCTTCATTCTTACACACAATAATTTCCAATTTAACAAAAAAACTATATACAAATCAGCAGTACGGCAATGGGTACGAAGATGGCACCTAGCTATGCAGATATTTTCATGCACACACTAGAAACAAAATTACTCAAAAACTACTCTCTAACCCCAACCTACTACTATAGATATTTAGACGATATATTTCTTATATGGACACATAGCCTCAACAGCCTCCTAGATTTCCACATACACTTTAATAGCTACCACCAATCTATCAAATTCTCGATAGAATACTCCACTAGCTCGATCCCTTTCCTAGACATTACCACAAAATTAAGAAATAATACCATAAACACCACTCTTTACACTAAACCCACTGATAACAACACATTCCTAAACTATAACAGCAACCACCCCCATAAACTAAAAAAATCGATAATATATAGTGCATGCATAAGACTAAGACGCATATGTGAAGACCAACAAGAATATATACAACACACAGCCAGCCTAGCAAGAAAATTCCTAAATAGTGACTACCCCATAAAATTAATAAAAAAAGCATTCGACAAAGCATCATCTCTTAATAGACAAGAACTACTCGTATACAAACCACACCAAACTAATGACCGAATCCCTATGGTATTTCACCACGGTCGACATATGCACAAACTGACTAAGCTACTCACTGAACAATATAAAACCCTACAAACCAACCCCACAACAAAGTTCATCTTCAAAACCCTGCCCATCAACACAAAAAAAACAACCACTCAACCTACGTAACATCCTCACTGCATCCAGAAAAAATTTACATAACACCGTACGGAAAGGTAATAAACGATGCAACAAGTCTAGATGCCAAGTTTGCAGCCACATACATACGGAAACCGAAATAAAAATACTCTACACAAACATAACAATCCATCCGCCACACCTAACATGCGATAGCGCTAACATTATATACTATATATACTGCACACAATGTAGAAATAGTGGATATGTGGGAGAAACATCAACACCCTTTAGACTAAGACTAAATAACCACAAATCCACTATAAATCTCAAATCCCCGCATAGTACAATAGCACTTCATTTTAACACCTTATCACACAACCTTACACACCTCAAATGCATCTTATTAGAACACGCATTTCCAACAACGCAATCTAGAAAACAATCAGAAACTAAATGGATTCTAAAATTACAAACGCACATATCGGAATTCTCCGTTATTACAAATATTTTACAGACGCTGCCACTGTCGATAACAAGAGAGACAAAGAAAACGTTAAACAGTAATAACATTTGACAAAGGGTATCTAATGAACCTGAAAATTTATGAGAAAAAATAATTAAAAAAATAAGTGAATCCAATACTCCATAATATCGAGTTCATTCATTTATACATTTTTAATGCTTCATAATAACGCCCAATTTAAAAAAAACATTTTTTTAAATAAATATATATATATATATAAGAAAAATGGAAATAAATCTGTCAGTATGTAAGTATAAAAACAAATATTCAGTAGATGTATTTATTTATGAACTAATAGTTTTGCCTATATTTGCATTTCATTATATATATATATATATAATATATATATATATATGTGTGTGTGTGTGTGTGTGTGTGTAATATATTAAAAACCTTTACCAAGGCAATATTGATAGAGCTTAATTCCATTGGTTCATAATATTACCCTGGTAAAGCTAAGGTAGTGTGGTTATGGAGTCAACAGTGCCTGGCTACTGACAGTTTATCACCTAAGTGATCCTTTGAATTGAAGGTTGCATAGGCAAGAAACTATTAGTAACCAGGTGCTGTTGACACCATGTCCACGCTACCTTGACTTTAATATTAATGTTCTATCAATGATATTAAGCACTGTTTACTTATAAATATAGCACCCATAATATCATATATATATATATATATATATATATATATATATATATATATATATATACGGTCCTCGCCTGTCAGCTTGACAGTCAGGGTTCGAATCACGCACAAGGCGGTCTTCCCATCTATAGCTCTGCTGATGAGGCCTAATAGGCCGAAATGTACAAACAGAGATTGATTTTTCTCGATTTGTTTAACCTTACATTTGAATAGGTATGCCCGCCTAATTAATTAATTATTAATTAATTAATTTTCAAAATTAGGTACGACTTCAATTAAGCACATATTCTCCCAAAAATCGTCGGGTAAAAAAAAAGCCATATCATAAACACATCGTTTGTTTATTTACTTCTCATATATATATATATATATATATATATATATATATATATATATATATACATTTATTATGAACAAGTGTAAAGTGTAGTAAAATTTAAAACATTTCTGTCAGCAATAGACTTTAGTCAGAGTACATACCTGCATCTTCGGTTGATGACTGTCGTCCTTTCAAACCTTCCTTGAAATTTTCCTGCTGTAAATTAAAGAGGGAAAAATATAATCATAAAGTCAAAACATCTCAAATAAAGTAATCATATTTTATATTACATACACATTTAAAAAGGTCATGTATATATATATATATATATATATATATATATATATATATATATATATATATATATATATATATCAACCCCTTTGCCACAGATAGGAAGTGATTCAAGGTCAGTTGTTTTTAAGTGGAGTACAGTTGGTTTGAATTCAGAGTTTTATTTCTCCTAGATTGGTTGCCATAAAAAGGCCAAAATGGCCTAGTCTTCCCTACTATTTACACATAACTGGAAGGAGATGAGATTCATGCCTTTCTTAAGGGCATTGGCATGAAGGAAATGCAAAAAAACAAAAAACAGACTTGTCCAGGATTTGAACTTGGCTAAGTGAGTCTACTTACTATGACAATAACAGTTTTGACACATATTGAGTCATGTTTATAAACATCTATGCTGGTTATTCAAAAATGACTAATCTAATGTTTAGGTAGTAGAATGGGTATTTAAAATTAAGAATGCAGTTCTTATATCAAATATTACTTACTTATATATATATATATATATATATATATATATCTCAAGTTACAAATATGTTTGTGTGTGTGTATATATACATACACACACATATACATACACAGACACACGCACACACACACACATATATATATAAGCCATATTCAGACACACGCACACACACACATATATATATAAGCCATATTCAGACACACGCACACACACACATATATATAAGCCATATTCAGACACACGCACACACACACATAATATATAAGCCATATTCAGACACACGCACACACACACACATATATATATAAGCCATATTCAGACACACGCACACACACACACACATATATATATAAGCCATATTCAGACACACACACACACACACACATATATATATAAGCCATATTCAGACACACGCACACACACACACATATATATAAGCCATATTCAGACACACGCACACACACACACATATATATAAGCCATATTCAGACACACGCACACACACACACACATATATAAGCCATATTCAGACACACGCACACACACACACACATATATAAGCCATATTCAGACACACGCACACACACACACACACACACACACATATATATATATATATATTCCCAAGTTACAAATATGTGTGTGTGTGTGTATATATATATATATATATAAAAACCCAGCCCTACCCATTTTAGAAGAGGGGCTGGTGGTGCCTGGGGGCATGGTTCCCTGGGATCATTCTGATATTACATATCTTACCAGTCCAATGGCTGAAGTCACAGGACACAGGGCCCATAGGCCAGGTAAGTATGTATGTATAAGCCATATTCACACCTATATATGTAATGTATGTATGTATGTATGATGCAATTACTCACTTGGCTGTCTGCACTGTTTAAACTGTTTTTACTGGAAGACTTTCCGGACTACAAAAAAAAGAAAGGTAAATATAAAGATATATTAGGGAGGGTATATGCATATACACTGAACATGATAAATCACAAATATAAATGTGATATCTGTTAATCTCCCTCGGGTTTGCATCTTCTGGCAGGATAGGGGTGAGGAAAAAGGGTTGAGTCCAGTCCTAACACTGGTCTGTGGGTGGAGATCTATTTTTGTCCTTGCTCATACATATGCATATTTATAGCACCAATTTTGTGGGGGTTTGTGTGTGTGTGTGGGTGTGGGTGAGTGTAGTTTACATATTTTAAGCAATGCTGACAAAGCAAGCATTGAAATAGGTGTTATGTGCACACTATATATATCTATAAAGGTAGTGTGGACATGAAGTCAATGGCACTTGGTTACTGACAGTTTCTCGCCAATGTGATTCTCAAACCAAAAAGAATAGGAGCCTGAAGAATATGAAGATCTAAAAATCTGAAACACATTATGTTGAGTAAAAAAAAAAAAAAAAAAAAAAAAAAAAAAAAAAAAATCAAACCATTTTGCAGACCTTCTTACTAGTTGCTTGTTGGATCTACAAAAACCATTATATATATATATATATATATAGTGTGAGATGGTCACTATTTCAGCTTTTGCTGGAATGGCGTACCAAAGGCAGTATTATTGGTAGAGTGCTCAATATAAAATAGAGCTGCTATATAATATAATAAGATAAATATAAAAAGGTTTTACATATCTTTTATTATGTGACAAAGGAACATTCACAACCATATTGGTTTCATGCAATGCATTCATCAGGTGAAGATGTTTCAAATGTCTCTCTCTCTATATATATATAGACTAGAAAATTCACATAATAAATAGATATGTTTATCTTATTATATTATATATATATATATGTGTGGGATCTCTTTGCAGACGATGCCGCTCTATTAGCACACAGCCTAGAAGACATCCAGACCATTCTCTGAGACATCAAAAACATTTGGACTTACCATCAGAAAAGAAAACTGATAGCAATGAACACATTTGCGTAGTACTTTATATATATACACACACACATACCTATATACACCTATATATACACATATACACCTATATATACATATACCTATATATATACATATACCTACATATATACATATACCTACATATATATATATATATATACACACATATACCTACATATACATATATATAGTGCGGGATCTTCTCTTTGCAGACGATGCCGCTCTATTAGCACACAGCCTAGAAGACATCCAGACCATTCTTGATAAATTCTCTGAGACATCAAAAGCATTTGGACTTACCATCAGAAAAGAAAACTGAACTACTGTACCAGCCCGCAGCATGCAATCCAGGTTTTGCAAATCCATCTGTCTTCATTGATGGAAGAGCATTAAAAAATTGTTGACACGTTTAAATATCTTGGATCAATTGTCACTTCTGATGGAAAAAAATGGACAAAGAGACCCTTTCCAGAATAGCTAAAGCAAGCACTAGATTTGTCAAATCAAGAAGCACCAAGTATGGAATACCAAATATCGGATGACTAATTAAGGGCCGGGTTAGCTCAGTCGGTAGAGCGTTCAGCTATAAACCACTAGGTTCCTAGTTCGATACCGGCCCTTGCCAACTCAGCGCATGAGTAGCACAGGGATCTGTGCAGTAAAGGAGCTGATGGTAGGTGTGGCGCTCCACCTCAGATGCACCTACCATCAGCTTCGTCTAGCACTAGTGAAATGGGGATAGGCTCCCTCGCTGACTTTAGGCCACCCCGGCGACTTTACTTACTTAAGCAATACCAGGTACTGTAAGCAACCTGAGTCCTTTGTTTAATAAAAATCACTTGATTCAGCATTAAATGACCCAAAAGTGGATTGATATGCCATAAAACAAAACAACCCATCCCCTTTCTCTCTTTCTTTATATATATATATATATATATATATAGATATTCCATTTTAAAATATATATAATAAATTAAAAAATGGAATAACATTTTGTATGTATCAACATTTTAGAAAAATAAAAATTGACACCTACAGAGCAGCCATGCTTTCAACTCTACTATATGGTGCTGAAACTTGGACACGTTACTGCAAGCACATATGTTGTATACCCTTTCTTTACTTCTATTATTCTTCTGTCCATCTTTGGTATCTTACGTTCTTCTTCTAGCGTCTGGACTTCTCTATGCTTCTATTTCTCTGTTCTTGCTGGTTGGTCGTCCTTGATTCATTTCTTCTTCTAGGTCAGTCTTCTTACCAAGACATTCATCAACCACAAAACCACATTATTTATTTTAAACCTTTATTTACTTAACTAAACATATTTCTCTAACTAAACATAGCGCGCGTGTGCAGTGAGCTCCAGCTAAGGCCGAGACATCTTCTCTACCTGACGTCCAAGCTGAAAACTGAGAGCCAACCAGGTCCCACATGATTTCACGTATTTCGCAGGCTTTCTGTAATATTCCATGGAAAGTCCCGCCTGTGATATGAAAAGGGGGCATCCCTTCAGAAATACAGGGGTTGACAATAATCTATGCATAGATTATGTAACACATAAACCAACTTGACACCTTTCACATGCATTGTTTTTGTGCCATTTGCAGTATAAAATGGGATGATAGAGTGAAAAATAGTACAATATTAAACAAATGTAACAACATTGCAGGCATTGAAACCTTACTAGCAAACGTTCAGCTTAGGTGGGCTGGTCTCGTTGTCAGAATGAATGAGAACAGGCTTCCAAAGAAGATATTATACGGACAATTACCAAAGGCTAAGCATTCTATTGGACATCCACTCTTACACTATAAAGACAAATTGAAGGACAATTTGAAATGCCTCAATATTAATCAGAAAGAATGGTGTAAGATATATTTCACTAGATTAAAGAGCTTTGAAGAAAATAGACTGAAACATCGAGATCAGCTCCGTCTAACTTTAAAACAAAAACATCTGACTGCCGCTTTAGAAAATTTCATCTGTCAGTGTGGCTTCATAGCTCACAGCAAGGCTGGGCTACTATCACACTCAAGGAAACACAAAATGTCTTGATAGCATGCACAATATGGGAGGAAACAAATCACTCACTGCTCACCCATCGTTTCCAATAGGAAAGTCTACCACTATATATATATTTCCAGCATTTTAGCTGTGTTTGGTGGTCATTGACAAATTTGGACCATAATCGGTTCAACTCCCAATTTCTCACAATTTCAGATCCAATATAAAAAATATTTATATATTTGGAAATAAAATAAAATAATCTTTCTAAACATGTAATTTGTATGTGTTTTTATCCATTGAATTATTTTTTTTACAGTGAGTTAAAACATCATTTTGCTTCAAACAGCTGAAAATGTGAAAAAATTAGGGTTTTTTTTTTTTTTTTTCTAAATGTACACATTACTTTGTTTTGAGAAATCAAAATCTCCAAAGTTTATCAATATTCTTGAAATTGTACACTCAATTAGAAGACACCTTAAACTATAACCAGGAAAGGCGAAAATTTAAGCGATGAAATTTGGAGATTTCTTAAAAAAATATAAAGTAAGCAAGAAAAGAGCACTATATCATTAATAGAAGATGATCTCAGAATCATTCTGATATTGTTGCATCTTTTACGTCTACTAAAGATGATGGCATAGTGTCCACTTTTTAAATTTTTTTATTATTATCTGCAACTGTGTGAGTGACTGAATAGACCAATTTTTGAATGGCAATCTCTGGGCAGTGAATACGAACAAACAGTGATGTTTGCTGGAGTTGCTGTTGTCTCCTTCCTTGTGGCTCTCTTTTCCTTGGCGGCTTCTTTCACTCCTTGTTTGACAAGGAGTCGATATATAATGTGGGAAATTTTGATAATGTTTTAATATCAGGGTTTTTGTAAATCTTTCAATTTTGGAAAAATACATACACATACACCCAGGTGAAAGGCCAATGAAATCAAAGAAAAAAATAAATGTTAAATTAAACCACTTATTTGAATAAAACTTTGAGAATAAAAAAAAATTAAAAACTTTTAAACAAGGTTCCAGGTTTGATACCAGCCCTTGCCAACTCAATACATGAGTAGCTCAGCATTTGTGCAATAAAGTGAGAAAGTGACGGTAGGTGTGGTGCTCCACCTCAGATGCAAAAACAATCTCCCTGGTCTAGCGCAAACAAAAAGGGGATAGATTTCTTCGTTGTCCTGCTGATACCGATAATAAGCCACTCAGCCTACTTTACTTTAATGAGGAAAATTTGAATACTGGGAATAATTTAGGCTAAATACTATTTTGTCAAAAGTTTGAAACCATATTTAATTGGACCTATAATTGATAAAAATACCAAGTAATTATTTATTAAACCCATTTATTAATAATGTCTCTCTGAAGATCTGCGTTTGACTTGACTCAAAACAGCCTATGTTATTAGTGCTTTAAAAAATCCTGCAATGTGTCTTATATATCACTAAGAATGGTTTACATAAAATATGGTGTGATTTATTTGCATAGTGGTTTTAACAAAACTGGGTTTACTAAATAATTACTTGGTGTTATTGATCTCTAATTGTTGTTTTATTCTCTAAAGTATTAAAATCAATCCTATTAATGATTTTATATAGAAACCAATTAAAATATAATCAAAATAAGTGTAATCTTTTAATAGGTGTTCTTGTTTAATTTCATTAGTCTTTCTAATTCAATATATTTCCTTACATTAAAACTTAAATACTTATGCCCCTGGGGAGGGGCACATAATCTAGCTTGTATATATCTATTATTATACTAAAGCTGAGCGAATCAATCTTTGTCTACTGTTTAGTTTAATTACATGAAAGTTATAAAATATTCCTTAGTTTTAGGATTGAGTTATGTTAGAAAAAGAAAATCCATTTTAATTGGTTCTAATTATTCGTAATTTGCAATTAAGTCAAAAACTGACCAGTCTCTTGCTTCACATTCTGTCTGTCACATTCCCACTCTATGTATCTCTTGATTACCTCCTTGTTATATATGTTAGTTTCTCAGTGAGGAGAGAGAGAGAGATGGGGAGAGTTATGAAACATTTGTTTGTTAAGTTTCAAAAGAAATCAGCCTGGACAACATCTTGGCTCTTAATATATTTAAATTAGGTTAAATGTTCCTTTCTTAAAAATCTTACAAAATGATTTTAAGGTTTCTTTTTTTTTTTTAAATTCTTTGTCCGAATTTATTATTTTAAAAATCTTATTCGCTTTGCAAATTCACATTTCCCTAATCTCAATTATCTACCCAGAGCTCAATGGGTGATCCAATGGGTCACGTTTTGTCTAATGTATATATATATATATATATATATATATATATATATATATATATGTATGTGTGTGTGTGTGTGTGTGTGTGTGTGTGTGTGTAATCATATACACATACATCATTGATTTATGTAGACTGAATATAACAGCTGTTATAGTAAAGAAAAAAATGTTTTGTTGACACTGAATAAAAAATATCTGATATCAAATTACTAATTCCGTGAATATGAGTAGGCACTGTTTATAGTAAAGTTTCAAAGTTTGTGTTTACTCATGCTGATAACATTACCAGGTTGACATATTTTTAATTTTATAAGGAGAGGGTTGGTTTGTTGGTTGGATTTTATGGCATATCAACCCTTATTGGATTATTTTATGCTGAAGAAGTTTTTGTTTTATGTATTCTATTATATTTACTCTCATTTTCTATTCAGTGTTTTTAAAAAAACTCTTTTTCTGATCTCTATTCAACCCATAGATAGAACCCTAACAGGTACTATCACTCCAGGTCAGAGTGAAACTGAGAGTAATGGTGATGAAGAAGTACTCCATACTCCCCGAAGCTCCAGAATCGGAACCTCACCTCTAGATGCAGTTTAACATGGTACCCAGGACACAAAGGCTCTCAGTTGTTTGGTTGTGTTTTACGGCAGGTCAACCCTTGGGTTATTTTATGCTGAGGAAGTTTTGTGGTTTTATTCATTGTTGTATTCCCTCGTTTGTTATTCAATTTTTAAAAAACTCTTTTTCTAAACACTTTTTAAAACCCATTTTCTGATCTCTATTCAACCCATAGATAGAACCCTAACAGGTACTACCACTCCAGGTCAGAGTGAAACTGAGAGTAATGTCGATGAAGAAGTACTCCATACTCCCCAAAGCTCCAGAATCGGAACCTCACCTCTAGATGCAGTTTAACATAGTATCTCTCAGTTGGTTGGTTGGTTGTGTTTTACGGCAGGTCAACCCTTAGGCTTTTTTATGCCAAAGACATTTTTGTTTTAATCATTTTAGGTATTCAATTAAAAAAAAAATCATTTGTTTTTTTATCTATTTAACCCATACATGCAATCTGAACATATACAATCACTTCAGCTCAGATGAAAATGTACTCCACACTCCCCAGAGCTCCAGAATTAGAACCTCACCAATAGATGTAGCATAAAGGGGTAAAAGTAAATATATATATATATACATACCAAAGAGTTATACAGAAACTAATAATTAGACATTGTTGAAAATGTTTCAAGTTCAATATCAATAAAAAAATAAAAAAAAAATTAAAAAAAAAAAATATCGGTGGAGTGGCCTATTGTCACCACCAGCCAGACAGTGGATGGGTCTATTCTCTTTTTGCTCACGTTATACCAGGGAGATTGTTTTTTGCTGTGGGTTTGTTTTGTTTTGTTTTGTTTTACGCATATCAACCTCGGTGGGTCATTTAATGCCCATAAAGTTGTGAAATAAATTCATTCTTAATGCATAATACAATTTTGTTTATAAACTCATGTTTTTCTATTCAACCCATAGATGGGACCCTAACAGGTACTACCACTCCGCTAAAGAGTGGACCAGGGAGCAATGGTGATGAAGGGGTGCTCCACATTCCCCCAAACCTCCAGAACTGGAACCTAACCATCAGATAGAGTTTAACGTCATTCCCAGGACATGTAGACCCTCAGCCACTGCCTTCTAGCACCCACATGATAAGAAGGATTAGGGGTCGCCATAAGGGCAATTAGGGTTGGGGCATTTATATAGGTGCTAGGTCCAAACCAAACTATACCCTTTTTTAACCCTCTCACACAAAAATAGGGTGTAGATTTTATTGAACACTGGTCTTTGTATGTCTGCACCCATTTTCCTTTATAAAAGGACTAGAAGCAGCTACCCAGCATTGCCTGGGTATGGGGGGGGGCATAAATCCTGGTGTATTGATTTGACTACTTTTGAGATTTACAAATGCTGGGCATCTTCAAGTAGAATTTCAAATATTTCTATGTGTATTTTGATTTTTAAATATATTCAAATATAAATCAAATCTGCACAAAAAGCAAGAACTGGTGATATTTAATGTGTTTATATATTGTCGTTAATCGTTTTATATTCATAGTTTCATCCGGACTAATATACACACCAACTGCTCTTTATATATGTATAGATGTGTGGGTGGTTGATATACAGACAGACATACAGAACCTTTCTTTCATATATAAATAGAGAAAAAAAAAAACAACAAAAAAACCCCAAGCAGAGCTGTCAACAAAGACTTCATCAGATAACGACTCTGGTGTCAAACAAAGTTATTGACACTGATACTCTCTCTTTTT
>CM042179.1:8451979-8486821 GCA_023376005.1 Doryteuthis pealeii | reverse complement strand
ATTTACATAATTCAAACAGTTTTGAACTCCATTTACAAAGCTTTATATAACTAATAAATAAATAACAATAACCTCAAATAAAAAAAATCAACTGGGATTGCTAATTCAAATCTTAATCTTTTTAACACTATTGCTGTTTTTTGATGATGATGGTGATGGTGGCAGATTTAAAAAAAAAACTAAGTCTGATTTAGACTTTTTTTTTTTTTCTTTTTTTTTTTAATTCTCATCATCATCATTTGTTTGTTATGCCTCTTTGGACATGTCCCATTTTTTAAAATCTTTTCACATCAACCTTAGGAAATTAAAAGCACCATTAAATATTTAGCATAATAAAAACACCAAATTTTAAAAAGTAGCATAATAAAAACACCATTAAAAACATTAGGAAATAGATTAAATATTTTAGTAAATATACAAATTGGGAAATAATTTTGAATAATTTGACTGTTGTGCAAACAAAGCGTTGAAATGTTATGATGATCTCATTTAGATATTTTAGTAAAGATTCAAATTGGGAAATAATTTTGACTAATTTGACTGTTGTTGCAAACAAGTCTTGAAGCATTATGATGATCTTGAATTATGAAGTCATTGTTTTTGCATGCTTATCAGTTTAAGAAGCATCAAGATTATTTTTTAAGATTTCATTATTTGCGTTTCTTGTATAATTCGAAACATCTGATTCAAATCCTATGGCATCTGTTGATATTCGATATTTTTGATTTTTTTTTTTTTTTTTTTTTTTTTTTTTAATATATGTAAGTAAGTAAGTAAAGTAAGTCGACAGGGCGGCCTAAAGTCGGTATCAGCCAGTCAGCGAGGGAGTCTATCCCCTTTTCAATAGCGCTAGACCAAGGAGATTGTTTTAGCATCTGAGGTGGAGCGCCACACCTACCATCAACTCCTTACTTTACCGCACAGATCCCTGTGCTACTCATACGCTGTGTTACCGCGAACTAGTTTTGGTGCAGACTAAATATTTTTAAATGATCTTTTTCTTTTTTTTTGTTTTGTTTATTACATATGAGAGATAATACAACATTGTGCCCAAAAGATTTGAGCCCCATCTAAATTCTGTCCATGCTTGTGTGGGTCTGTGATCTGTTCCATTGAGGGATCAATATCAAAGAGTCTAGTGGTGATTGAGACAAGCATTTAACCTGGGTCAAAAGGGTGTCCTGGTTATGATGCTAAACCAGATCTGTTGATGAGACTCTAGTTCTGGAGACAGTCATGTAATAAATTAAACGAATTGATTTCCTTGATTTGGCAGTGTAGTACTTGTTAGGTCCCATCTATGGTGAAATAGAAAAAAGTGTTTATACAACAAATTGAGTAACATTAAGAATGAATTTAGGATTTGGCTGGTAGTACCTGAGGGTCCCATCTATAGGTGAAATAGAAAAAAAGTTTTATATAACAAATTGAGTAACCATTAAGAATGAATTTAGATTTCCTTGATTTGGCAGTGTAGTACCTGTTAGGGTCCCATCTATAGGTGAAATAGAAAAAAGTTTTTATATAACAAATTGAGTAACCATTAAGAATGAATTTAGATTTCCTTGATTTGGCAGTGGTAGTACCTGTTAGGGTCCCATCTATAGGTGAAATAGAAAAAAAAGTGTTTATATAACAAATTGAGTAACCATTAAGAATGAATTTATTTCAAAACCTTGTTGACCCATCGAGGTTAATATGCCGTAAAAACAAAAAAAACCTTGTCTTTAAATTGGTGTGATTAAAATCTTGACATCCTGGGATATATTATTGCTACTACTAATATCCTGATTAATCCGTTCTGTTGGCTGGGGCTGTAGAATACACCGGCTGCACTCTGCAGAGGGGTAAAATCCCCCCCAATGAGTTCACCTGTTAGCTGTGGGTGGCAACCTATGATACTTAAGGATAGAATCTTGGTAGCTGAGCAGTCTGACATGCAACATCCACTTTGGCCCTTACTTAGTCTAAACGGGTGCCTCCTCCGATCTGTCAGCCGGTCATATATTGATTTTCCTGACCCTATTCCCTTATGGCAAACTCCCAAACCTTTTTTTATCATACATGTGCTAGAAAGCAGTGGCTGAGGTCTTTAGTGTCCTGAGTATGATAGTGTATCTAGTGGTGATGTTCCAATTCTGGGGAGTGTGGAGTACCATTTCGTCATCATTACTCCTAGGCCTACCCTGACCTGGAGTGGTTTGAACTGTTAGTCCCATCTATGGGTTAATAGGAAAAAAAATGAGTTAAAATAATTTGAATACTCATCAAGAATGAAATGAAATAAAAATAAGTCTTTGGCATAAATAACCCAACAACGGTTGAAATGCCATAAAATCTAATCAACCATCATGATTAATATAATAAAAAACTGATTAAACATGACATAACTAAAATTTCTTTCTCTTTCTCTTGGAAATCAATCACAGACAACGATGACGACATCACTCCATGTTGTTCATCAGTTGTGGACTCTCTGGTGGTTAGTTAGTCCAATTGTTGCATACCCTTCTTCTTCTTCACTTACTTCTTGTCGTATTTTCTATTCTGGCTGGCTGCTATTCTGATCGTCTTTGGTATTTTTCTATCATCTTGGATATGGTCTGGTCTAGCGTCTGGAGTTGACTTGGGGACTTCGGTCTGGTTTTCTGTTAGGGATTTCTCTCTATCAGAAGCCCTGTGTCATTGTTTGTTTTTAGATAATAAACACAAGACTTCGATTTATTTTGATGTTACTTTTTTTTCAATCCCCAACCCAGACATCTGCGCAGATCAACTTACATCCTATCAGGCTCGGCCCCTACCTGCTAACTGACTGAGACTTACTTACTATCCTTAAACCGGAAGACAGGGTCCTCTATGCCTTCCAGTTCTCACGATTTATCCCCGGAAGGCAAGGTGAGAGTGAGGTCCAGCGCCGTCACTCACTCTCAAGGCCATCAGCTGCACTAATCGCCATTATGTTTCTATACTACCTTATATAAGTATTAGGATCTAATAATTATGTAACACAATTCTGGACTTGCAGATGCAATCACACACATTGCAGGGGAAATTCCCATCTACATTAATACAATTACTATAAACAAACAAAGGCAACTTGTCCTGGTGTAAGGGTTAACAAGTCTTACTAATCAGTAACTAGTGTGTTCAATCCTCATGAGATGCAATGCAGGTTGCCAAATCTTGGACATACTTAGGGGATTGGTCTTTTGTATAATATAATTGTCAGTGGTCTAGGCTAACTGACCATTATTGTTACTAGTTTATTATGCCTCCTAGGGCATCTCTCCTTTTTACTATCTTCGCATATCAACCTTAAAAGAAAGGGAAAAAAAAGAATCTTTATACAGAACATGTACAATATTGATACAATATATACAGATCAAATTCTGTTCAATAATTAATCTGATTCTTCTTAAATATGCTCTCTTAAATTATTTTTCTTACTCTTATTTCTGAAATCCTCCAATTCAATTAGCATTACAAGCATTTAGCTGAAAAACGCTGACATTTTCAAATTTGCGACCTTAATCAATTAAATTTGCAATTTCTCGGGTATTTCTTAACCAATCTTAAAAAAATATTTATATGGTTGGAAAGAGAATAGAATAATCTTTCTAAATATGTAATGTTTATCGGTTTTCATAAATTGAATAATTTTTTACAGCGAGTTAAAACCGTATTTTCAGTCAAACAGCTGAAAACAAAAATATGACCGTTTTTTTGTTTTTCTTTGTTTTTTTTTGTTATTTTTTACGATAATTTTACACGCTGATTTGTTTTTCAAAATCAAAGTGGCTAATCTTTATCAATATTATTGAAATTTTACACTCAATTAGAAGACACCTGGAAGTACAAACAGTCTTTTTTTTGTTTTTGTTTTTCTTGGACCCGTGGAAATAAAAATATGAGTGGATTTGAATTCCTCTTGTCATATCTATTTCCTATGACGATAACCATTACACCATGTGCCTCCATTTATCATATATACATAAATAATTTAGAAATTGGTAATAGCTTATAAAAAGACTCAATTAACTTGATGAAAGCTGCAGCATTTCCAGGATGAAAATTCCTTAATGGCTCTTGGGCAGCATTACCCTACAAATCTAAAACTAAATTGCATCTGGTGGTGAGGCTCCAATTCCAGAGTGTAGATACCTCTTCATTTCCATTGTCAAGTGGAGATTTTTTAAACTACTGGATAAATTAACAGAATTTGTTCTGTATATAGATATTGTACTCCTAGTGTATATGTTCTGTGCAAAAGAATTTTTAATGCTAAGGTTTTGTTTTGGGTTTTTTTTTTAGTACTCTTCCATTTAGCTTACCTCTTCATTTCATTACTCCAGGTTCACTCCTGCCCTGGTCGGTGGGCACTTAGAATACACCGACTGCACCTTTGTAAGGGGTAAGGGACTACCCCTCCCCAATGGGGCCACCTGTTGGCTGTGGGGGCTAGTCATGATGCTTAAGGATTGGGAACCCAGGTGGCTGAGCAGTCCATGACCTGCAACACTCCACTTTGGGTCTTACTGGGCTGACGGGGCGTGGAGCGGCCCCTTCGATCAATCGGCTTGTTCACGTCAAGCCCTAACACCAATGATTTCCCCCAACCCTTAGCATATGGTGCTGAAGGGCAGTGTCAGAGGGTCTTTCAATCCTGAAATTGATTATTAAACTCTATCTGATGGTGAGGTTCAGTGGGGAATTGTGAGCACCCTTCACACCATTTCTTCCCTGGTCACTCTGACTCAGGTTGGTAGTACCTGTTAGGTCGATTTATGATTAAATTAGAAAATGTGTTTATATAAAAAATTGAGAACACCATGAGAGATGAAATTTTAAAAACTTTGTCGGCATTAAATGACCCATCAATGGTTGATATTGACGTAAACCAAACAAAAACCACTCTGATCCAGAGCATTTCCTTAAGATATATAAAAAATTGCTAAAATTACCTTCGCATCTAAGTTACCTGATTATTTCCCTTAAATCAAAGATTTTCAAATATGTTTATATTATATTTAAAATAAAGGCTATCATATGGGGAGATTAGGAAATGAATGGAGCTTCCGGCCGGGTGAATGAGGTGGTATAGGACTTCTAGGTATTGTTTTGTTTTTTTGATTTTTGTTTTGTTTATGAGGCAATTTGAGTTCAATTATCATGTTTCAAAGTGGGGGAAAAAAGGAATGAAAAAAATAAAGTAATTGAATCAATTGCCTCATAAAACAAAAAACAAAAATCCAAAAAACAACAAAACAATATCCTTAAAGTCCTATACCACCTCATTCCACCCGGCCGGAAGTCTCATTCATTTTCCTAATCTACCCCATATGATAGCCTTTATTTAAATATAATATTAAACATATTTAGAAATCTTTGATTTAAGGGAAATAATAGGTAACTTTAGATGCGAAGGTAATTTTTAGCAATTTTTTATATATCCTTATAGGAATGCTCTGGATCAGAGTGGGTTTGGTTTGGTTTACGTCATATCAACCTTGATGGGTCATTTAATGCCGACAAAGTTTTGAAAATTTCATTCTTCATGTGTTCTCAATTTTTTTATAAACACATTTTTCTATTTAATGCATAAATCAGACCCTAACAGGTACTACCACCTGAGTCAGAGTGGACCAGGGAGAAATGGTGATGAAGGGGTGCTCCACATTCCCCAGACCTGGAACCTCACCATCAGATAGAGTTTAATATCATTCTCAGGATATGAAGACCCTCTGACACTGCCTTCAAGCACCCATATGATAAAAAGGGTTGGGGGGAAATCATATAGGTGTTAGGGCTTGACGTGAACAGCCGATTGATCGAAGGGGGCCTCTCCAACCACCCGTCTAGCCCAAGTAAGACCCAAAGTGGAGTGTTGCAGGTCATGGACTGCTCAGCCACCTGGGTTCCATCCTTAAGCATCATGACTAGCCACCCACAGCCAACAGGTGGCCCCATTGGGGAGGGGGTAGTCTTACCCCTCTACAAAGGTGCAGTCGGTGTATTCTAATGCCCCACCGACAGGGCAGGAGTGAACCTGGGAGTAATGAAATGAAGAGGTACTAAAATGAAGAGGTACTAAAAAAAAAAAACCCAAAAAACAAAACCTTAGCATTAAAAATTCTTTGCACAGAACATATACACTAGGAGTACAATATCTATATACAGAACAAATTCTGTTAATTTATCCAGTAGTTTAAAAAATCTCCACTTGACAATGGAAATGAAGAGGTATCTACACTCTGGAATTGGAGCCTCACCACCAGATGCAATTTAGTTTTAGATTTGTAGGGTATGCTGCCCAAGAGCCATTAAGGAATTTTCATCCTGGAAATGCTGCAGCTTTCATCAAGTTAATTGAGTCTTTTTATAAGCTATTACCAATTTCTAAATTATTTATGTATATATGATAAATGGAGGCACATGGTGTAATGGTTATCGTCATAGGAAATAGATATGACAAGAGGAATTCAAATCCACTCATATTTTTATTTCCACGGGTCCAAGAAACAAAAACAAAAAAAAGACTGTTTGTACTTCCAGGTGTCTTCTAATTGAGTGTAAAATTTCAATAATATTGATAAAGATTAGCCACTTTGATTTTGAAAAACAAATCAGCGTGTAAAATTTATCGTAAAAAAATACAAAAAAAAAAAACAAAGAAAAACAAAAAAACGGTCATATTTTTGTTTTCAGCTGTTTGACTGAAAATACGGTTTTAACTCGCTGTAAAAAATTATTCAATTTATGAAAACCGATAAACATTACATATTTAGAAAGATTATTCTATTCTCTTTCCAACCATATAAATATTTTTTAAGATTGGTTAAGAAATACCCGAGAAATTGCAAATTTAATTGATTAAGGTCGCAAATTTGAAAATGTCAGCGTTTTTCAGCTAAATGCTTGTAATGCTAATTGAATTGGAGGATTTCAGAAATAAGAGTAAGAAAAATAATTTAAGAGAGCATATTTAAGAAGAATCAGATTAATTATTGAACAGAATTTGATCTGTATATATTGTATCAATATTGTACATGTTCTGTATAAAGATTCTTTTTTTTCCCTTTCTTTTAAGGTTGATATGCGAAGATAGTAAAAAGGAGAGATGCCCTAGGAGGCATAATAAACTAGTAACAATAATGGTCAGTTAGCCTAGACCACTGACAATTATATTATACAAAAGACCAATCCCCTAAGTATGTCCAAGATTTGGCAACCTGCATTGGCATCTCATGAGGATTGAACACACTAGTTACTGATTAGTAAGACTTGTTAACCCTTACACCAGGACAAGTTGCCTTTGTTTGTTTATAGTAATTGTATTTAATGTAGATGGGAATTTCCCCTGCAATGTGTGTGATTGCATCTGCAAGTCCAGAATTGTGTTACATAATTATTAGATCCCTAATACTTATATAAGGTAGTATAGAAACATAATGGCGATTAGTGCAGCTGATGGCCTTGAGAGTGAGTGACGGCGCTGGACCTCACTCTCACCTTGCCTTCCGGGGATAAATCGTGAGAACTGGAAGGCATAGAGGACCCTGTCTTCCGGTTTAAGGATAGTAAGTAAGTCTCAGTCAGTTAGCAGGTAGGGGCCGAGCCTGATAGGATGTAAGTTGATCTGCGCAGATGTCTGGGTTGGGGATTGAAAATAAAGTAACATCAAAATAAATCGAAGTCTTGTGTTTATTATCTAAAAACAAACAATGACACAGGGCTTCTGATAGAGAGAAATCCCTAACAGAAAACCAGACCGAAGTCCCCAAGTCAACTCCAGACGCTAGACCAGACCATATCCAAGATGATAGAAGAAATACCAAAGACGATCAGAATAGCAGCCAGCCAGAATAGAAAATACGACAAGAAGTAAGTGAAGAAGAAGAAGGGTATGCAACAATTGGACTAACTAACCACCAGAGAGTCCACAACTGATGAACAACATGGAGTGATGTCGTCATCGTTGTCTGTGATTGATTTCCAAGAGAAAGAGAAAGAAATTTTAGTTATGTCATGTTTAATCAGTTTTTTATTATATTAATCATGATGGTTGATTAGATTTTATGGCATTTCAACCGTTGTTGGGTTATTTTATGCCAAAGACTTATTTTATTTCATTTCATTCTTGATGAGTATTCAAATTATTTTAACTCATTTTTTTTCCTATTTAACCCATAGATGGGACTAACAGTTCAACCACTCCAGGTCAGGGTAGGCCTAGGAGTAATGATGACGAAATGGTACTCCACACTCCCCAGAATTGGAACATCACCACTAGATACACTATCATACTCAGGACACTAAGACCCTCAGCCACTGCTTTCTAGCACATGTATGATAAAAAAAGGTTTGGGAGTTTGCCATAAGGGGAATAGGGTCAGGAAAATCATATATGACCGGCTGACAGATCGGAGGAGGCACCCGTTTAGACTAAGTAAGGGCCAAAGTGGATGGTTGCATGTCAGACTGCTCAGCTACCAAGATTCTATCCTTAAGTATCATAGGTTGCCACCCACAGCTAACAGGTGAACTCATTGGGGGGGATTTTACCCCTCTGCAGAGGTGCAGCCGGTGTATTCTACAGCCCCAGCCAACAGAACGGATTAATCAGGATATTAGTAGTAGCAATAATATATCCCAGGATGTCAAGATTTTAATCACACCAATTTAAAGACAAGGTTTTTTTGTTTTACGGCATATTAACCTCGATGGGTCAACAAGGTTTTGAAATAAATTCATTCTTAATGGTTACTCAATTTGTTATATAAACACTTTTTTCTATTTCACCTATAGATGGGACCCTAACAGGTACTACCACTGCCAAATCAAGGAAATCTAAATTCATTCTTAATGGTTACTCAATTTGTTATATAAAAACTTTTTTCTATTTCACCTATAGATGGGACCCTAACAGGTACTACCACTGCCAAATCAAGGAAATCTAAATTCATTCTTAATGGTTACTCAATTTGTTATATAAAAACTTTTTTCTATTTCACCTATAGATGGGACCCTAACAGGTACTACCACTGCCAAATCAAGGAAATCTAAATTCATTCTTAATGGTTACTCAATTTGTTGTATAAACACTTTTTTTCTATTTCACCTATAGATGGGACCCTAACAAGTACTACCACTGCCAAATCAAGGAAATCAATTCGTTTAATTTTATTACATGACTGTCTCCAGAACTAGAGTCTCATCAACAGATCTGGTTTAGCATCATAACCAGGACACCCTTTTGACCCAGGTTAAATGCTTGTCTCAATCACCACTAGACTCTTTGATATTGATCCCTCAATGGAACAGATCACAGACCCACACAAGCATGGACAGAATTTAGATGGGGCTCAAATCTTTTGGGCACAATGTTGTATTATCTCTCATATGTAATAAACAAAACAAAAAAAAAGAAAAAGATTTACTCAAAATTTATCTGCTAATTTGTCAAATTTTGAGATGAGGCATGATAATTTGTATCATTTAAATTTTTCAGACTGTTGTCCCATCTTTATGGTTATTACAGGGACCGGTAGCTCAGTCAGAGCGTTCGGCTAGAAACCAAAAGGTTCCTAGTTCGATACCGGTCCCCGCCAACACAGCGTATGAGTAGCACAGGGATCTGTGCGGTAAAGTAAGGAGTTGATGGTAGGTGTGGCGCTCCACCTCAGATGCTAAAAACAATCTCCTTGGTCTAGCGCTATTGAAAAGGGGATAGACTCCCTCGCTGACTGGCTGATACCGACTTTAGGCCGCCCTGTCGACTTTACTTTACTTACTTACTTACATATATTAAAAAAAAAAAAAAAAAAAAAAAAAAATCAAAATATCGAATATCAACAGATGCCATAGGATTTGAATCAGATGTTTCGAATTATACAAGAAACGCAAATAATGAAATCTTAAAAAATAATCTTGATGCTTCTTAAACTGATAAGCATGCAAAAACAATGACTTCATAATTCAAGATCATCATAATGCTTCAAGACTTTGTTTGCACAACAGTCAAATTAGTCAAAATTATTTCCCAATTTGAATCTTTACTAAAATATCTAAATGAGATCATCATAACATTTCAACGCTTTGTTTGCACAACAGTCAAATTATTCAAAATTATTTCCCAATTTGTATATTTACTAAAATATTTAATCTATTTCCTAATGTTTTAATGGTGTTTTTATTATGCTACTTTTTAAAATTTGGTGTTTTTATTATGCTAATATTTAATGGTGCTTTTAATTTCCTAAGGTTGATGTGAAAAGATTTTAAAAAATGGGACATGTCCAAAGAGGCATAACAAACAAATGATGATGATGATAGATTTAAAAAAAAAAAAGAAAAAAAAAAAAGTCTAATCAGACTTAGTTTTTTTTTTATAAATCTGCCACCATCACCATCATCATCAAAAACAGCAATAGTGTTAAAAAGATTAAGATTGAATTAGCAATCCCAGTTGATTTTTTTTATTTGAGGTTATTGTTATTTATTTATTAGTTATATAAAGCTTTGTAAATGGAGTTCAAAACTGTTTGAATTATGTAAATATCCCCAGTGTTTCAAAAGTTATGAGAATTTAAAGCCCCGAAATTGGGGGTACAAATGTGGACATGATTTTGATAAAAAAATCTGTCAATTCATGGACCGATTCAGAACAAGAAATTCAGTAATTTCTTCACCATTTCTTTATTTTTGAAGCAATTTTGATAAAACTTTGCATTCTTTTGTAAAATTCTATGTTCTTTCTGATTCTGGTCTTAGATTTTATGTATCTCCATGCTAGAATCCATTATTTGGGGAATACAATATCATTTTATTATGCTATTTTTTAAAAATTTGATGTTTTTATTATGCTAATATTTAATGGTGCTTTTAATTACAATATCATTTTATTATGCTATTTTTTTTAAAATTTGATGTTTTTATTATGCTAATATTTAATGGTGCTTTTAATTACAATATCATTTTATTATGCTATTTTTTTTAAATTTGATGTTTTTATTATGCTAATATTTAATGGTGCTTTTAATTACAATATCATTTTATTATGCTATTTTTTTAAATTTGATGTTTTTATTATGCTAATATTTAATGGTGCTTTTAATTACAAAATCATTTTATTATGCTATTTTTTTAAATTTGATGTTTTTTATCATGCTAATATCTAATGGTGTTTCTTATGCTACAAACAACTTTAGATGATAAAAACAAAACAAAAAAAAACATTTTGATTTTGGGATGGTTAAACATTGTTTTTCAGAATAGTGGTGAAAATAGTTAGTCTGAATGCCTAGTGCATGCCAATCAAATATAGACATTGCAAGAATTCAAAGATATGGAAATATTACAGACAGACTAGATACTTCCCAGCGATTTTGAATATCATTATTGCCCGTTACATTTTATTTTTGGCATAAAAATTGCATCACTATGGTCTGTCAGTGGTTTGTACAGTTTAGATTTAAGCTAACCAGTGACTTCTACTTTACCAAAAGATATATATATATAATATATATATATATATATATATATATATGGTGGACTCTATCGTAAACAATAAATGAGTGTCAGCAGTGAGCGATTTGTTTCCTCCCACATTGTGCATGTTATCAAGACGACATTTTATTTGTGTTTTCTTGAATGTGATACTAGCCCAGCCTTGCTGTAACCTATGAATCCACACACACACACACACACACACACACACACACACACAAGGGGGCAGTTTAGCTCAGTTGGTAGAGTACCCGACAAAGAATCGTAAGGGTTCTGGTTTAATACCAGTCCCTGCCAACTCAGCATATGAGTAGCACAGATTGGGTAATCTGATCTGTGCAGTAAAGTGGGGAGCTGACAGTAGGTGTGGCACTCCACCTCTGCAAAGAACAATCTCCCTGGAATTGCACTAACGAAAAGGGAATTGACTCCCTCTCTGTCTGGCTGATACCAACAATAGGCCATTCTGCTAAACTTCTTTAACAGCATTGTGTGATGTTTTCATTCCACCTTTTCATACTCATATTGTCGGATTCATTTCCTTTCTTTTAACTTATATATATATATATATATATATATATATAAGGTAAAAGGGGAGATGAAGTTAATGGCACTTGGTTTCTCACCTATGCAATGTTCAAACCAAGTGGTTTGACCATCGCATAGCCAAGTATATAGCACACTATATTATCCATATAAATAATAGTTTAGTCAAATAATAAACAGTCTTGATAATGATAGATTAGACAAATATAAACAGCCTTGATAATGGTTTGGAAAAGAACCAAAAGTACTTGGTTTATCAATAATAACTCTTTTGGACAACTGATTAATACCTTTCAAGATGAGAACATTGAAAAAAATTGTTAGAAAACTGGAAAGAAAAAAAGAAAGAAAAACTTGAAAACAATAAGGATTCTATTTTGTTTAACCAAATTTGTTTGAATATATATATATGCATATAATATATATAAGACGTAAAACAAGGCAGCTGCTGGTGATCGCTAAAGAGGATTTGCAGATTCTGGAAAAGTGGAATGGATGCTGTGTCAGAACTCAAGGGGAAGAGTTAAAAAAAAAAAAAAAAAAAAAAGAAAAAAGAAAAGCTAACACAGGCTTGAAGTTTATTTTGAGGAGTAATGTTATGTATTGTCCTCCAGCCACCACCCTCAAATGTAAGGAGTGTAAAGATTTACCAGATAGGTGATTGAGATTATTTTCAATTGAACCAATGAGAAAGTTTGCATTTTGAGTTTTAGCAGTTACATTTCTGCAGTCCTACAGTAAGCACCCATTTTAAATAATTAAAACAGTGGAGTTAAACAGATTTTTTTTTTTTTTTAAAGAAAGAAGTTATTTAAATCTCCAGTTTTAAAGGGTGCATTTTGGTTCGGTTTCTTTGTTTAATAACATCAGTCTTTGTGGGCTATTAATACCACATCCATCCTTGTAGAAGAACAGTAGTGGTAGTATAAGGGGGTTTGTACCTTTCCCAATGGTATTAGTCTTTGTGGGCCATTAATACCACATCCATCCTTGTAGAAGAACAGTAGTGGCGGTATAAGGGGGTTTGTACCTTTCCCAATGGTATTAGTCTTTGTGGGTTATTAATACCACATCCATCCTTGTAGAAGAACAGTAGTGGCAGTATAAGGGGGTTTGTACCTTTCCCAATGGTATTAGTCTTTATGGGCTTTTAATACCACATCCATTCTGGTAGAAGAACAATAGTGGTAGAATAAGGGGGTTTGTACCTTTCCCAATGGGTATCGGTATCAGCCATTACACCATGCAGACTCCCTTCGTACAGTTGGCAATGTACATTAAGTGTGTATTAAACATTAAATGTTTGCATTGACATTAAAGCAATTGTTTTGTGATAATTATAATTCAAACAAAAACAAATAGACGTGATTTGTCTGTATTTTTTAGATGTGTCTTGATGTGAATAATTTTAATGTTTCCTTTTTAGCCCATCTAGGATTATTTTATGTCTATTGGTTAGGTAATCACATTCAATGTACATTTAGATTAGCCCATCTAGGATTATTTTATGTCTATTGGTTAGGTAATCACATTCAATGTACATTTAGATTAGCCCATCTAGGATTATTTTATGTCTATTGGTTAGGTAATCACATTCAATGTACATTTAGATTAGCCCATCTAGGATTTTTTATGTCTATTGGTTAGGTAATCACATTCAATGTACATTTAGATTAGCCCATCTAGGATTATTTTATGCCTAGGGTTAGGTAATCACATTCAATGTACATTTAGATTAGCCCATCTAGGATTATTTTATGTCTATTGGTTAGGTAATCACATTCAATGTACATTTAGATTAGCCCATCTAGGATTATTTTATGTCTATTGTTAGGTAATCACATTCAATGTACATTTAGATTAGCCCATCTAGGATTATTTTATGTCTATTGGTTAGGTAATCACATTCAATGTACATTTAGATTAGCCCATCTAGGATTATTTTATGTCTATTGGTTAGGTAATCACATTCAATGTACATTTAGATTAGCCCATCTAGGATTATTTTATGCTATTGGTTAGGTAATCACATTCAATGTACATTTAGATTAGCCCATCTAGGATTATTTTATGCTAGGTTAGGTAATCACATTCAATGTACATTTAGATTAGCCCATCTAGGATTATTTTATGCCTAGCGGTTAGGTCACATTCAATGTACATTAGATTCACATTCAATGTACATTTAGATTAGCCCATCTAGGATTATTTTATGCCTAGCGGTTAGGTAATCACATTCAATGTACATTTAGATTAGCCCATCTAGGATTATTTTATGCCTAGCGGTTAGGTAATCACATTCAATGTACATTTAGATTAGCCCATCTAGGATTATTTTATGCCTAGCGGTTAGGTAATCACATTCAATGTACATTTAGATTAGCCCATCTAGGATTATTTTATGCCTAGCGGTTAGGTAATCACATTCAATGTACATTTAGATTAGCCCATCTAGGATTATTTTATGCCTAGCGGTTAGGTTAAATCACATTCAATGTACATTTAGATTAGCCCATCTAGGATTATTTTATGCCAGGTTAGGTAATCACATTCAATGTACATTTAGATTAGCCCATCTAGGATTATTTTATGCCTAGCGGTTAGGATTAATCTACATTCACATGTACATTTAGATTAGCCCATCTAGGATTATTTTATGCCCACATTCAATGTACATTTAGATTAGCCCATCTAGGATTATTTTATGCCTAGCGTTAGGTAATCACATTCAATGTACATTTAGATTAGCCCATCTAGGATTATTTTATGCCTAGCGGTTAGGTAATCACATTCAATGTACATTTAGATTAGCCCATCTAGGATTATTTTATGTCTATTGGTTAGGTAATCACATTCAATGTACATTTAGATTAGCCCATCTAGGATTATTTTATGCCTAGCGGTTAGGTAATTCACATTCAATGTACATTTAGATTAGCCCATCTAGGATTATTTTATGCCTAGTTAGGTAATCACATTCAATCATTTAGATTAGCCCATCTAGGATTATTATGCCTAGTTAGGTAATCACATTCAATGTACATTTAGATTAGATTAGTGATTAGTTTCTCGTAGGGTTTTTTTTTTGCACAATGTACATTTAGATTAGCTCTAGGATTATTTTAATTTTTAACCAAATCTATTTGACCCATAGATGACCCTAACAGTACTACCACTCCCAGTCAGGGTGGATTTGGGAGTAATGGCAGTGGTAAGGGTATTCCATATTCCCCAGATATCCAGAAATAGAGCCTGACCATCAGGTGCAACTTAGTTTCATATCCAGTACAAACAACTGTTAGGGAATAAAGGAGGCTTGCATGTTGTTATGGTTATTAGCGTAGGAAATGGAGATGGTAAATAAAAATCAAATCCTGGATGAGGCTGTTTGCATTTCCCTGTGTGCTAATACTCTTTGGAAAGATCTGAATCCAACTATTCTCCCTCAGCTATGTGTAAAATAATAGGGCAGACTGGGCTCTTTAACATTGGTATGACAACAAGTCTAGGAGAAGGAAAACTCTGAATTCAAACCTGTTAAACTCCACTTAAAAATTAACCTTGTGTCACATGCTGCTCATGGGGGAGTGGTTGGGTAAATAGAAATGGCTAGTGAATAAATAAATATACATAGCAATAACCTTAGAAATTGCTATACCTGGCTTGTTTAGCTAATATTGATTATTTAAAGCAAGGGTCTCCAAACTACAGCACATGTGCCACACCTGGGCAGGTGACAACATTTTCCCATCACAGTCAGACAGTTGACATGACCTGTGATGTCCAGCGAACAATGCATGACTCATAAATTTATAAATATATCATTTATAAAAACAAAGGAAATCTACTCTGAATTTATAAATCTTTACAGACTGTAAGTAAGTAAAGTCATCAGGGTGGGTTAAAGTCGGTATCAGCCAGACAAAGAGGGAGTCTATCCCCTTTTCACTAGTGCTAAACTAAGTAGATTGTTTTTATTTTCATCTGAGGTGGTGCCCCACACCTACCATCGGTTCCTTACTTTACCATACAAATCCCTATGCTCCTCATATGCTGAGTTGGCGAGGAGCCTGTATCGAGCCAGGAACCTTGTAGTTTCTAGTTGGACGCTCTAACGACTGAGCTAAACCGATTTCCAAATTTACATGATAGGTACCACCTACCTGTGGGAATAAATTTTTTTTTTCCAAAATGAAGTATGTCAAATCAAAATACCGAGAAGGTTTTTTTTTATCAAACTAGAATCTACTCTGATAATTAGTTTCTTCAAGCCTAGAACTTCGATAGAGCGATATATATATATATATATATATATATATAAAAAAAAAAAAATTTAAATAACAGAAAAGAAAAGAAAAGAAAAAAACAGTTCCATCCTTTTTGTTTGGCTTATTTATATCCTTACGCTTATTGCGCACCATGAATTGGATTATTATTCAGACTTCTTTCAAGTGAATTTGTAAGACTCCAGAAAATAAAATTGAAAAGAAAAAAACAAAAACAAAAACTTGAATAGCCTGCTTTTCTTATCAGTAGTTAATTGCTAATTTAGGTTTAGCTTAGTTGGTAGAGCTATGAATCACAGGTTCTGGGTTTGATAGCTTATGGTCAAGTCATGTTGAAAGCACCATAGATCACTGAGGTTAAGCAATGATGAGTGTTTAATACTTAGATGGGTGACCATTTAAATAATAGCAGGTACTCAGTAGGTTTAGCTCAGTTGGTAGAGCTATGAATCACAAGGTTCTGGGTTTGATAGCTTATGGTCAAGTCATGTTGAAAGCACCATAGGTCAGTGAAGTTAAGCAATGATTAGTGTTTAATACTTAGATGGGTGACCATTTAAATAATAGCAGGTACTCAGTAGGTTTAGCTCAGTTGGTAGAGCTATGAATCACAAGGTTCTGGGTTTGATAGCTTATGGTCAAGTCATGTTGAAAGCACCATAGATCAGTGAGGTTAAGCAATGATTAGTGTTTAATACTTAAATGGGTGACCATTTAAACAATAGCAGGTACTCAGTAGGTTTAGCTCAGTTGGTAGAGAATCTATCAAAAAATAACAAGGTTCTGGGTTTGATAGCTTATGGCAAGTCATGTTGAAAGCACCATAGGTCACTGAGGTTAAGCAATGATGAAGTGTTTAATACTTAGATGGGTGACCATTTAAATAATAGCAGGTACTCAGTAGGTTTAGCTCAGTTGGTAGAGCTATGAATCACAAGGTTCTGGGTTTGATAGCTTATGGTCAAGTCATGTTGAAAGCACCATAGGTCACTGAGGTTAAGCAATGATGAGTGTTTAATACTTAGATGGGTGACCATTTAAATAATAGCAGGTACTCAGTAGGTTTAGCTCAGTTGGTAGAGCTATGAATCACAAGGTTCTGGGTTTGATAGCTTATGGTCAAGTCATGTTGAAAGCACCATAGGTCAGTGAAGTTAAGCAATGATTAGTGTTTAATACTTAGATGGGTGACCATTTAAATAATAGCAGGTACTCAGTAGGTTTAGCTCAGTTGGTAGAGCTATGAATCACAAGGTTCTGGGTTTGATAGCTTATGGTCAAGTCATGTTGAAAGCACCATAGATCAGTGAGGTTAAGCAATGATTAGTGTTTAATACTTAAATGGGTGACCATTTAAACAATAGCAGGTACTCAGTAGGTTTAGCTCAGTTGGTAGAGAATCTATCAAAAAATAACAAGGTTCTGGGTTTGATAGCTTATGGCCAAGTCATGTTGAAAGCACCATAGGTCACTGAGGTTAAGCAATGATGAGTGTTTAATACTTAGATGGGTGACCATTTAAATAATAGCAGGTACTCAGTAGGTTTAGCTCAGTTGGTAGAGCTATGAATCACAAGGTTCTGGGTTTTGATAGCTTATGGTCAAGTCATGTTGAAAGCACCATAGGTCACTGAGGTTAAGCAATGATGAGTGTTTAATACTTAGATGGGTGACCATTTAAATAATAGCAGGTACTCAGTAGGTTTAGCTCAGTTGGTAGAGCTATGAATCACAAGGTTCTGGGTTTGATAGCTTATGGTCAAGTCATGTTGAAAGCACCATAGTCACTGAGGTTAAGCAATGATTAGTGTTTAATACTTAGATGGGTGACCATTTAAATAATAGCAGGTACTCAGTAGGTTAGCTCAGTTGGTAGAGCTATGAATCACAAGGTTCTGGGTTTGATAGCTTATGGTCAAGTCATGTTGAAAGCACCATAGGTCAGTGAAGTTAAGCAATGATTAGCGTTTAATACTTAGATGGGTGACCATTTAAATAATAGCAGGTACTCAGTAGGTTTAGCTCAGTTGGTAGAGCTATGAATCACAAGTTCTGGGTTTGATAGCTTATGGTCAAGTCATGTTGAAGCACCATAGGTCAGTGAAGTTAAGCAATGATTAGTGTTTAATACTTAGATGGGTGACCATTTAAATAAATAGCAGGTACTCAGTAGTTTAGCCTCAGTTGGTAGAGCTATGAATCACAAGGTTCTGGGTTTGATAGCTTATGGTCAAGTCATGTTGAAAGCACCATAGGTCAGTGAAGTTAAGCAATGATTAGTGTTTAATACTTAGATGGGTGACCATTTAAATAATAGCAGGTACTCAGTAGGTTTAGCTCAAGTTGGTAGAGCTATGAATCACAAGGTTCTGGGTTTGATAGCTTATGTCAAGTCATGTGGAAAGCACCATAGATCACTGAGGTTAAGCAATGATGAGCGTTTAATACTTAGATGGGTGACCATTTAAATAATAGCAAGTACTCAGTAGGTTTAGCTCAGTTGGTAGAGCATGAATCACAAGGTTCTGGGTTTGATAGCTTATGGTCAAGTCATGTTGAAAGCACCATAGGTCAGTGAAGTTAAGCAATGATTAGTGTTTAATACTTAGATGGGTGACCATTAAATAATAGCAGGTACTCAGTAGGTTTAGCTCAGTTGGTAGAGCTATGAATCACAAGGTTCTGGGTTTGATAGCTTATGGTCAAGTCATGTTGAAAGCACCATAGGTCAGTGAAGTTAAGCAATGATTAGCGTTTAATACTTAGATGGGTGGACCATTTAAATAATAGCAGGTACTCAGTAGGTTTAGCTCAGTTGGTAGAGCTATGAATCACAAGGTTCTGGGTTTGATAGCTTATGGTCAAGTCATGTTGAAAGCACCATAGATCACTGAGGTTAAGCAATGATGAGTGTTTAATACTTAGATGGGTGACCATTTAAATAATAGCAGTACTCAGTAGGTTTAGCTCAGTGTTAGAGCTATGAATCACAAGGTTCTGGTTTGATTGATAGCTTATGGTCAAGTCATGTTGAAAGCACCATAGATCACTGAGGTTAAGCAATGATGAGTGTTTAATACTTAGATGGGTGACCATTTAAATAATAGCAGGTACTCAGTAGGTTTAGCTCAGTTGGTAGAGCTATGAATCACAAGGTTCTGGGTTTGATAGCTTATGGTCAAGTCATGTTGAAAGCACCATAGGTCAGTGAAGTTAAGCAATGATTAGCGTTTAATACTTAGATGGGTGACCATTTAAATAATAGCAGGTACTCAGTAGGTTTAGCTCAGTTGGTAGAGCTATGAATCACAAGGTTCTGGGTTTGATAGCTTATGGTCAAGTCATGTTGAAAGCACCATAGGTCAGTGAAGTTAAGCAATGATTAGTGTTTAATACTTAGATGGGTGACCATTTAAATAATAGCAGGTACTCAGTAGGTTTAGCTCAGTTGGTAGAGCTATGAATCACAAGGTTCTGGTTTGATAGCTTATGTTTCAAGTCATGTTGAAAGCACCATAGATCACTGAGGTTAAGCAATGATGAGTGTTTAATACTTAGATGGGTGACCATTTAAATAATAGCAAGTACTCAGTAGGTTTAGCTCAGTTGGTAGAGCTATGAATCACAAGGTTCTGGGTTTGATAGCTTATGGTCAAGTCATGTTGAAAGCACCATAGGTCACTGAGGTTAAGCAATGATGAGTGTTTAATACTTAGATGGGTGACCATTTAAATAATAGCAGTACTCAGTAGGTTTAGCTCAGTTGGTAGAGCTATGAATCACAAGGTTCTGGGTTTGATAGCTTATGGTCAAGTCATGTTGAAAGCACCATAGATCACTGAGGTTAAGCAATGATTAGTGTTTAATACTTAGATGGGTGACCATTTAAATAATAGCAGGTACTCAGTAGGTTTAGCTCAGTTGGTAGAGCTATGAATCACAAGGTTCTGGGTTTGATAGCTTATGGTCAAGTCATGTTGAAAGCACCATAGATCAGTGAGGTTAAGCAATGATTAGTGTTTAATACTTAAATGGGTGACCATTTAAACAATAGCAGGTACTCAGTAGGTTTAGCTCAGTTGGTAGAGAATCTATCAAAAAATAACAAGGTTCTGGGTTTGATAGCTTATGGCCAAGTCATGTTGAAAGCACCATAGGTCACTGAGGTTAAGCAATGATGAGTGTTTAATACTTAGATGGGTGACCATTTAAATAATAGCAGGTACTCAGTAGGTTTAGCTCAGTTGGTAGAGCTATGAATCACAAGGTTCTGGGTTTGATAGCTTATGGTCAAGTCATGTTGAAAGCACCATAGGTCACTGAGGTTAAGCAATGATGAGTGTTTAATACTTATATGGGTGACCATTTAAATAATAGCAGGTACTCAGTAGGTTTAGCTCAGTTGGTAGAGCTATGAATCACAAGGTTCTGGGTTTGATAGCTTATGGTCAAGTCATGTTGAAAGCACCATAGGTCAGTGAAGTTAAGCAATGATTAGTGTTTAATACTTAGATGGGTGACCATTTAAATAATAGCAGGTACTCAGTAGGTTTAGCTCAGTTGGTAGAGCTATGAATCACAAGGTTCTGGGTTTGATAGCTTATGGTCAAGTCATGTTGAAAGCACCATAGATCAGTGAGGTTAAGCAATGATTAGTGTTTAATACTTAAATGGGTGACCATTTAAACAATAGCAGGTACTCAGTAGGTTTAGCTCAGTTGTAGAGAATCTATCAAAAAAAAACAAGGTTCTGGTTTGATAGCTTATGGCCAAGTCATGTTGAAAGCACCATAGGTCACTGAGGTTAAGCAATGATGAGTGTTTAATACTTAGATGGGTGACCATTTAAATAATAGCAGGTACTCAGTAGGTTTAGCTCAGTTGGTAGAGCTTATGAATCACAAGGTTCTGGTTTGATAGCTTATGGTCAAGTCATGTTGAAAGCACCATAGGTCACTGAGGTTAAGCAATGATGAGTGTTTAATACTTAGATGGGTGACCATTTAAATAATAGCAGGTACTCAGTAGGTTTAGCTCAGTTGGTAGAGCTATGAATCACAAGGTTCTGGGTTTGATAGCTTATGGTCAAGTCATGTTTGAAAGCACCATAGATCACTGAGGTTAAGCAATGATTAGTGTTTAATACTTAGATGGGTGACCATTTAAATAATAGCAGTACTCAGTAGGTTAGCTCAGTTGGTAGAGCTATGAATCACAAGGTTCTGGGTTTGATAGCTTATGGTCAAGTCATGTTGAAAGCACCATAGGTCAGTGAAGTTTAAGCAATGATTAGCGTTTAATACTTAGATGGGTGACCATTTAAATAATAGCAGGTACTCAGTAGGTTAGCTCAGTTGGTAAGCTATGAATCACAAGGTTCTGGTTTGATAGCTTATGGTCAAGTCATGTGAAAGCACCATAGGTCAGTGAAGTTAAGCAATGATTAGTGTTTAATACTTAGATGGGTGACCATTTAAATAATAGCAGTACTCAGTAGGTTTAGCTCAGTTGGTAGAAGCTATGAATCACAAGGTTCTGGGTTTGATAGCTTATGGTCAAGTCATGTTGAAAGCACCATAGGTCAGTGAAAGTTAAGCAATGATTAGTGTTTAATACTTAGATGGGTGACCATTTAAATAATAGCAGGTACTCAGTAGGTTTAGCTCAGTTGGTAGAGCTATGAATCACAAGGTTCTGGGTTTGATAGCTTATGGTCAAGTCATGTTGAAAGCACCATAGATCACTGAGGTTAAGCAATGATGAGCGTTTAATACTTAGATGGGTGACCATTTAAATAATAGCAAGTACTCAGTAGGTTTAGCTCAGTTGGTAGAGCTATGAATCACAAGGTTCTGGGTTTGATAGCTTATGGTCAAGTCATGTTGAAAGCACCATAGGTCAGTGAAGTTAAGCAATGATTAGTGTTTAATACTTAGATGGGGTGACCATTTAAATAATAGCAGGTACTCAGTAGGTTTAGCTCAGTTGGTAGAGCTATGAATCACAAGGTTCTGGGTTTGATAGCTTATGGTCAAGTCATGTTGAAAGCACCATAGGTCAGTGAAGTTAAGCAATGATTAGCGTTTAATACTTAGATGGGTGACCATTTAAATAATAGCAGGTACTCAGTAGGTTTAGCTCAGTTGGTAGAGCTATGAATCACAAGGTTCTGGGTTTGATAGCTTATGGTCAAGTCATGTTGAAAGCACCATAGATCACTGAGGTTAAGCAATGATGAGTGTTTAATACTTAGATGGGTGACCATTTAAATAATAGCAAGTACTCAGTAGGTTTAGCTCAGTTGGTAGAGCTATGAATCACAAGGTTCTGGGTTGATAGCTTATGGTCAAGTCATGTTGAAAGCACCATAGATCACTGAGGTTAAGCAATGATGAGTGTTTAATACTTAGATGGGTGACCATTTAAATAATAGCAGGTACTCAGTAGGTTTAGCTCAGTTGGTAGAGCTATGAATCACAAGGTTCTGGGTTTGATAGCTTATGGTCAAGTCATGTTGAAAGCACCATAGGTCAGTGAAGTTAAGCAATGATTAGCGTTTAATACTTAGATGGGTGACCATTTAAATAAATAGCAGGTACTCAGTAGGTTTAGCTCAGTTGGTAGAGCTATGAATCACAAGGTTCTGGGTTTGATAGCTTTATGGTCAAGTCATGTTGAAAGCACCATAGGTCAGTGAAGTTAAGCAATGATGAGTGTTTAATACTTAGATGGGTGACCATTTAAATAATAGCAGGTACTCAGTAGTTTAGCTCAGTTGGTAGAGCTATGAATCACAAGGTTCTGGTTTGATAGCTTATGGTCAAGTCATGTTGAAAGCACCATAGATCACTGAGGTTAAGCAATGATTAGTGTTTAATACTTAGATGGGTGACCATTTAAATAATAGCAGGTACTCAGTAGGTTTAGCTCAGTTGGTAGAGCTATGAATCACAAGGTTCTGGGTTTGATAGCTTATGATCAAGTCACGTTGAAAGTACCATTTCCTTTGCTCGATCTCTGTCTTTCTAATTTAATATATTTTATTGCATAAAAATTTGAAAACTTGTGCCTGGCTGAGGGCGCATATTTTTCTTAATAGTCATATTCTGGCCCTCAAAAATCAGCAAAAATATTTTATGTGGCTTTCATACCGGGGTAATTCCATGTCAAATCATCCAGAAAAAAAAGTAAAATTGTCACCCACCCCCTTCAATTTTTCTGAATTTTTTTTCCAGGTGTGGACTATGTTAAAGGTAGACAATCCCAAAAATTTGAGCTTCGATTAGAAGCTCAAAATTGATGGAGTTATATTGGTCTAGCGCTAGTGAAAAGGGGATAGACTCTCTCACTGACTGGCTGATACCGACTTTAGGCCGCCCTGACGACTTACTTACTTACTGATGATATTGATTTTTAGTTCTCCAAATTTTTTTTTGTGGGGGGGGGCATGGCGATATTTTGTAATCTTTTTTTGTCTGTAAAATGAGTTCTAGAGTTTCCCTACTACTAAAAATTGGTTTATAAATGCATTTTCCCGTAAGGAATTCAAAAATTACCCAGCAAGAAGTTTGGAGACCCTCACCTTAAAAACAGCAACAACAACATTAGGATCTTTTTCTCTCATGTAGATAAAAGTAAAAGATTACTTACGGAGTATATACTTTTGTTGATGCCTTCGACAGAGTAAGCAAGCTTTCGCAAGATTCCTGCTTGGTTTGTACGTGCTTCCACCAATACACTATCTTCTGATCGACTTTTGTTTTTGCGTAAAGAAATCCGAGACAGAAACCTTTTAAAAGTAAAAGAAAAAAAAACAAATAAATTAAAAAACAAAACAAAGCCACAGTTAAGGAAGGAGAACAGCAGCTGTATAACAAAGTTTAAAACTCATGCAAACACAGAGTATAAATATAGATACATACAGTATAAAAAAAAAATTTAAAAAAATGGACTCTCGTCGATTTTCGATGCATGAGTGTTCATCCAGTGAACAACCAACACAGTGATTTGTTTATAGTGATGAAGGCTTGTGTAGGACCATTCCACACTTTTTGGCACAGTCGATAGGAAAGAATTGGTACATCACGGAATGCCACGAACCCAATCAACGACTGACCTCAGGAATTTTGAATTCAAAGTTTCCCTCTCCTAGACTGGTGACCTACCCAAGGTTAAAGAGCCCAGTCTGCCCTACTATTTAACCCATAGCTGGAGGGAGAATATATGCATTCATACCTTTCCCAAGGGTATTAGCGCTATGTGAAAATGCCAACAGCTTCGTCTAGGAATTGAACTCAAACGGATGAGTCCATTTTCCACGACTCTAACCACTAGCCCACGCCCCTCCATACACACATACAGTATATGCATATATATTCAAATATACACAACATATATGTACCTTATCATTCATATGCACAAAACACAACAAAGTGTGTACACACACAATATACACAGACATTCGATCGTTTATACACACACACACAATATACACAGACATTCGATCGTTTATACACACACACACACACAATATACACAGACGTTCGATCGTTTATACACACACACACACACAATATACACACACCACACACACACACATATACACAGACATTCGATCGTTTACACACACACACACACACACACAATATACACAGACATTCGATCGTTTACACACACACACACACACACACACAATATACACAGACATTCGATTGTTTACACACACACACACACACACACATATATACAGACATTCATATATATATTACACACACACACACACAATATACAGACATTCATATATATACACACACACACACACACAATATACAGACATTCATTATATATATACACACACACACACACACACATATACAGACATTCATTCATATATATACACACACACACACAATATACAGACATTCATTCATATATATACACACACACACACACACACAATATACAGACATTCATTCATATAATACACACACACACACACACAGACATTCATATACACACACACACACAATATACAGACATTCATTCATATACACACACACACACACACACAATATACAGACATTCATTCATATACACACACACACACACACAATATACAGACATTCATTCATATACACACACACACACACACAATATACAGACATTCATTCATATACACACCCACACACACACACAATATACAGACATTCATTCATATACACACCCACACACACACAATATACAGACATTCATTCATATACACACACACACACACAATATACAGACATTCATTCATATACACACACACACACACAATATACAGACATTCATTCATATACACACACACACACACAATATACAGACATTCATTCATATACACACACACGCGCACAATATACAGACATTCATTCATATACACACACACACACACAATATACAGACATTCATTCATATATACACACACACACACACAATATACAGACATTCATTCATATATACACACACACACACAATATACAGACATTCATTCATATACACACACACACACAATATATACAGACATTCATTCATATACACACACACACACACAATATACAGACATTCATTCATATATACACACACACACACACAATATACAGACATTCATTCATATATACACACACACACACACAATATACAGACATTCATTCATATACACACACACACACAATATATACAGACATTCATTCATATACAACACACACACAATATACAGACATTCATTCATATACACACACACACACACACAATATACAGACATTCATTCATATACACACACACACACACACACAATATACAGACATTCATTCATATACACACACACACACACACAATATACAGACATTCATTCATATTCACACACACACACAATATACAGACATTCATTCATATACACACACACACACACACACACAATATACAGACATTCATTCATATACACACACACACACACACAATATACAGACATTCATTCATATACACACCACACACAACACAATATACAGACATTCATTCATATACACACCCACACACACACAATATACAGACATTCATTCATATACACACACACACACACACAATATACAGACATTCATTCATATACACACAATATACAGACATTCATTCATATATACATCTTGTTTATATGAATACAACAATAGAAGAAAAAGAAAAAAAACATAATCTAAGGTGCCATTTTGTAACTGTTCAAATATTTTTTTTCTTTCTCCCCCACTCCAACTGTTGATTTACAATATTGATTTTAAATTATGATTTGTAAATGTTCTTCATATCAAATTTCATTGATTCTTTAAAGATGCATGATTAATTTGATTTGTACATTTTCATTCACAAAAATAAATCTGTCCCACTAGACTAGACAATCATGACTGAAAAAAGGAATTAAAGATGTAAAAATCATTGTGAACTCTCAGGATAAGGTAGCCTCATGCTGGAACTACCGCTGAGTTGTAGATCGTAGATGAATTCCTTCTATTTTTCAGAGCACTGGTTTGAACAATACTATATATTAGGCATACATATAAGCAAGGCATGGAGAGGAGAGGAGCCTTGACAGCAAAGAGAGCCAGAAAGGCGGAGAAAAGACAGCAGCCCCAGAAAGCATCACAGTTTGTGTGCAGTCAGTGCACCAAAGACTGTCACTCAGGAATTGGCCTGCAGAGTTACTTGCACAGATGCAGATAATTTATTTAATTTTTTAATTTTTTTTAGGACACTACGCCATCATCCTTAGTTAATGGAAAGATGCCCAGTGGCTTGAAAATAGAATTAACCAACATGTGCCTTTAGCCATTCATTCACATATTGAAAAAAAAAAAAAAAATCTTGTAGTACAAACCAAAACGCTGACTGCTAATTGTCAACATTTATTGGCGAACACGGATTGTTCAAAGTCATTTAAAAACAGTCAGTTCAACATCCTATCTTGAACGTGTCCTGAATTTCAGCTCTGTGTCCTGGAGGTAATATACATAACATTGCTAAAACCAGAGTTCTGCAAGCAGAAGGAATTGGTTTGGTTTGTTTTGTGGCATATCAACCTCAGTGGGTTATTTAATGCCAATAAAGTTTTGAAATAAATTCATTCTTAATGGATACTCAATTTTTTTTATAAACACATTTTTCTATTTAACCCATAGATAGTACCCTAACAGGTACTACCATTCTGGGTCAGAGTGGACCAGGGAGCAATGGTGATGAAGGGGCGCTCCACATTTCCCAAACCTCCAGAACTGGGAGCTCACCATCAGATAGATTTTAACGTCATTCCCAGGACATATAGACCCTCAGCCACCACCTTCTAACACCCATATGATAAAAAGGGATGGGGTTGCCATAAGGGCAATAGGGTTGGTGCAATCATATAAGTGCTAGGGCTTGACATGACCAGCCGATTGATTGGAGAGGCCCCCTCTCCGACCGCCCGTCTAGCCCAAGAAAGAGCCAAAATGGACTGCTCAACCACCTGGGTTCTATCCAGAAGGATAGAGTCTATCATCTATAAATCGGCAGTGGTTCCAGATCCTGGGTAATCACAATAATTTTCCGCTCTCCCTCATTATGACTTTCTTGTCTTCTCTATCATAGTTCTTTTCCCTGTGGCAATCCTTTCGGGTGAAAATAAAAAAATTCTTGTTAAAGACAAATCTACATATGATTGCAATTTTTCAGGATTTTGTATACACAAAAAAAAAACAAAAAATAAAAAAAATAATTAAAGATATATTTTGATAAAAAGGTGTTATGTATAATCAATGGTCGGCAATTGGAAACTTTTAGAACATTCTTAGGACTCTCTGACGCCAGAGCGGAGGGGGGAGTCCCAGAAATTGACCCCAAATGAACAACTGATACTACACTTGGTGCCTTCCTCACGTACGCCAAGCTTACCGAGAGACAGGTGACGTCACGATTTGGGGGAAGGAAAGAGATCCCTATCATTAGTTTAGTTTGCACTCGGGACCTGGTCAGCGAAGGATAGTAGGATTCCTCACCTCGCTTGGGACGGGAGAAAATCGTCCCCATGAAGAAAATTTGACGACTACAGACAGTTGGAATCCCAATGCCATCTTCATGCAGAGCAGATAAATAACCAAAAGAAGGATATATCCCAGAATAATCAACAGAATATGAACCAACCCACAAAAGATAAGTACAAACTTTTTTGGTCATGAAAAATTGTTATTTGACATGAAAGAGATTCAGCCTAATGACTTTATTAATCTTAGCCTGTCGACGTCCGTTTCATCCTCCTCCCGGCTTACAAATTCTGAATTAAAGATTATATTATAAAAATATATATTATGTCTTATTGTTCTTTGCTAAGTTTTTTACATGTGCACCTTTCATTTCCTTTGGTCTCTGACGGAACAGCGTTGGAAACGTTGAAAGCGATAGGCGAACGGAACAAAGGATAAAGAGGAGTAGTTACTCTTTTGTATTGAAGAACAAGTTATTCTTACATTTTGCCAATAGTATGGGATATATGCAATCATTTTACTCACAGCCCGAGTTACACAATGTCCACAGCTTGGATCAATTATATCATTTAATCAGTAAAAATAAAAACTAAATTTTGTACTTTTCTTTATTATAAACATATTAAAGTGTATGCATCATTTTAATGTTCAATGAAATCTCTTTTCTGAGTTATAAGTTGACATCTACATAGCAAAACAAACAAGACTTCATATATATATATATATATATATATATATATATATATTAGCTATGAAAATAATATAAAATATTTTCATTTTGTTTTATACCTTTTTATCTATACATATACCGTCAGATTCATTTCCTTACTCTTAACTTTATATATATATATATATATATATATAATACTCCCTGTAGAATAATCATACTAAGTCCAATTACCGTCAAATTGGCAAGACAAGATAGCAAGCAATCGTAACTTAATTACGATTCTGGTTTGCTGCAAAGACCACTGCAAAATGGTAGGATTTATGGAGCCTCAGAGGATCATACAAACCAAGCAGCCAATCAGGACTCAGGGAATGGAATCACCCAAATGCATGAGTGGACTGTTCTGAATTCCCATAAGTACCAGTTGTCTTGACACTGGTTCAGTTGTGCTTGGCCAGTCACATTGTTCAAACCAATAGTAGACTGACTGACTGACTTTCTTCAATACTCCCAAACCTGGTAGAGCACTTTGGAAGGGAATTTAACCGACGTTCACCATATTAACGTAAGCAAGGCACTCTGTTATTTACAGATATGAGCTCTCTATGTAATCATAACATATTTATCGGTTAAAATTCTGCTTCTTACTAGTAGGTGATGATGACCAACTATTCTCCCTCCAGTTTTGGGTAAATAGCAAGAAAGACTAGGCCCTTTAACCTTCGTTTGCGACCGCACTAGGAGAAGGAAAACTCTAACTTCAAACCTATTAAACTTTGCTTATGAAATTGACCTTGAGTCGCATCCTGTTTCTTGGTGGAGGGGTTTGGTAAATACATACATGGATGATTTGTTTCTAGTGGTGAGTGTTCGAGTAGGGTCAGCCACAAATTTTGAAGGAGCTGATAAAAGAAGAATGTCACAAGTGTGGCATTGACACTGTGTCGCATCCTGCTCTTAGCGGAGGGGTTGGGTAAATACATATACGGATGATTTGTTTCTAGTGGTGAGTGTTCGAGTAGGGTCAGCCACAAATTTTGAAGGAGCTGATAAAAGAAGAATGTCACAAGTGTGGCATTGACACTGTGTCGCATCCTGCTCTTAGCGGAGGGTTGGGTAAATACATATACGGATGATTTGTTTCTAGTGGTGAGTGTTCGAGTAGGGTCAGCCACAAATTTTGAAGGAGCTGATAACAGAAGAATGTCACAAGTGTGGCATTGACACTGTGTCGCATCCTGCTCTTAGCGGAGGGGTTGGGTAAATACATATACGGATGATTTGTTTCTAGTGGTGAGTGTTCGAGTAGGGTCAGCCACAAATTTTGAAGGAGCTGATAACAGAAGAATGTCACAAGTGTGGCATTGACACTGTGTCGCATCCTGCTCTTAGCGGAGGGGTTGGGTAAATACATATACGGATGATTTGTTTCTAGTGGTGAGTGTTCGAGTAGGGTCAGCCACAAATTTTGAAGGAGCTGATAACAGAAGAATGTCACAAGTGTGGCATTGACACTGTGTAGCATCCTGCTCTTAGCGGAGGGTTGGGTAAATACATATACGGATGATTTGTTTCTAGTGGTGAGTGTTCGAGTAGGGTCAGCCACAAATTTTGAAGGAGCTGATAACAGAAGAATGTCACAAGTGTGGCATTGACACTGTGTCGAATCCTGCTCTTAGCGGAGGGTTGGGTAAATACATATACGGATGATTTGTTTCTAGTGGTGAGGTTCGAGTAGGGTCAGCCACAAATTTTGAAGGAGCTGATAACAGAAGAATGTCACAAGTGTGGCATTGACACTGTGTTGCATCCTGCTCTTAGCGGAGGTGTTGGGTAAATACATATACGGATGATTTGTTTCTAGTGGTGAGGGTTCGAGTAGGGTCAGCCACAAATTTTGAAGGAGCTGATAACAGAAGAATGTCACAAGTGTGGCATTGACACTGTGTCGCATCCTGCTCTTAGCGGAGGGGTTGGGTAAATACATATACGGATGATTTGTTTCTAGTGGTGAGGGTTTGAGTAGGGTCAGCCACAAATTTTGAAGGAGCTGATAACAGAAGAATGTCACAAGTGTGCATTGACACTGTGTCGCATTCTGCTCTTAGCGGAGGGGTTGGGTAAATACATATACGGATGATTTGTTTCTAGTGGTGAGGGTTTGAGTAGGGTCAGCCACAAATTTTGAAGGAGCTGATAACAGAAGAATGTCACAAGTGTGGCATTGACACTGTGTCGCATCCTGCTCTTAGCGGAGGGGTTGGGTAAATACATATACGGATGATGTTTTAATCTTGTTTCTTTTCTACTTTCAATATTTCTTTTATTTCTGGATTTAATCACAAGATTATCTAATAACACTACTTTAATGTATCATACACTTTAATTTAAGTTATAAGTGGGGGGGGGGTGAGTTCCTCTGGTATAATGGTGAATATGCTGCACTGTGGCATTGTAGTAAGTGAGCTCAAACTCCAGTCATACAATTACATTCACTTTTGGAGTAGTATGTTTTGGAAAGGCACGAACCCCTGTATTCCTGCAGCACAACTACTGTTCTTCTACAAGGATGGCTTTGGCATTAAATAACCCTCAAAGGTTGATATGCCATTGAAACCGAAGAAACAGATTTAAGCTATGTGGTTGAGAACTTCTAAAACTTTAAAAAAACTTTTTATCTAATACATTTAGAACACATAACTGTTAAGTCAGGATTTCAAAAAAAAAAAAAAAAAAAAAAAAAAAATCAATCTATACCTGGGGTTATCCCCCTTGGCTAGAGATTCAAACGTACAGAAACCAGTTCAGTATTAGATTTGGTTTGGTTTATTTTGTTTTACGGCATATCAACCTCAGTGGGTTATTTAATGCCGATAAAGTTGTGAAATAAATCAATTCTTAATGGATAATACAATTTTTTTATAAATACATTTTTCTATTTAACCCATAGATGGGACCCTAACAGGTACTACCACTCCGGGTTAGAGTGGACTAGGGAGCAATGGTGATGAATGGGGTGCTCCACATTCCCCAAACCTCCAAAACTGGAACCTCACCATCAGATAGAGTTTAACATCATTCCCAGGACATGTAGACCCGCAGCCACCGCCTTCTAGCACCCATATGATAAAAAGGGGTTGGGGCTTGCCATAAGGGCAATAGGGTTGGGAAAATCATATAGGTGCTAGGGCTTGATGTGACCAGCTGATTGATCGGAGGGGGCCTCTCCGACAGCCCGTTTAGCCCAAGATAGGGCCAAAGTGGAGTATTGCATGTCATGAATTGCTCATCCACCTGGGCTCTATCCTTAAGCATCACGGGTCGCCACCCACAGCCAACAGGTAGCCCCATTGGGGGAGTCTTACCCCTCTGCAGAGGTGCAGTCGGTGCATTCTAACGCCCCAGACAACAGGGCGGTAATAAATAGGTTAATGCATATTATATATTAATGATGGTATATGATACATCAACTGTCAAAGTTTGTGAATATTAGTTGGTTGGATTTTACGGCATGTCAACCCTTGTTAGGTTATCTTATGCCAAAGACATTTTGTTTTATTCATTCTTGTTGGGTATTCAATTATGTTTGGCAGTTTGTGGGGGGGGGGTCAAAGTTTAGGTACCGGACATGTAAGCTGAAAAGAGGGAGGTCCTCTTAAAAAAAAACAAAAAACTGTGATATTGCAAAAAGTACCTGGTACCCCTAAAAGGGGGGTGCGGGGATCATTCCTAAAATGAGGTAAACAAGCAAGTACCTCGTACTATCAGTATCGTAATTTAATCAGACAATACCAAAATAAGTAAAATTATTCCAATTAATTATTATTCTGATAACTCCATTGCAAACTATTAGATTTCCATATACCACAGTTAAATGAGCTGTCTATCTTTATTAAATTCTAAAATTACTTGATTAGTTAAGTTAAAAAAGTTAAAGTTAATATAAAGTTAGATTTCCATATACCACAGTTAAATGAGCTCTTTATTAAATTCTAAAAGTACTTGATTAGTTAAGTTAAAAGTTAAAGTTAATAGAAAAATAACATGATGATATGCATTTAAAAAAATTGAAATAATTCATTATAAATTATTTTAATTTATCTAGAGATATTAATAAACTATTTATTTATATCTACATCTAGGTAATAAATATGCTTAAATAATAAGTACCAGGTACCTTTTACAGTATCATTATTTTTCCTTAAGGCACCCCCCCTCTTTTGACATACATACCTAAACATTGGTTGGATGGTTGTTTTACGGCATATCAACCCCTTTTGGTTATTTAATACCAAATCAAGTCATTTTTGATAAACAGAGGACTCAAGTTGCTTACAGTACCTTCTGCTGCTTAAGTGATCACCCCTAAACTTTAATCCCAGCCCTGTTGGCATAAATGTTTTAAATAACAAAAGAAAACTTTTATAGAAAAAAAAAGTAATTGATTGTCTTAGTAAAATGTTATTCAGATCTAATTAAACATTACTCATTAGGTTTATAGTATAACATGTTATTATACTCTATAGTATATATATATATTATATTTATAATATAACATAATATGATATAACATAATATAAACATTACTCATTAGGTTTATAGGCAGCTCTTTAAACTATATATTATATATATATTATAATATAACATAATATGATATAACATAATATAACATAATATAAACATTACTCATTAGGTTTATAGGCAGCTCTTTAAACTATATATTATATATATATATATTATAATATAACATAATATAACATAATATAAACATTACTCATTAGGTTTATAGGCAGCTCTTTTAAACTATATATATATATATATATATTATAATATAATAATAATATAACATATATAACATAATATAAACATTACTCATTAGGTTTATAGGCAGCTCTTTAAACTATATATTATATATATATATATTATAATTAACATAATATGATATAACATAATATAAACATTACTCATTAGGTTTATAGGCAGCTCTTAAACTATATATTATATATATAATATGATATAACATAATATAAACATTACTCATTAGGTTTATAGGCAGCTCTTTAAACTATATATATAATATGATATAACATAATATAAACATTACTCATTAGGTTTATAGGCAGCTCTTTAAACTGCAGATGCAAGATAATTACATAGCATTTCATTATTACTACAACAAGTAAAAAAAAAATATCTGAACCAGTAAACAAATACAGGCTTAGTTGGTTTGGTTTTGTTTTACAGCATATCAACCTCAGTGGGTCATTTAATGCCGATAAAGTTTTGAAATAAATTCATTCTTAATGCATAATACAATTTTGTTTATAAAATTATATGAAAAAAAAAAAAGAAAAAAAAGTAAATCCTGATTATCTGGTGTTGCCTACCTGCCAAATTCTTATTTCTTTTGAGGGTCGTCACCTCAGCTAAATAATGGACTATTCCATTTTTATTATAAAGGGGGGGGGGGGTGAAATGGTCATGCTACACAGAAAAATATAAGGAATAATTGTTTTGTTTTGTTTTACGGCATATCAACCTCAGTGGGTCATTTAATGCCGACAAAGTTGTGAAATAAATTCATTCTTATGCATAATACAATTTTGTTTATAAACTCATGTTTTTCTATTTAACCCATAGATGCGACCCTAACAGGTACTACCACTCCACTAAAGAGTGGACCAGGGAGCAATGGTGATGAAGGGGTGCTCCACATTCCCCAAACCTCCAAAACTGGAACCTCACCATCAGATAGAGTTTAACGTCATTCCCAGGACATGTAGACCCCCAGTCA